>OZ004704.1:70315377-70710377 GCA_963924515.1 Vespertilio murinus | reverse complement strand
GAAAGGTTGGTAGCTGTAGCCCCCATGAGAAAAGATGTCTTAATTGCCTCTGATGAAAATGGATGTAGACAAGTATGTTTCAACTGGTGTGGTTCCCTGCCAGGCTAGTGAGTTTACCGAGACCCAACCGGGCACGACATTTTCCCAGGATCCTCCTGGGAGGCTGGACACAATGCAGCTCCCTCCCAGAGCGTTCCTGATCGTGTTAGCAGTAATTTCTCCTCCTGGACGAGATAGGAAGCACTATCCTTGGTTCAGGTGTGCCAGGCTTTCTTAAAAGAAGAGTAAATGTGGGATAGAAAAGATCCAAACCAACCAACCGAAAGATTTGCAAATGGCTTCTGTACTGTGAGTAAAAAAAGATGCAACTGCTCTTCAGCGGGGCAAGGGAAAGGAACGGGAGAAGGGAGCGGCATCTGTACAATGCATTTCTCTCCCTGTCTGACTTCACCCGTACTCATAGCTCCTCACGTGACACCTCGTGGCACAGCCCATATTTTCTATATTTTTGTGAATTTCAAAAAGAAATCTGCAGGGCTCTTCCTGATACTGAGTGAACACTGTGTTTCTGCATCATCTGCATTTGCTCCCTGTGCAATGTAGAGGTGTGTAAAGTGCCCTCTGCTGGTCAAGTGGAGATACTTCAACAAACACTTCATGGGAAGTTTGGCTGGAACAGTTGACAACAAAAGGGCCCCCTATAGACTTAGCCTTCAAATTTTAAATGATACAAAACACACGTCATATTTTTTTGGCCAAATCAGAAGACATTCTTCCTGCTTTAAGTCTGCTTCAGATTTTTTTTTTAAGGGACTTTCGCTCCGGAACTCAGAAAACCAATTTATTAAGAGCCATATTCTTAAAAGAGTAAAAAAGCTAGTTAATATATTATTGGTAATATTTCAGTCCTCTACAAGCCAAATAAATGTGTAAACATTCCTAGTATTTCAAAGAAGCAATTATGTAAGTTGTTCAATGTGATATAATAGTATTCTAATTGGTTAAGTAGCTTAATGATTAGACAAACTAGTTGAAAAAAATTAGGGGCTGCTACACTGCATAGATTATACACGTTTAGCCACACATGTACGCACACAGATGTGGAGTACACTGAACTTCAGAGCCCAAATGAATAGACACACACATTTTTCTGGCTAGCAGAAAAGAAACTGTTGTTTATCTTTCTTGCTTTGAGAGCATACAGTCAAAGGGATTTTTTCCAATTATTTTTATATTATTTTAGCTTTAATTGTGCTGTCATTCATGAAACAGAGCTGCTCTGCTTCTCTGTCAGAGATGACAAGGGCTTTCTCAGCATCTCGTTTATGTGTGGAATTTAAAAGAATAAAGTTTTATTCCATTCTGTGTGAATGGTTTGAGCAATGAGCAAAAGAGTTCATGCAAAGCAAGTGGCAACTGATCGGCCAAGGTTGAAGCGGTGTGTATGCAGGGAGGGAAGCTGTTACGCCTCTGTTAAATTATCGTGAACAGTCTACAGTGTCTTGATCTTGGCTCATGGTGAGCAACAGCTGATGGAGGAATGTATTCCTGCTAGGGCAAAAGCTGACGTGAGCTGAAAAGCTAGGTCCTGCCGTAAACAACTAATAGATCCTTACGATGCAAACAATGTCGTTCCGAGCTTTGAAAATACATGGTACTGTGCAATAAGCTTGTTTCCTTATAACAGAAACTCACCAGAATAATGAAAACGAGGAGTCGGTCAAGTAACAGCTGACTTGAGCTTAATGGAAGGACCAGTGAGAGAGCTCATCTGGTTGATTTAATTACTTGATCCATTGATTTATCATTGATCCTTTAATGCAGGTTAGAATGAGGAAGTGAGTTTAGACTAAGTGACTCCTGAGTACTTTCATTTTGATGCAGGTTCACGCTCGTGTTCAGGTGTGAGAAAATTTAGAATGTGTGCTTACAGGTTGAATAGCTAATAGTTTTTTCAGTTAGCTAAATATCTCTAAAAGCTTTTCTGATGTCTATCATGGGAGGAGGGGAAAAAATGCACATTAAAATAAAATTCTGGTATGACAGGTTCAGTACAATGTTTCCAACATCTCAGCTTAACTGCTTAATTATACCAAGTGAGACAAGTAGCCATGTGGCCATGGCAAATCCGAAGCCTACCAGAGAGCTGACTGCCACAGAGATAACCCTGCTGCCAGTTAACATTCCAGAAAAACTTGGGCAGGCAAGTTTTTGCAGCTGCCTCACTAGGCCGCAGTCGATTCTCTTCCTATTGAAGATTTTCACTGCACTCTCATGTACAGTATGGTGAAAACATTCCTGCATTAAAAAAAAAAAATTCTTCATTTCCTATATCAGTACATGCAATTTGATATACTAGATCTGAGCATCAACCCAAGCCAGTGTGTTTGCAATGAAGAAATGTCTGGTGGAGAAATGCTCTATTCACAGAGCAGGTTTTTATCTGGACCTTCTAGCTTTACTGGTGAGAAAAGCAACTACTATACTATTCCTATCCAGTGCCAGGCCTAAGTACCAAAATGAGTCATATAGAGAGGTTATTATTCCAGATAATTTACTCCCATCCTTCAATCACACTCCCATCCCAAACATTAGGGGAGGGGCAGTACATAGCCACCTATTGTTGAGGGGGAGTGGGGGGAGATTGATCACATCTCCGTCGCTTCACCTCTGCTAATGTAGCTCTGGACTTCATTTGAGTGGGTTTTTTGAAGAATGCCACGGAAGAACGCTGCTAGGAAAGAGACCCACAGGATTAAAAAATCAGATGTGGTAACTTCATGATGAGATAAAGCCTGCCACCGCAGAGGAACAAATCACCCGAAGTCAATTACACGGGAGTAGAATATCCCAGGAGCCTGGCCTCATTCCCAGGCCGCCCAATTACCTGGGAGAGACAACTAGGTTGTCTCCAGTTACTATCGCTGCTTCTGGCAGAACCGCCTCTCCGCAGCGACTGGGCTGAGTCCGCTCCCACACAGCTGGGCTTTCTTCCAGTTTGGCGGATGGTTCTCGAAACACAATTGTTGGGTTGGCCACACGCTGAGTCCAGAGAGAGGAGAGTGGAGAAGATCAACCAGGCTTTGAGTTCAAGCTGTATGTGTAGGGTCCATGTCTGTCTCTTTTAGAGGCTATTTCCCTGAAAAAGTTCCCACCTAGAAAAGAACTAGTGTTTGAGAAGTTCATGATGATAGCCCTGGTAGTCCATTCTCTGTTTGCAAGAATAAATATTTATCAGTTTGGGGTGATGGTGGAGCCTGTATTACAGCTGCAAGTCATCACCTCCTGTGACTTTTTCAAGTTGTTCTGTCCCTTTTTTATTTATATACAACTCCTGTTTCTTTGTGCCTCAGACCCATTGTCATCCAGAAGACATGTGTTGCTGAAGTGAGAGCTGAAATAGGGTCAACACGCGTGTGCCGACAATCAGTAGGAAGTGCTAGGTCCCAGGTTGCCAAGGAACCACAGCCTCTGTGTACTGGCACCCGATACATAAGCCAAACGCCAGTGGTGATACTCCTGGTGATAAACATCCTCCAGCCAATGTCAGACCCACAGTGAAAGGGGCCGGTGGGGTGTGCCTGTGCAGAGTGTGGGAGACTCACTAGCCCATTGAATCAAGTTACTTTCCTCATCCTCAGACGCTGAAAATTTAGGACTCAGAGAATGGGGAAAAATAATCCCCAGGCTTCCCTTAATCCCAAATTAAACTTTTTTTTAAAAAAAAAGTGAGACAAGTTCTAGCACTAAGGAGACAGGCAGGGAAAACACGCCGCTTGCGGGCTCCGGGCAGGCAGAAGTCTTGCAACCAGACACACTTCACTGCAGAGCCAAACCCCAACCGACTCGGTAGAGAACTTCAAAGCATCTGGTTCACTGGAAAGGACGTCCCATCATCAACCAGGGCCCAGCCAGAGCGGCAGCCCCTGTAGATGGTCAGGACGGGGGGGTCCTGACTCCTGCTGGTTTTGAAACGCTGTTATTCTCCCAGTGCGTGGCGGCACTGGAGACGACTTTCCCCAGTGGACAGGAATCCAGAGCGCGCTTGGTGGCGCTGCCCAGGCACGCCAGCGTCAGACGGGCCTACCAGCCGGCAGGTTCAGGCAGGAGGCTGCGTGGAAGCCACTGGAAGCGCCGGCCTCGGGGCCCCGGGGCCTGTGTTCAGAGAGAAGCCCATCCATCTGAGCCTCACAGAGCCAATCCCAGCAATGTTGGAACTGTTATTTTCAAGTGCTTACTTCATGACATTAAAAGAAATATTTTTTTCTGATAGAGTAAATTAAAAATAAAATCATTACTTTTGATTTAAAACCAACTCGTGTTTCCAGTGTCTTTTCTCTCTTGTTCTAGGCCAGTGGTCGGCAAACTCATTAGTCAGCAGAGCCAAATGTCAACAGCACGATTGAAATTTCTTTTGAGAGCCAAATTTTTAAAACTTAACTTCTTCCAACATCACTTCTTCAAAACAGACTAGCCCAGGCCGCGGTATTTTGTAGAAGAGCCACACTCAAAGGGCCAAAGAGCCGCATGTGGCTCGAGAGCCCAGGTTTGCCGACCATAGTAAATCTAGGCAATTCAAGTGGGGGGGGGGGGGCACTGAGAGCCATCAGGAAGGGCATTTCAGGTGTCACACCCATGTCCTTAAAAATCCTCAGTTCCTGGGCAGAGCCCAGTGATGATGTCATCCTCAACACTACCCACAATCCCTCAGGTGCCTCGCCCTTTCATGGAGTCTCATGGTGTCACACTTCACACTTTCTGTGCTTCCCAGACCTTTCAGTTCACAGAGCAGCTCTCGTGGGTCAGGCCACCATCCCCGTTCACAGATGAGGACATTTTGCTCAGTTGATCAAATGTCACAGGAGTGGGAGGCATGAGATTTGAATATCATCTCCTTCACCTCAATTCATTGTAGCTATATATATTTTTAAAAAAGTTTTTAAATGAAGTAGAGAATAGATGGATAAAATTCCAGTATTGAGCACCCAACTAGGAAACACCTTGCATCTTCAGACCCAAAACGTCTGTTGGGGAAGACAAGAGAAGCACAGCTGTTTCCTCTTTACATGCCTGAGGGCGGTGAGCGAGGGTCACCCTTCCTTCTTCTCTCAGAAAGCGTGGCCTCAGCGTCTGGTGTTTCTGTATGTTCTATTCCATACTCGGCAGGTCCAGTGGCTTGTGGTATATTCTTTGCGGCTTCTCTACACTGTGAACCACAGCAATATTGTATTTATATTTCAATTTAAATATGCTCTACATTTATATTTTAAACCAAGCACCTGTTATTTGTGGAGGCTTTCTACAGTCAAATTATGGTGAACATGCCTCTCTGTCACATTATCTCAGAATAAATTGAGATGGAACTTTCTATTCCTTTGTAAGCTATTTAATGCATGTTCTCAACATGGGCAGATGGGGTGGTGGTGAATCCTATATTGTGCACAAAGTATTTTTAACTTGCAAAAGAAGGAAGGAAGGAAGGAAGGAAGGAAGGAAGGAAGGAAGGAAGGAAGGAAGGAAGGAAGGAAGGAAAGAAGGAAGGAAGGAAGAAAGGAAGGAAGGGAGAAAAGGGAAAGAAAAAACTAGTTTTCCCCCTAGTTTATATATGAACATAGAATATGCGATTACATAGAAAAGATCATACATGCTCTGGGAAAACCACGCTGCAGCCTCAGGGTTAACTGTGAGTGGCAGCGCCTTCTGATACCCCACGTACCCCCTGCAATCTTGCCACTGGATCTGCAGCCTTTGGTATTTCCAGACCCCCAGGCCGAAAACCCGCACTACACTCTGGAGGGTTTTGTACACAGCTTCCTTTTCTCTCCAGTACACTAATTCCTTTCATAAGGGAGGGAAAATCAAGCTCCCCCCCCCCTGCCTCCCTGGGTGGTTCTCTATGTTTTATTTATGAAAACTCTAGTGGGTGTTTCTTAAGGCAGCCAATATCTCTCCACAAAGAGAAGGCAATCAGTGTTTGCTATTCCTGCATCCTGCTATGAAATGCCAGGGCAATTTGCAAATGAGGACTTTGTCTTCAAATTAGAAGCAGTTCTAAGTTCAACTCAGCTCCAGAATAATGAAATCAATAGAACATTGAGCTTCCATTCGGCCATCATGCCAACTTGTTTGTAACCCGAATTTTCCTCCGACCCACCGCCTGCACAGGCACATTCTGGCTGGGGTGCAGCTCCCAGTGGTACCGGACTTCTGACTGGCTGCCAAATCTTCTGCATCTAAATCTGGAAATTGCTAAGGGGAGTCTTGCAGCCTCCATCCGGCATTCCTGCTATGCGGCCGCCCCCACCCCATCTCCTTTCTTCCCCCCTCCCATCCCACCAGGCCCAGTTGCTCCTGCCTCTCTTATTTGGGCCTGCAACCTCTATGCATGCCAGGTCCAGCGCTTCTCCGGCAGGCAGCTGTCCCCCCTCAGAGGGCAGAGCGCCCCCTTCTCCGGGATGGGGCAGGGCGCCTCTTTCCCCTGGGTTAGATGCTGTGTGAGCAAGCTGGGCCCTTTCTCTTCTCAAGAGAAAGAAATCCATCCAGGAGGCCAGGGGATGTGTCACAGAACTCAGGGAGTTCGCCACTTGGAGACATGGTTGTCCCAAGGTAGTGTAATTTACGTGCAGCGAGTAGACAGGGGATAGATCCACAGCCAGAGCTCTGTCTACCTGAAGGGAGGCGTAGCCATTGCCGTCCATGTACACTACTTAATCAGTTCCGGGTTGACTTCTTCTTTGCAGTTGAGTTCCTGTCAAGCTCATCCTGTTTACAGTTGCATCTGCAAAACACTGTGGATGTTCACATGGAACAAGAGAAGCATTTAGTAAGAACTGCCCAGACCTCGGGACCCTTGTGCCATCTAGCAGACCGGTTGGGGAATAGCCATTGCACTGCCTCGGGAGGCCTCTTCCCTCCCTGGCGCGGGTCACAGCGTGGCCCTGGGTGGGGATCCATGGACCTAGTTTCTTTCAGTTAGGGTAAATAGCCCTTTCTGACATTTGTGTGGTAGTTAGCTTTTTGTGTGTTGCTTTTGGCATCCATTCACGATTGGCCAAGACCCTTACAAGGAAGAAAAAAGTCTTTCACCTGAGCATCCAGTACTTGGGCCCAGATATTATTCTAACCTGTCCTAACATATCACTTGTCACCACGGGTCCATTTCTCACTTGAATATTAATAAAAATAATTCTTTTTTAAAAAAAATATATTTTTTATTGATTTTTTACAGAGAGAAAGGGAGAGGGATAGAGAGCTAGAAACATCGATGAGAGAGAATTATCGATCAGCTGCCTCTTGCACAACCCCCACTGGGGATATGCCCACAACCAAGGTACATGTCCTTGACCGGAATCAAACCTGGGACCTTTCAGTCCACAGGCCGAAGCTCTATCCACTGAGCCAAACCGGTTTCGGCTAATAAAAAGAATTCTTAAGGATATAGACGTGAATTCTTGCTCCTTATAGCTTAAGTATCAGTGTTTGGCATAATGCAATTCAAAATTGGCAAGACTATTAATAGAACACAAACATTTGAATTTAAAATAGGATGGCCTTTCTGTATCGTGGTTGGATTCGGAAGTCTATCAAGAACTGTGTGTCTTGTTGTGAGGCTTTCTCCTAAAAGAAGCTGGACTCCAGAAACATAGACAACTCCAAAATCATCATTATTGTATTTAAAATTCCCTAAAACTCTGGAGTTTACATGTAAAATCCTAAACTGGTTAAATATGCATTTTACATGCAAAAGTAGTGGGTGAGCCTGGCCAGCGCGGCTTAGCTGCTGGCGCGTCATCGTGTGCACCGGAAGGCATCATCCTGTGCACCGGAAGGTGGCCGGTTCCATTCCGGGTCAGGGCACACACCCGGACTGTGGGTTCCGTCCCCAGGTGGGGCGCGAATGGAAGGCAACCCATTGATGTTTCTCTCTCACACGGATGTTTCTCTGTCTTTCTCTCTCCCTTCCTCTCTCCAAGCATGTCCTCGGGTGAGGAACAATAATAATGAAAATAAAACAAAAGCAGAGATCGAAACATCAGTCACGAGAAGCATCATGAAATATAGACCTGTCCCTTTACCTGTAAACTCACAAGTAAGCCTTTAGTGACCTGGCTGCAGTGAGGTCACGTGGGGGAAACTCTATGCTTGTGCTGAGGAAGCATGTGGGCGTGTCTCTCCATTTGAACTAGAGGAACTACATTCTGAGGTGGTAGACCAGGATTTTGCTTTAACTATGGGAAGTATAGAAACCTTATCTAACCTAGGTTTAATGCTACTAAAAAGGGCTCTTCTTGTCTAGAATTGTAGTGCACTTTATATTTCTGTATTACCCTACAAATTTTATGGCACAGCAACTGCATTCTAATGATAATGACACGTTTCTTTCAAAATTGCAGCTCTGGCCATGGATTTTCCCAGTGTCCAGCTCTGAGACTAGAATAAAGCCAACATCCTCCCACCTCCCCCCCACCCCGTCCCCAATAGAATGCTAGAGCCTGTTTACCTCTCCTTTTTCTTTAATTCCACAGAGATTATTTATCAGGAAAGATCCTTCATACATCTGAAAAGCTAATTTAGTTCTTACCAAAACAGCCCACATTTACATACATATGAGTATTTTTTAAAAACAATTTAAAGTTTTTCCCCCCTATATTTTGAACTGCTCCTCAGAACTTAATTCATAAGTAATCTTTCCCACCTAACTGCTGATCCAACTTTTTATTATAAGGACTTTCAAACACAAACATGAATGTACAGAGAACAGTGATGAGACCCCATATTCTCAGCACCTAGATTTTTAACATTTATTAACATTTTGCCATAGTTGTTTTAAAGTAAATCCCAGGCATTGTGACATTTGGTTCTTAAATATTTCAAGAAGCCTTGCTATGAAAAAAAGGGCATTTTCTTGCCTAACTATAATATCGATATTATGAGTCTTAGCAACATTAACAGCAATTTTTTATTACCATGTAACAGCCTGGCCATTTTTCAAATTTCCCTGATTATCTCCAAAATGTCATTTTACAAGAAGCTCCTCCTGTTTTGTTTTGTTTTCTTGCCAAAGGATTTA
This sequence comes from Vespertilio murinus, assembly GCA_963924515.1. Classification (NCBI taxonomy): domain Eukaryota; kingdom Metazoa; phylum Chordata; class Mammalia; order Chiroptera; family Vespertilionidae; genus Vespertilio; species Vespertilio murinus. Next base: position 70,701,307 of record OZ004704.1, on the reverse strand, counting down.
TTGAAAACAGAGTTGATGGTCCTATATGTCCCATGTTCTAGATTTTTCTGATTGTTAATTTGTGGTATCATTTAACTTATTCCTCTGTCCTTGGTATTGCCAATAATTAAGGAGTCAGATCCACCCCCATTTAATGTTGAATTCCCCCCCTCCTTATACTGTAGGCTACTACTTGGAGATCTTTCAAATATCCAGCTCCCTGTAAACCTAATTCTTTTGCCATCCATTTTGATAATAGTTGCTTGAATCACTTATTTCATTAGGGGATGAAAAATTGAGATTTTATAATCCTGTTATTATTTTCCAGATTTACTAACTAAAATTTCTTTGCTTAAACTAAAACTCATTCTTCATCAACTGAGACAATTCAGACATTCTAGAATGCAATTTATGTAAGAGCATATATAAGTAATGCAGGATAAATTCTTCCCTTAACTGGCAATTTTCAAAATATTAATTTGGCACACCAACTACCACCAATGGTGAAAAATGAGTTTTGAGATTTTTTTCCTTTCTACTCTCTCCTTTTTTTCATTATCTTTATGAAATCAATAAATTTTATGTATTTAATGTTTCAATCCATTCTAGTTATTCTTTTTTGTCTGTTCTGTTCCACTTTTGGGAACCCTTTGGAATTGCTGTACTCCATGGCATGTACTCAGAAGTTGTTGGTAGTTTCCCTTCCTTTTGGCACAACAGGAAGTCCCAAACTCATCTTGTGCTTTTCCTAACTCGGAACAGGAATCAACCACCAAGGAGCCAGAGTTCCTTTTATGGGGGAAATTACCAATTTTTTACACTATAAGATACTAATATTTCTAAATTAACCTGAATTTAATGACATTATCAGGTTAAAAATCAATTTATTTCAAAGACTAAAAACCCACTGATGTGCTACACACACATACACACACATTTTAATTCTAATCACCAAGCACTTTGAGCACTTTCCCACTGGTTTTGCAAGATTCCCTCTGAATTGGTACAAAAGAGATTCATCCCCATGGAACAAGGTGGGGATGAACAGAAAAGCAGACATTTAATTGTACAGAATATTAGATGCACATAAACTTGAAGGCATCAGCCATGCCTTCACACTATTCACAAAAAGCTAGTGGAGGCTTTAAAGAAATTGTGCCAAACAATCCAAAAAGTATGATGCCAATGATACTAACTGCCAGTTATTTAATTACCTTGTAGCTAAGTAATTTAAAGAGAAGTGTCTCGATGATTATTTAAAAAATTGTATTGCACATGCAAGTGGGTGAGGATTTACCGAGGATGTAATATCCTGTCTGGGGCAAACGTCCATTTAGTTATTCAGTCAGTTAGCATGTGCGTGCCTAGAAATCCGAGACTGACATTTAGCTTTTGTTGCTGTGGTGTTTTAAATTAATTTCTAGAGATAGGCACTTTACCTATGACTTTGAATCCATCACAATCCAACTCTTCCACCGCAGTCAAAGGTAGGATTACAGAATTACCCTATAGTCAGAAAACTTAGACGTACGAAGAAGTCGGCCTGATTTCCTGAGATATCGGTTTCCCCGAGGTCCCTGGCAGCCGAGAGCCCCCTGTTTTTCCACTGTGGTTTGGGTCCGGTTGTCGAGCCATAAATCTGTTTGGTTCTCAGTTTGGTTGCCAACTTGTCACCATCACCCTCCTCGCCCGCCCAGCCACCTCATTGTCAGGCGTCTTTTGTACCAAGGAGTAACCCTGAGCCCTACGCAGCCTTCCCCAGAGGACTCTCTATGGCTGAACCGCCCGGGAGACTTCCAGGAGGGGGATTTTTCCATTGAATGGTGCCTCTTTATCAACAAACACCTTGTCACCAGAGCTGCTGTTTTCATGGTTACTTTCCAAGTGATATCTGACAACTCGCTTCCTCCATGTACAGGGCACCATTGTGGAGAGAGCCCCGTTCTGGGAAGCGAACATTCTACCCGCGGAGCCACTTTCTGAACTATGTATGGGCTGGGGTCCGCGCAAGTCGCTGGCCTATGGTGACCTTCAGTGTGCTCCTCTCCACGTGGTCTCTGAGGGTCGTGATCGCCGCACCATTTCTCACAGCTACAGTTCCACACGCCTCCAAAACCCGCCCATACACGCACACTGCCAGAGGGAAACAGGCTCGAGGTCACACCCAGTACCATCCCCATTTGCATCACTGTGCTTTGCTTCTTTTCAGCTGTTACAAATGCAATCTGTCAAATCAAGTGAGGACGTTAGGAAAACTGATAGAGACAAAACAGCAATCGAGGGCTTAACAACCACCCTGACAACTTGACTTTTTCAAAATAGGTTGCCAGCCGAAACCTGTTTGGCTCAATGGTAGAGCGTCGGTCTGCGGACTGAAAGGTCCCGGGTTCGATTCCGGTCAAGGGCATGTACCTTAGTTGCAGGCACATCCCCAGTGGGGGATGTGCAAGAGGCAGCTGGTCGATGTTTCTCTCTCATCGACGTTTCTCTCTCTCCCTTCCTCTCTGTAAAATATCAATAAAATATATATATTTTTTTAAATAGGCTGCCAGATAAAATTGACTGGCTTCATCAGAAAATAATCCGACTTTTAAACGTTTTTTACATGGGCACCGCCTGCTTCAAAGAAACTTGGAGAGTGTAAGCCTACAGATTCCTTCCCCTGGTTTTGAGGATAAGCTTGAAGGCTCCGTAACGAAACAGAAAAGCGCCTGTTGTCTAGAGCAGTGGTCGGCAAACCTCGGCTCGCAAGCCACAGGCGGCTCTCTGGCCCCCTGAGTGTGGCTCTTCCACAAAATACCACGTGCGGGCGCACACATACAGTGCGATTGAAACTTCGTGGCCCATGCGCAGAAGTCGGTTTTCGGCTCTCAAAAGAAATCTCAATCGTTGTACTGTTGATATGTGGCTCTGTTGACTATTGAGTTTGCCGACCACTATCACCACCTGGCTGTGGAAGTTTGAGCAAGGTACTTCACCTCTCTGCCTCAGTTTCCTCATCTGTGAAACGTGGGTAGTAGAAGTACCTCCCTCATAAGGAAACACATCAAAGTTCTTAGAGAGTGCCTGGAACATCCTTCGTCTCAATAAATGTTGGCTGGTATGCATCAAACCAAGCCACCCTTCCTGACCACAAAGGAACATTTTTTTTTTTTCAACATATCCCCGCCACCCTTCCTCGCCCGCCTCTGAAAGCTCACCAGTCACTACATTTTTTATAGTTCGCACAACACCTGCGGGGACAGTTAACTCTCCAAGGCAGTCCAACAGAGAAACCCCGACTCCCAAATATTCCTAGAACACTTTAAGTCAGTACCTATCCAGTTGCAAATCCATCAACCCATGCTGGGTCATTATTGCTCTCCTGAGAGCCGCTCAAAGAAAAGAAAAAAAAAAATTCTGTCTCCTGGCAAGAGAAGCAATTCACCTCTTCGGCATTTTCTTTTCCCTCCTGAAAGGTCATATCTATTTGTGGTCTTAGAAATGTACATGAATGCTGAAATGCGTATGCCTTTCCCTTTTAACAAGATACTTCAGCCCACCACCCCTCCACCAAGGGCTCTCGTCGCTTTCACTCCCCCTGAACAAAGATCAAGCACTTTCTGTCCCCGTGATTGCCGCCACGGTTATAATATTTTCATAAGCAACACTTACAAGCGGCTTTCACTAAATGCAAACTTTCCCCCCCGAATTCCTTCACGTATTGCCAAATGTGGGAAGAAAATTAGTCACCCTCAGAAGAGTACTCTGAAAAACTGTTTCTGCCGTGAGGACTAGCCAGAGTAGCTTGAAACCATAAGAACATGCCTGAGGGTTATTTGCTTGTAAATTATAGATGGATTCACATGGATGGTTCAATAAATCACTGGAAGACTCCCAGCAGCTTTCAGAGAAAAAAAAACACACACCAATTTCTCAGGTGCTTCCTTGAAATGATGGAAGCAAAATGGATCTTTCTACACAGAATGTTAATTAATGCAGCTTCACATACTAAAGCATGTATTTTTTTTTTCCGAACATACAATGTGATACTGTATCCTTCTGAGCTTGTAGGCAGGAGACAGTAGATTAATTCACCAATTTAGAAACCTTGGCCTGGGGAGGAGGAGGGAAAAAAAAAAAAAGGTGTTTCTAACTCCGAAGCCGAGAGACAGACGCTCTTAGGAAAGCAGTGGGTTTCGAGGCCTTGTGGAGAATGAGAGAATGATGACAATAAGCCTTTTTATTAGCACGGTGTTGAATAAACTCTCTTGCCTTTCCCTTCAAATTAAAAGGCTTTTCCACTTAGACCCAGTTTAACATTAAGAAAAACATTGCTTGCCGAAATCGGTTTGGCTCAGTGGATGGAGCGTCGGCCTGCAGACTGAAAGGTCCCAGGTTCGATTCCGGTCAACGGCATGTACCTTGGTTTGGGGCACATCCCCAATAGGGGGTGTGCAAGAGGCAGCTGGTCGATGTTTCTCTCTTATCGATGTTTCTCACTCTCTATCCCTCTCCCTTCCTCTCTGTGAAAAATCAATAAAATATATATTTTTAAAAACACACATTGCTTTTTGCAGAAGGAAAGAAATGGCATCGGCTTCACGGCACCGATCAAAGGGAAACTTTCTAGTTGTGCAACCACAAACAGCTCTTCAATGGTTTCCGTCATGACAGTGCTGATGGCGGCCGCAGGGGAGGGTGTTGGCACCATTCTCTCTACCTCGGAGCGCAGCAGCTGCTGTTGTGTTGGCCGTGTGAGGAGTGACTAGAGAACTTCCAATGGAGGCCACAGAAGCCAGCTTTATTCCACACTTTGTGGGCAGACTCCCTTCCAAGGACTGCACCATGGGGCGGGAGACGGAGGCTTTCACAGGATAAAGAATTAGAGAACAGCCCAGTTGGTGTGGCTCAGTGATTGAGTGTCCACCCGTGAGCCGAGAGGTTGCTGGCTCCATTCCTGGCCAGGGCACATGCCCGGGTTGCTGGCTCGCTCCCCAGCAGGGGGCCTGAGGAAGGCAGCAAATCGATGATGTTCCTTTCCTATCGATGTTTCTATCTCTCTATCCCTCTCCCTTCCTCTCGCCCTAAAAATCAACAAAAACATATTTTCTTAAAAAAAAAAAAAGAAGAAGAAGAAGAACAAGAAAAAAAGATGTAAATATCTGAGTGGTTGGAGCCACATAGTCAACCTTATCTGGGTGGAGAAGGAACCAGGAAGTAGTGCCTGCTTGGTGCTGGGGGGTTGGGGGTTGGCTGACCGGATAGACTGTGTCAGCTCTGGTCAAGGGGAGTATTTAAAGGGACACGGAAGTCACCTGAATTTCAGTTCTCTGACATGGCACCCTGGGCAGGAGTGGCTCCATCTTAAGCCTAGATGTTTATTTCAATAGCTGGTAACTCAGTGGAGAATTTCCCACTCTTTTTTTTTTTTAATTGATTTTTTACAGAGAGGAAGAAAGAGGGCTAGAGAGCTAAAAACATTGATCGATCAGCTGCCTCTTGCACGCCCCCTACTGGGGATGTGCCTGCAACCAAGGTACATGCCCTTGACCAGAATCGAACCCGGGACCTTTCAGTCCACAGGCCGATGCTCTATCCACTGAGCCAAACCGGTTTGGGCCTGCTCACTCTTTTTTTGTTTGTTTAAATATATTTTATTGATTTTTTTACAGAGAGGAAGAGAGAGGGATAGAGAGTTAGAAACATCGATGAGAGAGAATCATCAATCAGCTGCCTCTTGCACACTCCCCACTGGGGATGTGCCCACAACCCAGGTACATGCCCTTGACCAGAATCGAACCTGGGACCTTTCAGTCCACAGGCCGATGCTCTATCCACTGAGCCAAACTGGTTTCGGCCTGCCCCCTCTTTATGTGGGTGTCTCTTGGTGGTGGTGGTTGGGGATCCCAATGCCGACTGCGATCAATTACTGACAGATGTTGATACAAAACACTGGCCCCATCACCCCAGGAGGGGCCAACTCTGCAGTGCCCTTCCTGACCCCGGACCTCCCGTGAGGGAAAGCTTGTCTCTAGCTCACACCACACCCTTGTTTAGTTTTTTTCCTCGCTGTCCGATCCCAGCTTCTCTCACTCCACTTCTCCAGAGAGCACTCTCGCAGTAACTAACTGGAACCAGAAGGCCACCTCAGGCTTCTTCTAGCGAATCCAAGCCCAGTGCTGGGCTTGCACAGGGTGCCGGGAAGCAGTGCCGGGCTTGGCACCCGGCATCGCAAGCAGCATGGTTGGAGAGGAGGGCACGTGCTGGTGGGAGGGGGGTGCCACTAGCTCCTGGCATGGTAATTGCTGAGGACCTTTGTCTGTGGAGACCGGGGCTAGGATACAAGTGGGAAGAGGTGCGTGAACTGGCACAATGAGAGAAGCATTTCCAAGATCTGTGGGAAGTAGTAAGCGTGAGAACTGGGGGGTTTAATAAAAAAGAGAGAAATGACTGCAGGCGTAGTGAGTCAAGGCTGGACTGTGTGGCCCCAACCACTCAGTAATTTAAAGCAAAGTAGGAGAGCAAAAAAAGGGGGGTAACTCCTCGGCAGTCTCTGCAGTGACCCTCATCGCTTGCAGCTGGGAGACTTACTCGTGAGAAGGGCAGAATGTGAGAAAAGGCTGGATGTCCAGCAAGGCCAGAGTCAGGACCTCGATGGGGAGGAAGCGGGGTCCTGGGAAGTAGATTGGGGATAATCCAGGGAGAAATGCTTGAGAACTTTGACACCCCCACCCTCCAGATTCTCTCCAACCCCCTGAGTCTGCAGTGGGGCCCCCTCCGCTGCCCCACAACCACACTTGACGAGGGTTCACTTTACTCAAGAGGCAATGCTTGCCCTTCTCAGTCTGCCTCCACGTCCCCTCCCGGCCATCACACCCATGATTAGGGTCAAATTTCAGCATCACCCACGGAGGGACTGCTGGGTGCGCTGAGGATAGAGAGGGATTGTCTTCCCAGGCGGCCGCAGGACCGGGCTGACATGATCACCAGGAGTCCAGTCAGACGCCGGGGGAGCAAACCAGGAAGAGTTGGGGAGCAGGACAGGATGTATTCACACAGTAGGAAGGATATCTTCGGGATTTCCATTGCTATCTTCTGTTAATCTGGCGGGGACGGGGGGGGGGAGGGGTCACTTTATTTCTGGGGTTGCAAACTGCTTGGTCAGCATGATTTTTTTATGTATAATTTTAAAATCTGAATGCTTTTATGCAAATCCACTGCCCCTCCCCCACTCTATTAGGTTGTGGCTTTAGTGCTCATGTTATTTCCCTGGCCCTGGAAGAGAATTGTTACTTTTCATGCTCTCCTCTCTGCCCCTTTGCTTTCAAACATCAAAAGTCTTTTTATTGCTTTTGAGCCCTCTGAAATGACTTCTTGACTTTTTTTTAAATCCATTTAAATGCGGCTGTTTTTCTTTTTGTATCTAAATTCTATCATAGTTTAACTTACATTAATCTTTTATTTATTTATTTTTACTCAAAATTTTAATCCTTCAGATTGCCATCTACAACTTTTATTATTATCTACAGCTTGTGTGAATTTATTTTTGTTACTTGTCACATATGTATTTATAAATAATATATATATATAACAATAAACATGGAAGTTTCCACAGTCTATTTTAGGGGGAAAAGATAATTTCCCACTAATATTTTTAGGTATTATTAATTAATGATTGATTAATTAATCTTGTTCTTTCATTTATCAGGCACCTTATAATTCTCACAACAATACCATAAGAAGTTATATTATTATCTCCATTTCATAGATAAGAGTAATAAGAGAAAATTTAAACAACATATTCAATGGTATACATCTAGTGATTGAAAAAGCTGAACTTGAACTTGATTAATCTAAGTCTAAAGCTCATGCTCTTAATTACGATATTATTCTAAAATTCCAATTACCACCTTATAAATATTTGCTTATCTATATATAAAAGCCTAAGCAACTGTTATGACCAAACAATTAAAATGACTGGTCGACTAGTCGCTATGACACGCATTGACCACCAGGGGCAGATGATCAACACAGGAGCTGCCCCCTGGTGGTCAGTGTGTTCCCACAGAGAGAGTGCCACTCAGCCAGAAGCCGGGCTCACGGCTGGCAAATACAGCTGCAGCAATGACTCCGTGGCAGCACTACCATGTGGCAGCAAGCACACTGGGCTGGAATGAGTGTTAACCGCACGGTGCCCAGCCCTGGCTCAGGTTACTCCCTGACCACCTGCCCCTTTGTGCACTGCTACAACCCCCAGGGGTCCTGGATTATGAGAGGGTGCAGACCAGTCTGAGGATCCTACCCCCCGCCCCCTGTTCATGCATGAATCCATGCACCAGGCCTCTAGTTCTAGAATAAACAAATCTCACAATCAATTATAGCCTTAAAAATTTAATGACATTTAGAAAGACAACTATTTCACAACATGGTTTTGACAGCTTTTATTTTCTGTTTTTCAAAACATGCAAATAGAAGAGGGGAAAGGGAATAAAACTTCTAAAATGGTACAATAGATCAAAGAAAATCCCATCTCCTTTAAGCTCCCTGTTCTTGTTGACCTACTCTTTAATTCTTTTGCCTTTTATGAATGTCTCTGCCTTGCTTTTTAAAAATATATATTTTATTGATTTTCCACAGAGAGGAAGGGAGAGGGATAGAGAGTTAGAAACATCAATGAGAGAATCATCGATCAGCTGCCTCTTGCACACCCCCTACTGGGGATGTGCCCGCAACCAAGGTACATGCCCTTGACCGGAATCAAACCTGGGACCTTTCAGTCCACAGGCTGACACTCTATCCACTGAGCCAAACCAGTTTTAGCATCTGCCTCGCTTTTTATTTATAGTGATGAAAACTGCAGAATGAAATGAAAAGCATCCCATGTATATCTAAAATGAGATAACTTTCCATCATAAGAATATTCACAATTTCCTGTAAAACCTGTCAGTGTTGTGGCACTGCTAGCCTTTAGATAAAACCCAGCTCCAAAACATGGCCGGGAAAGTCTCACCTGATCCAGCTCCCACCCACATCTCAGCCACACCTGCCTTGTTCACCTTCCTCCAACCATCCTCAGGTTTTCTCAGTTCTTCCAGGGAGCCAGCTTATCCCCATCTCAGAGCTCTCACATGCACCTGTCCTTGTGGTCAGAAGTAGCCTCTCAACTGCTTGCTTCTTCCTAACACTTCCTTCTTCTCTTTATCTCAGCTTCCATGTCAGGCCCTTGGGGAAGCCTGCCCTGACCTTACAGACTAGGTTCGATTCCAACATTTCACATTAAAATGTTGCTCTGTAGGAATCGTCACCATCCAACTCTAACATCTGTCTCCGCAGATGGACTATGCGCCCTATGAGGGCAGCCCCATTTTATACCCAGCCCTTTGTACAACCTGTGCAACAAGTCTCAGTGTTTTTTTCTAAAGAATGAACAGATAAAAATAAGTGAATAAATGAAGAGAGAATGGGCCATGGGCAGAAAATTCTTGCTAATCATCACAGGTTAATGCCCTGGCTTCCGTTTCCCCCACCCCTTGAACCCACTGATTCCTCAGCACCACTTCTCTTCATATTCCTGAGTGCTTCGGGTGCCATGATGTGGGCCCGGGTGGAGCCGCAGTAGCCGCACACCATGAAAGAGCTCGTGTGGCTCCTCCTTCAGCCGTGCACCAGCAGGCAACTTTAGCTCTCAGTGATTGACCCTGTGACACCTTCCAGTACCCTCCACTCATTATCCAATGGTATGCACAGTCCTTTGAAACTATACTTTCTCATTACCTGTCACTTCTCTTGGAGGCACATGAGATGCGGAGCAAGAATAAATGCCATGATCCAGCTTTGCAATGAGAAGCCACATTTATTGATACTGTCTGTGATCAGGAAGTCACTAAATATAGATGTGGTAACCGTGGGCTCAGTTCCCGCGCCACTGACCGGATGATTGAAGGGCACTTTTTCCACATGGCTGGGCCAGATGAGCTCCAAGGATTACTTCACGCTTTTATGAGTCTTAGTCCTGGGATGTAAGACAGGATTATTATCAGAGATGGTATCAAAAAGCATTGAGAACTGGAGGCAGAGCTCTGGTAGTCTCAGGAGCAACAGCTGAGAGAAGCAGACTGAGAAAAAGGAAAGGAAAGCAGCAGTTCTCTTCTCCTCCTCCACCCCCTCCCCCCATCCCATGTGCAGCCAGGGAAATATCTACAGAGCATCGATTTGCCCCATTCCCACCCCCCTCCATCCCATCTCACACAGCCCATGGCATCAAAGGTCCCTGAGAACTTGCCATCTCCTCCGGGTTCCCATGGCTGCTACACAACAAACTGGCCGGCAACATTTCTCTCCCTGATCTGCCGGGGGACTTCCCGAACCTGGCTCTGCCAGTGTCTCCACGTACCTATACAAACCGCCTACAGAAGTTTCAGAGGAGAAAGACATTTACATGCTAGTAAGGCACAACGCGGTCCCTCTATAACTCAAGGAAGTTGTCTTGCAAATACATAAAATATAGGTCTTGATCATATAAAACATATGCGTCAGGACTCTCACAGATGACAGAAGCCAAACTTAAACTGCCTTCGGCAAAAAAAGGGGGGGTGGGGTACTGTGTTAATCCACAACTACTGGGAAGATCAGATTAATACAGCTGGAGCCAATTGCTCTAATGATGTCCATCATCTCTATCTCTCCCTCTTTCCCCGCTCCCTGCCACCCTCCCTCCTTCCCTCCCCTTCTCACTCTCCCTTTCCCCTCATCGCTCTCTCCCCTCTCTCTCCCTCTCCTCCTCCCCCCCTCAGTCTTTAGCTCTGCGTTTCTTTCTGTGGGATTCAGTCTCAAGCCGGCTCCCCAGGGAGTGGCAAATGACTCGCAGCAGCAGCACCATTATTATGTCTTATCGCTTTTCCAGGGCTGGCAGAGAAAGGGAGTTAACTCTTTTTCAATAGCCCTAGCAGAAATCTCACCAAGGAGTGTTATTATTCCGATTGAGATCAAGGGTACATCTCTGGACCAGTTCATGCAAATCCAGGGATGAGGAATGCACATTGGCCAGGCCTGAGTCACATGGCCAAGAATGGGGTCAGCCTCGCCCTCACCGAGAGCTGGGAAAGGCTGTTGCCCTTGGAAAGAGCCAGAGCAGGTTGCTGTACCGGAGAGAAACCGAGCGCCTGGCCGACAACCAGGTCTGCCCACCCCTGGAGGCACGGGCCCTTCTGGGCCGCTGGCATAGATCCCTCAGGTGGACATGGTGCCCAGGGAGGCGTTCCCTCAGTGGGTCGCCTGGCTCTCCTACAATAACAACGGTAACCCGCCCCTTCTGTGGCACTCACTGTGTGCTCGTCACACGGTTTCGCTCCTGTGTTCCTCACACCTGCATAGGAAGCTGTTCCTGTCACTGTCCACATTTTATAGGGGAGAAAACGGAAGCACAGGCTCACACAGCTCACAAGAGGTGGGGCTGGGGAGTGGAGGGCCAGACCCGGCGGGCTGGCGGTCGTGGGCACGAACACCCATCTTGCTATGTTGCCTTTGTAACATAGTCTTCTTTTGTCTCTGTTTGATAACTAGACTGCCCAAAGCTCGGTCTCAGGAGTGTCAATGAAAGGATGCCCCGCCCAAGAAAAAAGTCTTAGAGGAGATTATTTCAGCCCAACTGACAGTTGCTGAGGAGCAGCTCTCCGTGGATTGAGAAAATGCTCTGGAGAATGGCAGTTTTGCAGCTGATTTTATACTTTAGAATCAAAGGAGGAGATGTAAGGCGGGTTGGAGGGGCGGGGGTCAGAGGAGAGAAGGTTACAGGAAATCTGATAGATCCTCCCTTCCTCCAGTTGATGGACAGATGTAAACCCCACCTGTGGCCAGCCATTCCTGAGCTCTGAGCTACCAATCAGCACCTGCCAAATACCCTAAACCCCCCATTCCTAAGACCCTAGGTCCCTAATCACCAATCAGCGTGTGCTGAGTATCCTAAGCCCTGTCCTCTGTCCTCCCCTTAAAAATAGACCCCCGGGCGTCTTCAGCCTCTTCCACTCTTCCTCTCTTCCTCTCTTTCTCTCTGGAAGCAGCCGGCGGAGGTACCCTCCCTCCCATAAAAGCCTCTGTCCTGGCCTCCCAGTCTCAGCTACCTTCTCTAATTAATCTATCAAAATTGATTGGTGTCAGAACAGGGAGGTGGGAAAAAGCAAAGCAAGAACAGCTCTGAGATTGGAGAGACACATACTCCTTTCACACTGGCGGGCGGGCCCGGGGTAGTTAATAGTTAACAGGCACAGCACACAGATGGTATGCTGGAGGACAGGATAGCAATGGGCGAGAACCAGGACACAGTGAGGAGTTCTGTAGCCTTGAGCTCTGGTGGGAGGCTGTACCCAGAGGGGTCTGGGAAAAGGGGATTACTCTGACATTCCAAAGGCATGTCATCATAGTGTCCATGCTCAAAATATAGGCTCAGTTAAGGTAGTGACTGACCTTTGTCAGGGAAGATACTGGCCTAGGACATGGCCGCCCCACGACCCACGTTCAGTTAGGAAGTTTTCATTTCAGACCCTCCCATGTGGCTACTTTTGGTCTCTGAGTGTGTCGGACCCACCGTGCAGGCCTCCCCCGAGCTCCTCAAGTTTAGTATGTGGCTCCTTTTTTCATTCACGAAAGCGAGGTGATGCCCAAAATGTTTTTCACTTCAGGCTCAGGTAGAATTCTAATCCCAGAGCTCAGTGACTGTAGTGGAAAATGGTAATTGGAGTTTCGTGAAGATTTTAACTTGTTGATTTTTTTTAACCTGATTTTAAAAGCTGTGGAAATAGAGAACATGTGAAAACTGACCTCCTCTATAACAGTATTTCTCCATCTTACCGTATTTTTCGGACCATAAGACGCACCTTTTCTTCACCAAATAGTGGGAGGAAAAGTGCCTGCGTGTTATGGTCCGAGTTGCAGAGCGGCAGCGGGTCCCCCGGGACCTTCTGTGTCCCTGGAGACTGCATATTTGGTGAAGAAAAGGTGCGTCTTATCGTCCGAAAAATACGGGTAACTTGTTCACAAACTCCTTCACAAACTTTGCTATATCCGCTTATACCCCAGCTATTATTTACCTGGTATTTTATTTAACTTGATCTTAAATTTACTCACTTTTTATTTAGCCCTAACTGAAGCCAGATATATCTGAAATCATGCACTTGATCTTCTCATTGCCTTTTTCTAAAACCTTTTAAAAACAAACACCTGGGAGGTCAAATTAAAATTACAATGAAATACCACTCATATCGCCAGAAAGGCCAAAATTAAAAAGGCTGATTCTAGGTCAGCCATGGGCAAACTACGGCCCGTGGGCCGGGTCCAGCCCGTTCGGCTGTTCTATCCGGCCCGCGGAGCCGAAAGAGCAGAGGGTTCTCTTGCTCTCCCCTCCGCTCCTTCACCAGCAGCCCAAGATGAGAGTGCCAGCATGGTCAGGTTGCTTTTGTTCTGGCCCTCCGGTCCAGTTTAAGAACCCATTGTGGCCCTCGAGTCAAAAAGTTTGCCCACCCCTAGGTCAACCAAATCACTCATGCACTATTGGTGAGAATAAAGAATGCTACTATCATGCTAGATAAAATTCTCTAAGTTTCTTATAAAACTAAAAACAAACAAACAGACACATATCTTATGATGCAACAATCCTACCCAAAAAGAATTAAAATTTCTTTATACAAAATGATTTGTGTAAGAATGTTCATAGCAGCTTTTTTCTTTTTAAAAAATATATTTTTATTGATTTCAGAGAGGAAGGGAGAGGGAGAGAGAGACAGGAACAATAACCACCAACCGGCTGCCTCCTGCATGCCCCACACTGGAGACCAAGGCTGCAACCCGGGCATATGCTCTGACCGGGAATCGAACCACTGATATCTTGCTTCCTGGGTCAATGCTCAACTGCTGAGCCACATCTGGCCAGGCCATATCATGGCCAAAAACTGGAAACAGACAAGAGGATGGATAAATTGCAATATCCTATATAATAAAAGCCTAATATGCTAAGTGTCCGACCGTTCATTTGACCATTCGACCAGTCACTGTGATGTGCACTGACCACCAGGGGACAGATGCTAAGACAGCAGCTTAGCTTGCTGCTGGGGTATGGCCAATCAGGACTGGGCGAGATGGGCCGGACACGCCTTGGAGCCCTCCCACGGTCTCTCCCTGAGCCGATTGTGCACCAGTGGGGTCCCTCAGCCTGGCCTGTGGGGATGGGGCTGAAACTGGCTCTCCAACATCCCCCAAGGGGTCCCGGATTGCAAGAGAGTGCAGGTCAGGCCAAGGGAATCCCACTGCTGCACAAATCCATGAACCGGGCCTCTGGTAGTCATACAATCCTAATATATAAAAACCCTGGGTCTGTCACATTCACAACCACCGGAGGCTTGACCAACTGGAAGTCAGTCCTGCAGTCAGTTCTGGGTTGCCATGGTGACCCAGCACTGATTCGCTGAGGGGGCTGCGAATCAGGCCTGGAGAGAGCCTGAAGAGAGAAGCAGGCTCTGATATGTAGCCTCGGTAGCAGCTGTTGATCAGCACTTGTCTTTCTCTCTCTCTCTCTCTCTCTCTCTCTCTCTCTCTCTCTCTCTCTTAAGGAATAGGCAAGAGAGAGCTTTCTGGAGTGGTAGTAATGTTTTCTATTTTTCTAGGAGTCTGGATTACACAGGTATATATATGTAACCATTTTTGTCAAACTCAGTAAATTTTATTCATTCAGGGAAAAAAACTATAAACAAATATTGAATTCACCAAACCTAATATTTGGAAACAATCTAAATGCCCATCAGCAGATGAGTGGATTAGAAAACTATGGTACATCTATACAATGGAATACTACGCTGCTGTAAAAAAGAAAGAATTCTTTACATTTGCAGCAGCTTGGATGGACCTGGAGAGCATTATGTTAAGTGGAATAAGCCAGGCAGTGAAAGAAAAATACTACATCTCACTCATTTATGGAAAATAAAGACCACTATAACCTGATGAACAAAAAGATAGATACAGAACACCAACTGAACATAGTCGGCGCGAACCCTTGATCTCAGAGGAGCTCAGATTTCGCAGCGATCCGGTGGGTGAGTTCCCCTCGGCCCGGTAGTTCTGAGTTCCACTCGGTGCAGCAACCCCCGCCCACCAGTTCTCGCGCACTAGCTCGTGCGCAGCGCCAGGCACACCGAGGCTGAAGGACTGGGCCTGGATTTGCAGGAAGCCCCAGGGTTTTCAGTTGGAGGCGAGCCTGTCTGTGGACTGGGCTCCTAGGAGGGGGGATATCTGGGGAGCAGCACATCTGGATCTGAATCCAAGAAGTGTCCACAGAGATACAGGGGAGTGCAGCCAGCTCGGGACCGCCCCACCCCCAGCCCTCCATAGACCAGAGACACAGAGAGAGGGGGGAAAAAGATAGAAAGGCTTTAGAGTCCTGGAAGTCATCCAGAAACACTGCCACCCAGAGGCTAAAGCACATATGGTCTCTAGATCGGCCTAAAAATCAGGACTTGTAATCAACACGGAGGAACAGTGAAACACAGGGATCTGCAACTACCGCCCAGACGGGGAACAGGCGTGCCAGACAGAACAACACAGAAACTGAATGACCTTCATTACAGCAAATTTTGTTTAATTTTCAATTTTTACTTTTTAACTGTTTAATTTTTGTTTTTTACCTACTTTAATTGCAAAGTTTACTCAAGAAATTTTTTCATCTGCCCTCACTTGATTTTACCTTTTTAATTAATTCATTTTTTATAGGTAATCAACATTATTACTACTACTATTTTACCTTTTTTATGTTTTTCATCTTATTTTCTTTTGTTTATTTTTATTACTACTTTTTAAGTGACATATTATAATCCTTTTTTTATTTTTTTTATTTCTCTTTTTCTTCTTTTTCTTTTTTTTCTCTTTTTTCCCCTTTGGAATTACTATTCAAAAGACTATTTATACCTTTCCTTCTCCAACGCTCTATTCTAACTCAACCCTACCTTTATGCCATCACTCTCTTCCTAACCCTTTCCCTTTGGAGCCCTGCTTATCTTAACTCTTTACTGCGCTAGATTTTCCCTATTTTTTTCTATTTATCCCCTCCTAAATTTCACCCTTCCAGTGTATATCTAACCCCCAACCCCCTACTCCAAGTCCATTCACACCTACCTTGTCACTGTCCTTAAAAAAAAAAAAATCCTTCTCTCTACCCCTTTGTAGTTGTATGCTAAATGCTAACTATATCAAGGTTTTATGCTTTATTGTAAGATTGGTTTGCTTATTCTGTTTATTTGATTGTATGATTTTGTTAGCTGGGTTCTAGTCACCTTTATTGGAGGATATTAATATTGCAAACGCTTTTCTGTTCAGTGCCTTGTGTGTTGTACCTGGTTGTGTTGTATTTTGTACCCTTAAATCTAAGCAGGAGAGAGAGAACTATATAAACAGGCGTCCTAAAAAGATAGATCATGGGGAGGCTAAGAAACAACCCGCCTATGAAGGAAAATCAGCCATCACCAGAAAATGAAGTAAACGATTTAGAGGCAAGCAACCTACCAGAGCAAGAATTCAGAGTAATGATCATGGGATGGCTAAAAAGAATGGAAGACAAATTTGACAATATGAGTAAGACCCAAGAGGAAATGAAGAAGAACCAAGAAGAAATGAAAAATGACATAGCTACTGTAAAGAACTCAATAGAAAGCATCAAAAGTAGGCTAGATGAAGCAGAGGACCGGATCAGTGAGCTTGAAGACAAGATGGAAAAAAATACCCAATTAGAGCAGCTTTTAGAAAAAAAAATTAAAAAGCAGGAAGAGAGCCTACGGGAACTTTGGGACATTACAAAGCAAAACAATATTAGAATAATAGGGGTTCCAGAAGGAAAGGAAACAGAGGAAGGCATAGAAAAACTGTTTCAAGATATAATGACAGAAAACTTTCCTGAGATAGAGAAGAAAAAAACCATACAAATACAAGAAGCTCGTAGAGTCCCAAGCAAAATGAATCCCCAAAGACCAACAGCTAGGCACATTATAATTAAAGTGCAAAACAACAACGACAAAGCAAGAATCTTAAAAGCAGCTAGAGAGAGACAGAAGGTTACATATAAAGGAACCCCCATCAGACTAGCAACTGATTTCTCCACAGAAACTCATCAGGCCAGAAGGGAATGGGATGAAATATACAATGTCATGCAAAGGAAGGGTCTGAATCCAAGAATACTGTACCCAGCAAGGCTATCAATCAAGATTGAAAATGAAATCAAGAGCTTCACAGACAAAAAAAGACTAAAGGAATTTATCTCCACCAAACCAGCAATGCAAGAAATGCTAAAGGGTTTACTGTAAAAATGAAGAAATAGGAAGCAAAGAAGGAACACAGGGGTATAGAATAAAAATGGCATCAAATACCTACTTATCAATAATAACTTTAAATGTAAATGGTTTAAATGCTCCAATCAAAAGACATAGGGTAACAGAATGGATAAGAAAGCAAGACCCATATATCTGCTGTCTACAAGAAACACACTTCAGGAAAAAAGATGCACACAGGCCGAGGGTGAAGGGATGGAAAAAGATTTTCCAGGCGAACGGAAATGAAAAAAAGGCTGGGGTAGCAATACTTATATCTGACAAATTAGATCTCAAAGTGAAGGACATAAAAAGAGATATTGAAGGCCACTTCATTATACTAAAGGGAGCAATCCAACAAGAAGAAATAACCCTGGTAAACATATATGCACCCAATACGGGAGCACCCAAATACATAAAGAAACTGCTGGAGGACATTAAGGGAGAGATTAATAGCAATGCAATCATAGTAGGAGATTTTAATACTCCACTGTCACCTCTGGACAAATCATCTAAACAAAAAATCAGTAAAGAAACGTCAATCCTAAATGACGTACTAGACCAGATGGAATTAATCGACATCTTCAGAACATTTCATCCCAAAGGCACAGAATATACATTCTTCTCAAGTGCACACGGGTCATTCTCAAAGATAGACCACATGTTGGGACATAGGCAAAGTCTCTTCAAATTCAAGAAGATAGAAATCTTATCAAGCATTTTCTCAGATCATAGTGCCATAAAATTGGAAATCAACTACAATAATAATAAGCCAAATAAATTAAACACATGGAGACTAAATAGCATGCTATTGAACAAAGACTGGGTTACCAGAGAAATCAAGGAAGAAATCAAAAACATCATGGCAACTAATGACAATGAAAACACAACAATCCAAAATCTATGGGATACAACAAAAGCTGTTTTGAGAGGGAAGTTCATATCCCTACAAGCCTATTGCAAAAAACAAGAAAGAATGGTAACGAATTATCTAACCCTACAACTCAAACAGTTAGAAAAAGAACAGCAAGAAAGGCCCAGTGTAAGCAGAAGGAAGGAAATAATAAAAATCAGAGCGGAGATTAACGACATAGAGACCAAAGATACAATACATAAGATCAACAAAACCAAGAGCTGGTTCTTCGAACGGATAAACAAGATTGATGAGCCTCTAGCCAGGCTAACCAAGAAACAAAGAGAGAGGACCCAAATAAACAAAATCAGAAATGAAAGAGGTGAAATAACAACAGACCCAGCCGAAATACAAAGGATTGTTACAAAATACTATGAACAACTCTATTCCAACAAACTGGACAACCTGGAGGAAATGGACATATTCCTAGAAAAATACAACCTTCCAAAACTCAATCAGGAAGAATCTAAAAATCTCAATAGACCAGTAACTTGGGAAGAAATTGAAGCAGTCATCAAAAAGCTTCCAGCAAACAAAAGCCCAGGGCCAGATGGCTTCAAAGGAGAGTTTTACCAAACATTCAAGGAAGAACTAAAACCTACCCTCCTCAGACTTTTCCAAAAAATTGAAGAGGAAGGAACACTGCCAAACTCCTTTTATGAAGCCAGCATCACCCTAATACCAAAACCAGATAAAGACAACTCAATGAAAGAGAATTACAGGCCAATATCCCTCATGAACATAGATGCCAAAATCTTCAACAAAATTCTAGCAAATCGACTCCAGCAGTACATCAGGAAGATCATACACCATGACCAAGTAGGTTTTATTCCAGGAATGCAAGGATGGTACAATATTCGCAAATCAATAAACGTGATACATCACATAAACAAATTGAGAGACAAAAATCATATAGTCATATCTATCGATGCAGAAAAGGCATTTGATAAAATCCAACACCCTTTCCTGATAAAAACTCTCAACAAGGTGGGAGTACAAGGATCATACCTCAACATAATAAAAGCTATATATGATAAACCCACAGCCAACATCATGCTCAATGGGCAAAAACTAAAACCATTCCCTCTAAGAACAGGAACAAGATAGGGATGCCCACTCTCACCACTCCTCTTTGACATAGTACTGGAAGTACTCGCCATTGCAATTAGACAAGAAGAGGAAATAAAAGGCATCAAAATTGGAAAAGAAGAAGTAAAGCTGTCACTATTTGCAGATGACATGATATTGTACATAAAAAACCCAAAAGACTCCATCAAAAAGCTAATAGACTTAATAAACGAATTTGGCAATGTAGCAGGATACAAAATCAATGCCAAGAAATCAATGGCATTTCTCTACACCAATAGTGAACTTAGAGAAACAGAGACTAAAAAAGCAATCCCGTTTACCATCGCACCAAAAAAATTAAGATACCTAGGAATAAACTTAACCAAGGAGGTAAAAGACCTATATGCAGCAAACTACACGACACTGAAAAAAGAAATAGAGAAAGATGTAAACAGATGGAAGAACATACCATGTTCATGGATTGGTAGAATCAACATCATCAAAATGTCCATACTTCCCAAAGCAATATACAAGTTCAATGCACTCCCCATGAAAATACCATGGACATACTTCACAGACCTAGAAAGAACTCTCCAAAAATTCATTTGGAACAATAAAAGACCCCGAATAGCCTCAGCAATCTTGAGAAATAAGAGTAAAGTAGGAGGAATCTCAATACCATATTTCAAGCTGTATTACAAAGCAACTGTTCTCAAAACAGCCTGGTACTGGCACAAGAACAGACATATTGATCAATGGAATAGATTAGAGAATCCAGACATCAACCCAAATCAATATGCTCAATTAATATTTGACAAAGGAGGCATGAACATACAATGGAGCCAAGACAGTCTTTTCAATAAATGGTGTTGGGAAAATTGGACAGAGACATGCAAAAGAATGAAACTAGATCACCAACTTACACCATACACAAAAATAAACTCAAAATGGATACAGGACTTAAACATAAGACGGGAAACCATAAAAATACTAGAGGCATCCGCAGGCAGCAAAATCTCAGACATATGCCTAAAGAACTTCTTCACTGATACTAACCCTAGGGCAATGGAAGCTAAGGAGAAAATAAACAAATGGGACTACATCAAAATAAAAAGCTTTTTTACATCAAAAGAAACCATCAACAAAACAATAAGAAAACCCACTGTATGGGAGAACATATTTGCAAACGATATCACTGATAAAGGTTTAATCTCCAACATCTACAGACAGCTTATACAACTCAATAAAAGGAAAATGAATGAGCCAATTAAAAAATGGGCAATGGACCTAAATAAAATCCTCCCAAAAGAAGACAGAAGGAAGGCCAAGAGGCACATGAAAACATGCTCCAAGTCACTAATTATCCGAGAGATGCAGGTCAAAACAACAATGCGGTACCATCTCACACCTGTCAGAATGGCCAACATCAACAAAACAACAAACAGCAAATGTTGGCGAGGTTGTGGAGAAAAAGGAACCCTCCTGCACTGCTGGTGGGATTGCAGGGTGGTGCAACCACTGTGGAGAACAGTATGGAGCTTCCTCAAAAAACTGAAAATGGAACTCCCATTTGACCCAGTAATCCCACTACTAGGAATATACCCCAAGAAACTAGAAAGACCAATCAGAAAGGATATATGCACCCCTATGTTCATAGCAGCACAATTTACAATAGCTAGGACTTGGAAACAGCCTAGGTGCCCGTCAGCAGATGAATGGATCAGAAAACTATGGTACATCTATACCATGGAATACTATGCTGCCATAAAAAGGAAGGAATTCTCATCATTTGCAGTAACCTGGATGGAATTGGAGAGCATCATGCTGAGTGAAATAAGCCAGTCAATGAAAGAGAAACACTACATGACCTCACTCATTTATGGATATTAAAGAACATTATAAACGAATGAACAGAAAGATAGATATCGTGACAGTAAAACAACAGGCAGACTGCCAAATGACAGCGGGGGGGGAGGGGTAGGGAGATCTGGGGGAGATAAGAGTTATCAACCGAAGGACTGGTATGCTTGCATATAAGAACAACCAATGGACACAAAACTCTGGGGAGGGAGGGCATCTATGGGGGGGGCAATGACAAGCTATGTACACAGATAATACCTTAATAAAAAATATTTAAAAAAATAATAAAAACAAATTTTAAAATTAAAAAAAAAAGATAGATACAGAGACAGTAAAGCACTGAACAGACTGTCAAACTACAGTGGGAAGGCTGGGGAGTGTTGGGGAGGGAGGGAAAGAGATCAACTAAAGAACTTGTATGCATGCATATAAGCACAACCAATTTGTCACAAGACACTGGAGGGGTGGGATGAGGGCATGTGACAAGAGCTAGGGGAGGCTGGAGGAAGGTCAATGGGGGTGGAAAAGGAGATATATATATGTACTACTATATGTAATACTTTAAACACACACACACACACACACACACACACACACACACACACACATATATATATATATATATATATATATATATATATATATATATACATATACATATATATATATATATATATACACATATATATGTATTACAGGCCCAGTGCATGAAATTCATGCACAGGAGTATGGGTCCCTTAGCCCAGCCTGCACTCTCTCCAATCTGGGACCCTTCAAGGGATGTCCGACTGCCCATTTAGGCCTGATCCCGGTAGGATCGGGCTTAAATGGGCAGTCGGACATCCCTCTCATAATCTAGGACTGCTGGCTCCCAACTGCTCACCTGCCTGCCTTCCTGATTGCCCCTAACCTCTTCTGCCTTCCAGCCTGATCAACCCCTAACCACTTTTCTGCCAGCCTGTTTGTCCCTAACTGCCCTCCCCTACAGGCCTGGTCCCCCCCAACTGCTCTCCCCTAAAGGCCTGGGTCTCCTCCAACTGCCCTTCCCTGCAAGCCTGGTCACACTCAACTTCCCTCCTCTGCTGGTCTGGTCACCCCTAACTTCCCTCTCTTGCAGGACTGATCACCCCCAACTGCCCTCCCTTCCAGACTTGGTCCCTCCCAACAGCCCTCCCCTGCTGGCCATCTTGTGGTGGCCACCTTGTGTCCACATGGGGGCAGCCATTTTTTAATACATATTTTATTGATTTTTTACAGAGAGGAAGGGAGAGAGATAGAGAGTTAGAAACATCGATGAGAGAGAATCATTGATCAGTTGCCTCCTGCACACCCCCCACTGGGGATGTTCCCACAACCAAGGTACATGCCCTTGACTGGAATCAAACCAGGGACCTTTCAATTCTCAGGCCGACGCTCTGTCCACTGAGCCAAACTGGTCTTGGCAGGGGGCAGCCATTTTTTACTACATGGGGGCAGCCATCTTGTGTGTTGGAGCAATAGTCAATTTGCATATTACTCTTTTATTAGATAGAATAGAGGTCTGGTACATGGGTGGGTGCCAGTTGGTTTAGCCTGAAGGGTGTCCCAGATCAGGATGGGGTACTCTTGGGGTGTTGGGCGGGGCCTGTGGTGGTTTGCAGGCTGACCACACCCCCTGGTGACCCATGCAGAGGCCCTGGTATATGGGATTTATTTATCTTCTATAATTGACACTTTGTATCCTTGAGTGGAGGTCTGGGGCAGTCAGGGCTGCTGAAGCTTGGCTTCCATTGCCGGGGAAACCCAAGCTTCCTGCTCTCTCTGTGGCCATGGCCATCTTGGTTTGTGCTAATTTGCATACTCACTCCTGATTGGCTGTGGGTGTGGCTTGTGGGTGTAGCAGAGGTACAGGCAATTTGCATATTACTCTTTTATTAGATAAGATATATATAAAATTATATTGAAGTCTCATTAGCGACCTGCACACTGAAGAGTTTCAGAAGGAAAGTACTTATTTAAAAATGAAATGCATTAAAAATAAATGACCTTTGCTATTTTGGCTCAGTGCATAAAGCATCAGCCTGCAGACTGAAGAGTCCCAGGTTTGATTCTGATCAATTCTGATCAAGGGCACATACCTTGGTTGCAGGCTTGACCCCTGGCCCCAGTTGGGGCTCATGCAGGAGGTAGACAATCAATGTTTCTCTCATATCAATGTTTCACTCTCTGTCTCTCCTCCTCCCTTCCATTCTCCCTGAAAATCTGCCGAGAACCAATTCCAGCATGTAATAATTACAAGAGTTTCACCAAAAGGTTGGTGAAGCTTGGGGAGCTCAACAAGGGTTGAGTCAAATGTAGTTTACCTGTCGGAAAGGCTAAATGGCACTTCCCCCAAATCTGAATAGGATTGTCTGCTGCCAGTCAGCTCAGGGCTTTTTATTGCCTCCTGTTGGCCAAACACCTGAATAGCTGTATGCTATTCCCCAACCTGACAATGCTTCTGTATTCTACCCTTTGAAGCCCTACCCTTTGAAGTGTATTATCTCCACCTTGCCTTAGGAAAAATTGTGTTAAAAAAAATAGCACAGAGTCCTTAGACAAGGGGAGTCTTCAGTTCCTTTAGCTGAAGCTCCTCTGACCCCCCAATGCCTTTCAAAATTATCTGTAGTCCTTGGACTCCTTCTTAATCATCTACTCGCAGTACCTTTCTCCAGAATGCTGAACCCTTTATAAGGCTGGGAAAAGAACCCCAGCAAAAGTCAATGGGAAAAAATATTCTTGGGTGAGGATTAACAGAAAACAACAACAAATCACTGAGTTGACGCTTGGATCAAGGGAAGGGTAAGTTAGATAAGCGACAAAGCAAGTAAGTCAAATGTTAATGGGAGAACCTAGGCGGTAGGTTTATGGGTGTTGGGTGTAGAATTCTTTCCACTTGACTGTATTTTGAAATTTTCCATGGTAAAATGTTGGATGAAAAGTAAACATCGAACCGTTAAAACAAACTGTTGACACAGGTACCACTTGAAAGCACTTCACCGCCCTCCACGCGTGCAGGTTCACAGCCTGCAAACAATGCTGCCACGGGAACTCAATGTGCTTGCCGTATTGAGTTGCAGAAGAAATTGTTCATTATTCCAGCTCTGTTTAAACCTATATTTAAAGCTGAGTGAAATTTTTTTATTTTAGGTTCTTATCCATCTTTCCACGTTTCATGTAAAAAAAAAATCACACATTTCCTTCGATTTATCTCAGTTCTAAACTTTTCTGAAACAAAGGAACAACTGACTAACTTTTGTAAAATGAGCCCTGTTCTCCTTCAAGAAAGTCCTTCTTTAGGAAAAGAGGGTATTGGACTTCTGGAAGTCTTGATCACTGCACAAATATGTCTCTAATTTAAGGGCATGATGGCAAAAAAATTAGATCTGACAATCCTGGAGCTTGGTAAGTTTCCTAAGTGCCACCACGAGCTCCATTACCTGAGGCACTGCCCAAGTTCAGCAGGAGAGGTTCAGTTGTTGTACGCAGTTATTGAATATTGGAATCCATGACAACCCACATCAATAGTGATTTAGACTAAAAAATTTCTCTGAAAATTAATGACAGTCATTTGCAAGATTTAAACAGTAGTGCTTAATCAGGAGAAATTGGGAATGCTAGAACAGCAGAGCAAGCAATATAAAACAAATTAGTACAAGCGGTTTGGAGCATAGTCAGAATAAGCAAAACGAATTATTTTAGCTATAGCAATTATGATCTTCATCAAATGGGAAATTTCTAAAGACAAACATTCAACTGCCTGGAAGAGTTTCAATAGCTATTAGCAGAGATTGAGTCCATAGAAGAAAAGAAAAAAAACAGCACTCGGGCTTTCTACTTGCGATGGTATCCAAAAATGAAATGCCGATAAAACGCAAAAAATCATTTAATTAGGCAATCATCATTAATCAGTTTGTTGGAACTGCAATTCAAATTGCAATCATTCATCTTATATACTCTAGCAATAAAATGAATACATTAATTTGCTGTTGGGGAAAACACGCACAATGCTATTTGCTTTACTTATTTATTTTTAATATTTTTATTGATTTCAGAGAAGGGAGAGAGAGAGAGTGATAGAAACATCAATGATGAGAGAGAACCACTTATTTATTGGCTGCCTTCTGCATGTTCCACATTGGGGATTGAGCCCACAACCTGGGCATGTACCCCGACCAGGAATTCATTCAGGCTGTTGTTTGCTTTACATCTATGTATATGTGTGAAAGGACAGGAATCAAATCTATGCCTTTTTTTTTCTTATAATAGCTACAAGAAAGCCATATTTATTAAGTACCTAGATGAGATCTACTTTTAGAAAGACTATTGATAGTAAGTTTATTTAAATTTTAAAAATGATAGTGATGCAGAAAGAAAAATTATGGAGCTAATATTAAGACTAGGAAAATGTCTATAGACCTTCAAACTGACCCCTAAAGGAAGAGACCAAATCTCTGTGACTATACTAAACATATACCAAACATAAATTACAGATAGAAACAAAAAGGGGGTGGGGGGAAGACAAGAGAGGTCCCTGCCAAGAAAACCAGAGTGAGGAGACAATGGATTTGGGTCGTATCTATCATCTGGTAAAATTGAAAAGCTTTTGTTGAGACAGTGTGATGAACAGACACTCCGTGAACATGGCCAGAATAATGCATAATGCCGTGGTACAGGTGCTAACCAGATCCACACACAGGCTACTCCTATTTACTTTTCATGGGGTTCTGGAAATTGATTTCTAAAGTGGTCCCGGGTGAATGTCTCCTTGACCCAACAAATCTCTGAGAGTTCTTTGATTTTCTTTGCATCCAAAACAAATCTCTCCACTGTGGCTAGGCCTCTTAATTGACAAAATGAAGGAATGGAAAATAAGGCAAGTTTCTGATTAAATTAATGTGCCAGTTCTCTGAATTATGGAAGACCTCTTGTAAACCCCAAAAGGATAATATGATTTTTCTAGGACTCCTTTTTAAAGAGTAGGACCACCTCTGACAATCCAGGGCAGAAATGAACTGCTATAGGATTCCTTCTTAAGCTCCTCGCCCTAAAATAATTTCTTTACCCTTCCCAGTATCATGCCAGAGGACCTTTTTCTTGATCCTGTCTCTTCCATTCCTGTCGTCCCCTCTCCATTGCACACCCCTTCAAGTACTTCAATCTCTAGAAATTACCTCCAGTCTTAAAGCTAAAAAGCCTGGGTGCCAATCAGAACGGGAGAGCATCATATTATCACTACCAAGGAGTAAGCATCTAGGTTAAGGAGTAAAAGTAAAATGCTGACCTCATTCCCAGGATCCTTATTTGTACAGTAGTCCCCCTTATCCATAGGGGATACGTTTCAAGGCCCTCAGTGGATGCCTGAAAACTCACATAGAACTGAACTATATACATACGCACTGTTTTTTTCCTATACATACACATCTATAATGAATTTTAATTAATAAATTAGGCTTAGTGATAGATTAACAGTGATAACTACTAATAAAGTAAAACAACTATAATAATATCCTATATAATAAAACCCTAATATGCAAATAGACTGAACAGTGAAACAACTGGTCGCTATAATGTGCACTGACCACGAGGGGGCAGATGCTCAACACAGGAGGCGCTCCACTCAGTCACAAGTTGGGCTCATGGCTGGCAAGCACAGCAGAGCCTCTCCTGCCTCTACATCAGCACAAAGGATGTCTGACTGACGGCTTAGGCCCACTCAGTCGGACATCCCCTGAGGGCTTCCAGACTGCAAGAGAGCACAGGTCGGGCTGAATCAGTTTGGCTCAGTGGTAGAGCGTCCGTCTGCGGACTGAAGGGTCCTGGGTTCGATTCCGATCAAGGGCATGTGCATTGGTTGCGGGCACGTCCCTGGTGGGGGGTGTGCAGGAGGCGACTGGTCGATGTTTCTCTCTCATCGACATTTCTAACTCTCTATCTCTCTTCCTTCCTCTCTGTAAAATATCAATAAAATATATATTTTTTTTAAAAAAGAGAAAGCACAGGTCGGGCTGAGAGATTACCCCCCCCCCAAGTGCACAAATTTTGTGCACCAGGCTTCTAGTACTGTAATAAAATTTTGTGAATGTGGTCTCTCACTCTGTCTCTCTCTCAATATATATTATTGTACTATACTCACACTTTCACTTAAAGGAAGCACTTTATAGCTTCTCTTTGGCATATCCAAATTGCCAGCATCACTACTCTTGCACTTTGGGGCCATTATAAGTAAAATAAGGGTTACTTGAACACAAGCTCAAAGACAGTCGATTTGATAACTGAGATTGCTACTGACTACAGCCTGGAGTGGGGAGAGGATACAGCCTGGAGTTGCTGGAAAAGGGGTTGATTCATGTCCCAAGTGGGACAGTGAGAGGCAGTAAAAGGTTTCATCATGCTATTCAGAATGGTGTGCAATTTTTAATGTCTCCATACCAAATCATTTCTTATGAGATTCCAAAGGCCAATTTAAAGTTTTTCTATATATATTGCCTCTGAGGTCTTATATAGCCTCTTTTCTTATAACCTCCATTGTCTCATCCCTCTTTTTGTCAAAAACACTCAAAGTGTGTAGTAAACAGCATTTCCTGCCTGTCTCCAGACTCTTCCAACTGTGGAGGAAAATTCCCAGCTCAGAAACATGCTAATCCAGCATGCATGCTCTATGACTTCAGGGATCCAGAGTTCAGCAAACCCAGCCCCAATCAATGCAAGGAATGTAAAAAATTCTGCTTTGGAATCCATGAAGTGCTCAGTAGAATTTGGAAATAATTTCTGTTGTGTTCTTTTGGATTTTTTTTTTAAACCGTGAAATATACTTAAAAAAAACTTTTTTGTATGACATGTGGGCAGATCACAGAGAAATAATAATGATAATACCTATAACTGAAACTAAGTCTATGTGTCCACCACAGACTTAGAGACAGAACATTACCAGGATTTCAGAAGTGCTGGATAACAATCACCTGAGACAGCCTCAGTCAAAGACAACTGCCTTCCACAACTTTTGTCAACAATTCCCTTTATGCTTTTATCACTTAAGTCTGCATCTACAAAGAACATATTGCTTAGCTTTACCTGCTTAAAAACTTTATGTAATGAAATTCTTAATATGTAAAATGTTCCTTCTTTTCTGTTTTACAGATTAAACCAGATTCAATACTGTTTTTTCAGATTAATCCTCTCCAGGATTTTAACACTTCAAATTCTTACTTCCCTAGAAACAGTTTGATGCCTTCAAATGGATTGTTGTTTTTATTTTATTGTTTTCTAATTAAATTTTAGGCTTAGCTTGTCAAGTTGTGTGGTTTGGTTTTTTTAAATTAAAAAATGAGAATTTCATTGAATCTAAATATCTCTTGGGAGAGAATTGACAACTTTATAATATTAATACTGCCTATCCATGAACATGGTGTATCTTCTTTTAGGCCATCTTTCATGTCTTCTAAGTTTTAAACTTTCTCTATAATAGGCCTGGGCCTTGTTAGATTTAATCATGGTTACTTCATATTTATAATACTGCTATAATTAATACATATTTTAATTACATTTTCTAGTTCTGAGATATAATGATTTTGTGTTACTTTGTGTGTAGATTCTTTTGTGTTTTCTATAAACAACTCTATCATTAATTTTCTTGTTCCCAATCTTTACATATTTTTAATTTTTTTATCTTATTGTTTTGGGAGTATTACTGCACTGTCAAATTACTGTCTACAACATCTAGTGCAATGTTTAATGGAAGTGATGATGGTAAGGTATCCTTGTTTTGATGATCTTCAACATTTTATCAAAAATCTGTAATAAATATACCATTTATTACAGATTTTTTGGTAGATTTGTCCTCATCAAGTGGAGGAATTTTCCTTTTCTTCTTATTTTGCTAAGATTCTGTCATGAATAGATGTTGAATTTTATTGAAAAGTTTTTCTGCATCTATGAAAAACTTTTTTCTCTTTCAATTTGTTATTGTGTTGTTATAGTTATTGGTTTTAAATACCTTTTTCATCCCCATCCCTGCCCCATGGTTGTAATTATTTACTTAACTATGCATGTATTATATAATTGCCTCTGGTCATCATCTGCTGTTTTTTAAAAAGATATTACTGAATTCAATTTGTTCAGACTTTTTGCATAATTTGGTCTGTAGTCTTTCTTGGACTATTCTTGTCTACTCTATAAATAGCAGTTATAGTAACCCCATAAAATGAGGTGAGAAGTGTTTTTTTTTAAAAAAAAAAAAAAGAATTCATTTTTTAGAGCAATTTTAGATTCACAGCAAAATTGAGAAAAAGGTAGAGAGTTTTCTCCTATAACTCTTGCCTTCACACATGCATAGCCTCTGTGCTATGGACACTTTTACCCACCAGAGTGGTGTATTTGTTACAATTAATGAACCTACGTTGACACATCATACTCACCCAAATTTGGTCCATCATTTATTTACCTTAGGATTCACTCTTGGTGTTGCCCTTCTATGAGTTTGATAAATGTATGACATGTACCCATCATTATAGTATCATACAGATGATTTTCAGTCATAAAATTCCTGTTCTCCACCTATTCACTCCTCCACCTTGACCCCTACCAACTACTGTTCTTTTTATTGTTCCCATAGTGTTGTCTTTTCTAAAATGTCATATAGTGCTGAAACCGGTTTGGCTCAGTGGATAGAGCATCGGCCTGGGGACTAAAAATGTCCCGGGTTCGATTCCGGTCAAGGGCATGTGCATTGGTTGCGGGCACATCCCCAGTGGGAGGTGTGCAAGAGGCAGCTGGTCGATGTTTCTCATCGGCGTTTCTAACTCTCTACCCCTCTCAATTCCTCTCTGTGTAAAATCAATGAAATATATATATTTTTTAAATAAAATAAAATGTCATATAGTTAGAATCATATAGTATGTAGACCTTTCAGATTGGCTCCTTTCATTTGGGAATGTGCGCTTAAGGTTCCTACATGTCTTTTCATGGCTTGATCATTTCTTTTTAGCTCTAAATAACATTGCATTGTCGATACCACCATTTATGTATTCATTCACCTACTACAGGACATCTTGTTTGCTTCCAACTGGAAATTATGAATAAAACATTTATGTCTATCTATGTGCCAATTTTTGTGTAGACAGAAGTTTTCAACTCCTTTGGGTAAATACCAAGAAGTTGATTGCTGGGTGATATGATAAGAGTATGTTTAGTCTTATAAGAGACCACTTTCTTCCAAAGTTGTTGTACCATTTTGCATTGCCAACAGCAGTGAATAAGATTTTCTTTTGCTCCACATACTTGTCAGTATTTGGTGTTATCAGTGTTCCAGATTTTGGTCATTTTAATAGGTATGTAGAGATGAGCAACAAGAAAGAGAGAAGAAGAAGCTGCAACCTTACAGCAATCACTGTGGGAAAGAGGAAGGACCTACTGGCACCTGTGCATCTGTGTTTCACTGTATCTAACCACGATGACCAACTGTATCACAGATACATACAGGGATAAAATTCTGAGGGAAAGTTCCAATTTACCATGTTGACACAGCACAAAGCTATCAAACACATCAAGCTTGGTATTTTCCTTGTGGGAAGATTTAAGTTTAAAAATTTTTTTTAATTTCTTTAATAGATTTAGGACTGTTTGAGTTTTTTATTTCTTTCTCTGTCAGTGTTGGTAAGCTTTTTTAAAAGGCAATTACCCACTATACTTTCAAAAAGTTATTTATACTATTCTCTTATTTTTTTAAATTGCTACCATACCTGTAATTTTATGCCCTTTTCATGCATAACATTATATAGTTGTTCATTTTTATTTTCCTGGTTAATCTTGTCAAATATTTTTCAAATTCAACTTTTTCAAACAATTAACTTTTGGCTTTTTTGATCCTCATATTTTTTTCCTATTTTAGTAATTCTGTTCTTATTTTCATGCTATCTTTGTTTATACTTCCTTTGGTTTCATCCGCTTTTCTTTTATAACTTCCAATGAGTGCTTCTTAACTCATTAAGAGTCAATCTTTTTTTCCCTTTATAAGGATATAAAGCTACAAAATTCCCTTTCAATGCCATTTTAGTTATATACCACTAATCGGCATATAGAATTTTCACTGTTGTTCAGTTCTATGTATTTTCTAATTTCTATTAGGATTTGTTCTTTGACCCATTTAGAAATGTTTTGTAATGTCCAAGAATTCTAATTATTGCTTTATTATTTAACTGTAACTCAATTTCATTATGGTCAGAGAAAATGGCTCCTATTACCACATTTATGTGGTCTTGTGGAACTTACTGAAGCTACATGATAAAATAGCACATCAATTTTCATGAATTTCTATGTGTACTATTTATACTCAATTCTAAGAATTCCACTTTAAAGTCTTCCACATCCCTATTTTTGTCTCCTAAGTTTACTAGTTACCAAGGGGAGTATGGTATAATCGCCTGTGTGATTGTGTTTTCTTCAATACTTTTGCAAGTTGTAAATTTTTTGCTTTACCTATTTGGGGCTAGGTATAAAGTTTACATAATTTTAGAATTTTAATATATTTCTATAAAAGTGAACATTTTTATCATTATGAAGTAATTTTTATCTCTAGTAATGTATTTTATTATTTATCTTCACTCTCCTTCAGCTTTGGGTATAATCTTTCAGAGAAGTAAAATGGGAAGAATATCTACCCCACTCACTTCATGGTTTGTATGTTAGAATTAATGAGGTCAAATAAGATAATACAAAAAATCCTTTATAAACCATATGGCACAATGCAATATAAACTATCATATATACCCACACCTTTGGAACTAAGTAGGCTTCAATGAGATTTGGGTATAAAGGTTTAAAAGCTCCAGTGCAGCCCAGTCATTACCATAGTTCTTTAGGTGGTTTCCTTACCATTGGGGCAACAGCGGAAATACTATTGAAAGCTGGTAATAAAAATTTTGGAAAGTTGCTGTTGACAGAATTCAAGTGGTTCTAGGACTCTAATTATGTATTTTCTTACCTATCATTAGAAGCCACTGCCTGCGTCTCTTGTGCTATTGTCCCCAGCTCTAACAAATTAATACATAAGTATTTAAAATTAATGTTAAAATTCCACAGTGCATTTCTATTTGGCTTAGCAGCTACTGACAAATGTTACAGAACTATCTCACTAGAATATATATAGACAAAGGGGTTATTCTGGTAACTTATGGGATATTTAATTACTATTTGAATTATGGAAGTGAACTGAGATCCTCAGTAGAAGCCTTATGATGGCTTCTCAAGGACCTCTTTGCTTATAATAAGCACCATGCTTTATTCAAAATAGATAAAAACAAAAAATACTTTTTTTCAGTCTCAGGTAGACATGGACAAACTGCACAGTGTTGTCTAATACTAAGATAGTCATTAATTAATGTTCTCATTAATTTTCATATCCACATGTCCCAAGCATATGTCTATGATTGTCATTTTAATGTAGAAGTCAAATTAAATATTTAATCTTTCTTGATATTTATGCATAGTGTTGTCTTCTAAAATTTTGATCCAGTGGTTTGGAGCTCTGCTCTTTGTCCACCTTCATGTGCTGCTTACCTGGATTAGAAGCAGTACAAAACACACATCATAGTGTAAGCTAATATTAGTAAAACAGTGATCGCTAGAAGGGGTGAAATAATAACAATTCCATTTGATTTTATGAGAAGCATTGTGCTAAGTACTCTGTGTGCATCATTTCATTGAAAAATCACAACTATCCTATGACAACATTAGTGTTATTCTCCCCATTTTACAGGTGAGGAAACGAACACTTAGAGAGATTAATTAGTTTGAACAAAGTACAAAACTGGTAAGTAATGCAATGGGATTCAAATCTAGTTTTGGTGACTTCAAAGACCATCTTCTTATAATTACTATCTTATGCAAGAATCCCTCCAGAATACAGCTAAGAGCAATAAAGAAAAAAATAAAAATAAAGATGCTACATGCCAAAAGTTTAAGGCCTAAAACTTATGTAGTTTACTCAGGAAATGCTTTTACGCTCTCCTTCAATATACATTTACTTTCATTTTACTTACCATGGTAATTTGCTTGGTTATCTAAACACTAAGTTTACAAAACAGAAGCAACAAGGAAGGCAAAGATGAGCTTCTATGAAAGGTAATTCACAGAGGGATGAGAGCAGACAACCTGACTGTCCACCAGGAAAGAAATAAAAATGAAAGGTTAAAGTGTTCAGATGCAAAGTGTACATACCTTTAATATGCATTGAAGGAGTTTTGATCATCACAAAATGATAGCATGCTATTATGGTTGATGTGTATTGAAGTTCTTATGTTATCAAGAAAATATATAATTATGCTCAACATGTTTTATGCAATGGTAGAGAAAGAGGGCCCTCCTAAATTGATAAAATAATATTTGGAATTTAAAGAAGTAGGCCTTGAGTATCACATACCTCAGTGGCAGAAATAACACTTTAATTTTGTATTGGTGCTTGCTTCACACAAAAGATACTACACACACACACACACACACACACACACACACACACACAGGAAGCCATGTGCATGAATTCATGCACCAGTAGGGTTCCTTGGCCTGGCCTGTGGGATTGGGCTATGTTGTCTAATACTGAGGGGTCCCGGATTTCGAGAGGGCTCAGGCCAAGCTGAGGGACTCCACTGGTGCACGATCAGGGCTAGGGAGGGACGTGGGAGGTTGGCCAGCCAGGAAGGGACTGGAGGAGGGCTCCAGGGCATGTTCAGCCTGTCTCACTCAGTTCTGATCAGCTGGACCCTATCAGAAAGCTAACTTACCAGTTTCAGTTCTGTCCCCTGGTGGTCAGTGCACATCATAGCAAGTGGTTGAACAGCGTTAGCATATCGTTAACATATTATGCTTTGATTGGTTGAATGACCAGATAACTGGACACTTAGCATATTAGGCTTTTATTATATAAGATTGATTTTAGAGAGGGAGAAAGAGAGAGAAAGAAAAACACACACACACACACACACACAGAGAGAGAGAGAGAGAGAGAGAGAGAGAGGTATTGATCAGTTGCCTCCAATATATACCCTAATTAGGAATCAAACCTTCAAACTTTCTGTGTATAGAGACAATGGTCCAATCAACTGAGCCATGGTGCAACCACTTTAGCTCTAAAATGATGCCTAGAGCTAAAGAAATCACGGTACAACCACTTGACTCACTGTCCAAAATGATTCAGAATAATAACAATTTTACTACAGTTCCTAAAGATTCAGAATAATAACAGTTTTACTATAGTTCCATTATTTTGGCAGATGAAGGATATAAATGAAAAAAATCCAAATAATTTAGGTATTAACCTGAATTATTTCTTAGTTTAAAATGCTGGGTGAAGGCTTCCTTGTTGAGTGAGACACATCTTACTTTTGCTTCTGTTCTACCAGAGATGAACATTGAACCACATCAGAAGGATCAAGTATTCAGTGGGGGTGGGGGTGAGAGGGAAGATGACCACCAACTGGGAAATTTTCCTATTTAGAAATTTCTATGCTTTCTCAAGTCTGTTTCAGATATGCAATGCATATTTAATCTTATGTTAATCATTTTCAGATTTTCCTATTGAGCTGTGTTGCTCCTAGCCTATGACTACTAGCTGCAGAAACCCTTGTCAACTTCTAAGCAGAACAGTGCTCTGCTTTAGGTGGGCCTGGACTTAAAGAGCACAATATGAAAACAATGCAAAGAATCCTTTCTCACCTAAGGATTTCGATAAAGAAGAAAGAAAAAGTAAAACAAAACAAAAATGCAATTTTAACTGTCACACATACTTAAATTGACCAGATATTTCCCCATTCTCCCAGTTTCTTTGTTTGATTTGGGCTCCGGTGTTTTTTGAAGAAATTATTTAGTGCTTTTAACAAATTTTCAATTATCACACAATTATCCTTTATTCATAGGAAAAGGCTATCAGTGGGAATCAAGGCTGAAAAGACGAACTAAAACCATAGGGTATCAAATGAATGCAGTGCACTAAGACTTCATTAGGTGGTAGAAAGGTGGGCAAAATGCTCATTGTAAATGTGGTGGGTGACATTTAGTCAAGTAGAATCACAATCAGGCATTATGCACAATGAGATTTTTCAATGATAAGATCTAAGGATATTCAGTCTGGAAAAAAGTGCAAATCAAATATCTTAGATGAAAATGTTCTTTCTAAAACTAAATGTTTAAAGGAGGGTATTTCTGGTAGAGATGTGATGCCACAAGAAAGGAAGCTACAACTCCATGGTGATTTGTTGACTAAAGAATAGAGAGCCATTTGTTTACTCTGATCGGGAATGGAGCTGGAGTTAGAACCTGGCCAAGGATTTGTCAGGACCCCAGTTATGAGTAATCACATTCATTGAAAAGCTCAAATGATACAGGGATTTGCTGGTTCAAATATAACACTATGTTATGAGTGATTGTGGTCGTATATCATCTCTTTAGTTATCTTTGAAATCCTAAAAGAATGAGGTGCTAAAATAAATTTTAAAAGTAACCCAAACCCTTAAAGCTCCAAAAATGCTCATTTTTGAAAGAAAAAAAATATTCACACTTAGGAATATAATTTCCCCGTAACTGGGGAAATTATAACTATTGTTCTTCTGAGGTCAGTTCACTCAGAAATAAGACAGGTTTTCTCATCCAAACTATTAATTGAAGCAAAATTGAATAGAGAAAATTCAAAATTAACTGGGGAAAGGGTCATACTGAATATGTAACTAACATAAATTATCCTCCCCACCACCAATTTTTATCAAAGTTTCCAAGGACTATCCACTTAAGTAGATGTACTTCCATTCATTTTAATTTTTATTTATTTTTTAAATATATTTTTTATTGATATTTTACAGAGAGGAAGGGAGAGAGATAGAGAGGAGAAACGTCGATGAGAGAGAAACATCGATCAGCTGCCTCCTGCACACTCCCTACCGGGGATGTGCCCGCAACCAATGTACATGCCCTTGACTGGAATCGAACCCGGGACCTTTCAGTCCGCAGACAGACGCTCTACCACTGAGCCAAACCGGTTTCAGCTTTCCATTCATTTTTATACTGACTTCTAGTATAACCAAAGTCCAAGGAATTGGGGGAGGGGGGGAGAAGGGAGATGAACAAAAACTAGTTAATGTAGGAACTAAGCAACCCAAAGCCCCGAACAAAGCCCAGTGCCTGTATTGGGCTGTGTAAATTGTACTAACGATGCCTAGACTGCAAGAATGGGACTTAGTTAGAACACCTTGTGAAATTTTACTTTATAAAGTTAAAGAAATTTTAATTTTTCTAAAGGAGTAACAGCAAGCTTAGTGAATCACTTTGATTCAACTCTAACATGCCCACAAACTGTAACTTATTATTTAGCCAGGTACACAATACAGTGTTTATGTTTTACAGTGATTTTATTTAAATAATTAGAAGAAATCAATCGCCATTCATAATGAAAATAAATCTGGCAATTTGCTTACAATCTCACATTTAAAAATAAGTAAAAAATTATGTGCAAACAACTAAAGGCAGATTTACCATTTTCATTAGAAAAAAACTTCGGAGGGGGAGAGGAGAGTAATGCCTAAGAAACACTGAGGTCTGTTGGGGAACGTTTTCATTTAAAGATTTTCTGATAGAAAAATAAGTCATCTAATTCTGAGGAAATCAGATTCCAAATGAGTACATCTTCCATTAATTTATCATAATTCACTCTCAAAATTACCAGCATGGATAAGTTAAATAGTGATAAATTAAATGCCCGCAACGTATCATAACAGTAATCTTAATATTCTAACCATTTCATGAGATTGAGCTAAATGTTCTGTCCAGTTACTTTATAACTGGCCAAACCTGTGTGGTTGCCTGCTTCAACCCCAGATTTCCTCTAGGGCTGAAGGGGGAAAAGAATGTATCTTATTGATTATTGAAGACAACACAATTTATAAAGCAAAACTGCCCCCATTTGGCTTCTAATGAGTTATCTAGTGGTTCTCCCAGTTACTCTGATGTGCAAATCCATAGTGGGACTGCTTGAAGGAAGAAGCAAAAACGCAATTCATATTTGCTCCCAGGATGCTGAGCAGGTGATTAGTTGTAGAGATTGAGGAGTCAGGTTTGCACTTTCTTTCCCTCTACTTTTTGAAACAAAGTATGACTGTCCACACATACAGTAGTGTTCTTCTTCAACTTCCAGTGTTCACTGCGTCAGGTCCACTTGGTGTGGTGGATCCGGGGCCCTGTGTTGCCATGATGCGTTAGCTGACCGGAGAGAATGGGGCCTCTCACCCCCCACAGCATTAGGCTGTGCCCCAGAGGAGGAGAGAGGGAAGCTACCCTCCATCCTCTGGGGACCAGAGCTACTATCACTGGATGGTGGGACATAGCAGCCGTACCCTGTGCCCACACACATCTGGGGCTCCTTCCCCCACAATGTCAGTTGCGCTGACCCTATACAATAAAAAAAGAAAGACATTTTAGAATTCACATCATTTACAATCTCCAGCAAGAGATATCTTAATAGTAATGGTTGGAGAATAGACCTGAAATGTGACACAAAATGAACCTATTCCTGAACCATTCAAGACCCAGTTTTTTAAAAATTGCAATACTTTTGGTTGATTGAGATGATTCAAAGGGCTATGCTACCTGACATTGCTCTTTCCCTTTCCCTGTGTATTTCCTTGCTCCCCATCTGGACCAGAAGTGACTTGAGACCAGAGCTCAGGCTTTAAAAGCACTTGCATTCCTATCCCCTCGCATGGTGCTCTACCCTCTGGGGTGCTTCCCACTGGGCCTGCACCAGCTGATGTTGGCTGAGGTCAATGACTGTGGCTCTATGGGTCCACCACTGGCACAGCCTGTGTTTTTAATAGGTTTTCCAGGAGCAGAGAAGGGAGTTGCAAAGACCCCCATCTTGATTTATGAGACAGCTGGTCTTGTTATTAGGAGACGGTTGTAGGAATGGCATGCAGAGAATGGCTCAAGCTGTTTGCAATTGAATGACCCAAAAGAGAATTAGTCTAATCTATTCATGAGTACTCAGCTGACTCCTTAACTCTTTCCTGAGTTTAACTATATATGGTCAAATCATTGTGCTATTGGTTAACTTACCAAATTGTAGTATATGTGCCTCTAGAGTAGATTGCCTTTATAACAAACAATTATGTATTTTTAGATTTTCCAAAAAAAGTAGAATGTAACTATAAGATATTCCATTACTTTATAATAATGCTACTAACAACAACAAAATCAAAGCAACTTTTGAAAATGGTGAACGTTTTCATTCCCAGGTAACAACACTGGGAACAGTACATGTAACCCTATAATATTTACCATAATTTTAATTGTCAGTTCCTAAGTGTACCTTAATATCCAGGGTGTTCCTCTGGATATTATGAAGTAAAGTTCAACTGAATTGGGTTCCATGGCAACATATGCATGAGAGGTAAGTTTAGAGTAAGTTTTAAAAATAAGAAGCCCATGTTCTCTCTACAAGGAAATCTGAGGAGGAGAGTATGGTAATAAGCATATTTGTGAAGGGCAAATATCAGAAAGTGTAAGTGCAGTGAAAATGCTAGCAGAGGAACTATTTTTGTTGGCTCAAAGTTTCTCTGAACCTTTCTCAAAGCATATGATACAAAGGATATCCAACCTTGTTCTCTGAGTTATGAAATAGAACTTTGATATCTAAGATTAAAACCCCAGAAGTTCATCACAATACAACTCTTGTCAAAGGCATTATGTCAACACATATCTAACTCCATTTCTACCTGAGGCGGGTTGAGTTCCAGAGCAGCCTGAGGACCTGGATTGATTTGTGGCCCCTCTCCCAGTGGCTTAGATGGACTTCCTAGATGTCCAGGCTTGTAGCTGAGGGCTAGCCCTGGTAAGACTTGAATACTCTCCGTTCCCTAGGAGAACCCCCTGGTCAACCTAAAAGTACAGGAACCTTTCCTTCTAGAACATGGAACACATTTTCTTAGATCCATTGACAATGTCACTGAAACGATACCGATAACTACCAATATAAACCCAAACCCCAAGAATGGCCTTAAAATCCAACCTAACTCAGAATGAGTCAACTCATCATACACTTGCTCAAAATGACCTAGCAGACTGCTATGTGACCAGTTTTGAGAATGGTAACCTCACATCTAAGACAGGAATCCACCCCAAATATATTTCTCTAAAGCTCAATGGCATTCCAATACAGCCAGCTGCTCACATAGCTTATCAAATTTAACTCTTGCTTCTGGGCTTAAATGAGACTTTTCACATTCAGAAAAACAGTCAGGATGAAGGTAAAGATAACCATTCACCATGCTCCAGGGAGAAAAACTGGCCGACATCTGCTGCCTGGACGTCCTGGGGGACCACAGGTCGATTCCCATCCCCGAGATTCTGGTGTTCCTTTAGAACCACAAACTGCAGAGAATAAAATGGAGGGAGAGAGAGAACATCATTATCATTCATAAATTATCTCAGCATACATGAAATCAGAGGCTATGACTTGTCATGTTCATACTATGAAAGTTGAAAGCTGAAAGAAAGGTCCTGTAAACTGTATTTCTCTG
Organism: Vespertilio murinus; assembly: GCA_963924515.1. Classification (NCBI taxonomy): domain Eukaryota; kingdom Metazoa; phylum Chordata; class Mammalia; order Chiroptera; family Vespertilionidae; genus Vespertilio; species Vespertilio murinus. The sequence continues at coordinate 70,661,591 of OZ004704.1, read as the reverse complement.
GCTAATTAATGAGAAGTTTAGCTCAATTTGGAACTTGATGCTACTTTCTATTAAAGCAACCGGGCCCTATCAATATCTTTACTGAACCATCTATCCTAATTCCAGAATCCCAAGTTTTGGGTCATGCTTTACTTTAATCAACCCAAGAATCTGTAAGTGTTCTAAGCATTACCAATAAGCCAGAAAAATAATATCCTAGCTAATAAAGAGGGAATATGCTAATTGACCCTCACACCATCACAAGAGATAGAGGCACCCACAGCCAATAAGGAGGGAATATGCTAATTGACTGCCATGCCCTCATATACCGTGGTGCCCATAGCTGCAAGATGGCAGCACCCAGTCCCCTCAGCCCAGCCAGGGTGGCAGCACGCAGAAAGGCCAGACCCGCCCCCAGGTGGGCCTGGCTGCTCCACGCCTGCCTCTGGAGTCCCCCAGTCCCCTCAGCCACCTAGCCGCTTAGGGCAGGCCCGAGGTGTAGGTAACCAGGGCTAGTTGAGGCTTGCACTGCCAGCAGTGGCAGCAGCAGAGGTGTGATGGGATGTCACCTTCCTCTGATCACCAGGTCGCCTTCTGCCCCTGAGAACTCCCAGACTATGAGAGGGGGAAGGTCGGGCTGAGGGGATCCCCCTCCCTCTAGTCTCCTATAAGATGTGCTCCAACTTTTCAAACATGTGTGTGTAGTTAATAAAATTCATTTAAATATGCTGCCAAGTTCTGAGTAATTGGAGTCATGCATGGGTAATAATAACGAATAATGCAATTATATTTGGAGGAATCCAACAAATGCTTTTTCATGGTTGAATAGTGTGGGAACCAGAATTCTAAAAGGCAGGCCCAGAAAATAACATTTCTCTTTGGGCAACAAAATGATTATTTTTGTTATTATTTGTATCATCCACAATTGATGTCGCACTTGCCAACTCTGGGGGCTGACCAGGGTTCCCTGGCTCACATTCACACCTCATACACTGAATATTCAAATAGATCAATGATCAAAGGAAAGAAAATAAGTGACCTCAGGCCCCAGAATAAAGGATGCAGTTTGGCAAAGTCCTTCCTCACCGATTAGCACTCAGAGGAGGTACTGCCCAAGGTTTTGGCTAATCAAGCTCCATTTGTTCAGAAATGAGCCCTCCATAAGAAGAAACCCGTAACTCGGAAATACAAGGAGGAAAAAAGGGAATGGAAAAACCTTGCTCAGGTTTTGAGAAAAGTGTAGAAAGGAATGATGCGTGGAGTGGAGTCGGGAGAGAAAAGTTGATCATGGAAGAGTGGACCCCCTGAACACCAGTGTTTTTATTCTCTGATTTCCCACAACACTGATCCCTCTCCTCTTCATGAATGGACTCCCTGAAGCAACATTTCACAAAGTCAATGTGTGACCCACTGTTTATGGGGGCATGCCCATTATTTCCGGCTCCAGTCAAAGCTCAGCCGTCTGCGCCGCAAAATTTCCAACCACATGTCTCTCTGTGAGCAGAACACAGGTCTCTGAATCCTGGGCTGAGATATGGATGGCAGCTGACAGAACCAGATTTGTTTCTGCAGCTGCTCCTCCTAGTTTGTGTGCTCCGCTCTCATTGATGTCTGGTGAGGGGGACTGAGCTGGGAGCCCCAGGCCACCAACCAACAAGCCGCTCATGACAACGGCAAGTGTTTGTGATTTCTTAAAAGAAAACGCACAGATTGGGTCTCCTTCTCTCCCATCATTTAAGTCAGACGAATTAAACTTCCTACTCAAAACCTGAATGAAATACCATATAGACTGACAAGCGCAACTCGTGGACTTAGGAGTCCTAAGGCCTCAAAGTACTGAGGACGTTCTATAGCTAAGAGCACCCAGAATCACACACTTATGGAATCTCTAGAGACAGAGGAATCTGAGAGCTCATCTGATCCAAACCCCTTGGTGTCCTGAAGAGGAGGGAGGGGCTACGTGACCTGCTGAAAATTAGACCTCTATTTGCTGCGAGGGCCAGTAAGGCTAGAACTCACATTTCCAATTGTATTTCTATACTCAGGTTCAACCACAAAATCAGCACACGCTGGATGATAGGATAGGCAGGGCAGATGACCACTTATCAGTCAAAAGCGTAACTACAGAAAAGCTGTCCCCTGGGAATGCACTTGAGGTGGAGGCTGGGAAACGGGCAGAGTGGTGTGGGAAGGCCTCCAACGGGTGCCTTTGCCTCTCCATAAGCTCTCCTAACAAACGTTTCCCTGTTTGCCCACAGGTTTCAACCCCCCATGGACCCGCCATCTAGTCCAGCCTCTCCCACAATCTATCCCACTGATAACCCCAACAGCACACCTGAGCCAGTCAAATCCTCTCTGACAGGTTTCTGGGAACAAAAATACCAAGTTTCAAACGCTTAGCCTGTCTCAAGTCTGCCCTCTAGTGTTCTATGATCGATTACTGAAGTGAGTTTATCCGTGAAGCATTTTGAATTTGAATACATAGGATTGCCAGATTAAAAAAACAAACAAACAAACAAACAAACAAACAAACCCAGAACTTAAATTTGAACTGGTTAAATTTGAACTTAAATTTGAACTTTCAGTATTAGTACGCATTGAACTAGGTGTGCCATATTTTTTATTTGCTAAACCTGGCAACTATTTTGCTGCCGAAGTTCAGGGATTTGAAATGTTTGCGAGAAAAGAAATAGGCACACAATTAGGAGAATAACCTTGGGTTTTTAAGACATTCATCTGAAGAGGATCACTTAAAACTGGGAAAGACTTTTCATATGCACATCAAAATCGATGTTATAGGAAAAAACTACATGATTTTAAAAACTCCGTAAGTTTCTTGTGCAATTGAAATATGAAATATCATAGTGCAATGGCACTATCATAGCCTGTTGGACTACTGTACTTTAGGTCAGGGTTCCCCCCTCCCCCCAACCCCCCACAGAATCCCTAGTCCTCCCCCCCCCCCCCCCCCCCCCCCGTTATTGTGGTTTTGGCTATAATGTCAACACCCGCTGGAAGCTAGATCAGCTTCCAGTCTCTCTGAACTCAGAAGGACGAGAAAAAAACGAGCTGGGATTAATATAAAGCCCATTTCTTGCTTCCTGCCCTGTGGTCACCTACCCAAGGTTGGGGGCCAGAGGACGTCCCCGCCTCTCCGTCCGCAGGCCTAACGCTCACATCTCTGTTCGACTCTTCGTAAGGGTTTTTTGGGTTTTCCGATAGCAGCTTCTGAGTCCTGCAATCAAACCAAAATGTGAGACCATCTCCACACAGCACTAAACAGCAGCCCGCTCAGTGATGGTCAGGGACAGCTGCGCTTGCTACTGCAATTGAGGCACTTAAAATGCCTGGGGGAGATGAAAGCATTAAGAAAACTAGAAAGACAACTTTGGATTTTTAAGGCCTTACTTTCTGCAGAACTTTCCAGATGATGTTTCACTTTTCCCAAGGTGCTGTGAGATGGGGGGGGGGGGGGTGGGGGGGTGGCATAAAATGGAAGTGAGAGGGAGCCATGAACTTATTCACAGACTTATCTACTGAATACTAACTACAGCCCAGGCACTGTCGTAGGACCTCAAAGCTAGAGCCCTGGCAGGTAGCTCGGTTGGTTCATTAGTTAGAGCATCATCCCAATACACCAAGGTTATGGGTTTGATCCCTGGTCAAGGCACATACAAGAACCAACCACGGAAAGCATAAATAAGTGGAACAAATCTCTCTCTCCTCTCTCTCTCTCTCTCTCTCTCTCTCTCTCTCTCTCTCTCTCTAAATACATAAATAAATAAATAAATAACTCAAAGCCAGAGCTGTATTAATTGGCATATCTTAGTGACATGGCAGTATTTAGACTGGCAGATCTAATTTGATCTTATCAGAATCGATACAGCTACTGTATAAATGTAGTCAAGAACATAGCTGAGCCGAAACCAGTTTGGCTCAGTGGATAGAGCGTCAGCCTGCGGACTGAGAGGTCCCAGGTTCGATTCCGGTCAAGGGCATGTACATTGGTTGCGGACACATCCCCAGTAGGGTGTGTGCAGGAGGCAGCTGGTTGATGTTCCTCTCTCATTGATGTTTCTAGCTCTCTATCCCTCTCCCTTCCTCTCTGTAAAAAAACAAACAAACATATATATATATATATATATATATATATATATATATATATATTTTAGAACACAGCTGAAAATTTGTGGTGGGTTATGTGGTGGGGTAAGCGGTTCCACTGGCCAGAACTGCTAGTAAGTAGCCATATCTTTGTTCAGGAAAACACAACTCTGGATGCATCTCAGCAAAAATGAAAGAAAAACAAGACTTCTGATAAGTTTTCTTTTTGAAGGAGTAGTCCTTATCACTTTTTTTTTATTTTAGGTACACAGGGGTCAGAGGCTAAAGGCATTCTTAAAGTCTCCTGTCATCTTTCAGCGGAGCTGGTCTTTGAATCCTAAGTAAGAAAAGCCAGCTATCTGGCCCCGGCTTTCAGTCCAGAGCTCTGAAGCACATCAGCCGAACAGAAAACATACTTCCCATGCCACAGCACGTAGAATAAGAAAAAATCATTTGATAATCATGGCACACATAACCTTAAGTTTCTTGCTCCCAATTTTATCTACACTATTATTTGCCAAGCATCTATTTTTCTCCTGGCATTCTGTCCAATGGGATGAAACACTGCTTATTCAATAATTCTCCCCACAGACATCTGAGATCATGTTTGAATACCGGAATACAATGGTTACTGAGGGCCCACTGGACTGAAAATTCAAGTCGTGCCTGAGAATCTTATGTCTTGAACTAGAAAAGGGTTTGGAACATGTGACTCTTTGGGGGAAGGTAATAGCTGGTGGAAAAACATAAAAATAACAACAGGTAGGTGTTAAATGCCAGACCTACAATAAATGCTTTACTTAGATTGACTCAATCCCACAAGAACTCTCATGTACTATTCTTTTTCATATTTTATAGCAAAGGAAGTAAATGAATATAAAGCTTAAATGACATGCCTGATGTTATTTAAAGATTTTTAAAATTGATCTTTAGAGAGAGATGAAAGGAGAGGGAGAGAAACATTGATGCGAGAGTGAAACATCACTTGGCTGCCTCCACAACCCAGGCATGTGGCCCAATGGGGAATCAAACTGGCAACCCTTCGGTGCATGGGACAATGCCCAACCAACTGAGCCACACCGGCTCCTGATGTTAGTTAAACATGAAGTAGGAATTGAACCTGTGCAGTGTAATTCTAGAGCCCATGTTCTTAACCACTACACTAGGATATAGCAGGGTCTCAAACAAACATACGGTATCTTGAATATGCTGAGTTCTCCGTAATACAAGACAGTTGACACCCACGTGGTTGTATAGTGAGTGTGGTTGGAGTCTTATTGGCAGATGGCGGTAGGTAGTCCATACGTTCCCAGAAATTGGGACCTGTTAGTTAAGTGGGTGTTAGGGTTTTTTTTGTGGGTTTTATTTTTTTTTTTTTGCCATAAATGATGCCAGCGAATTCAATGACTCCATCAAGTTCTCTTCAGCCCCAAAGTGTTAACAACGCAGTGCTTTGGCACAGCACCAACGTAACAGGACTTAAAACGCTTCTCAAAGTTGAGGGTCGTGGAGGGAGGACGATGCCCTACTTTTTAAGAAAATGGAACATCAGCAGTGTGATGCCTGCTCCTTCATCCCAATGTGGTGTCCATTTTAAAAAACTAAATGTACAAAAAATGGTTTCACAGCTTTTATCTTGAAATGATTGAAAATACAAAATCCGGCCGTGGCCAGTTTGGCTCAGTGGATGGAGCATTGGCCTGCAGACTGAGGGGTCACAGGTTCGATTCCAGACAGGGGCATGTGCCTTGGTTTCAGGCACGTCCCCAGTGGGGGGTGTGCAGGAGGCGGCTGATCAATGATTCTCTCTCATTGATGATTCGAACTCTCTATCCCTCTCCCTTCCTCTCTGTAAAAATCAATAAAATAATATTTAGGAAGGAAGGAAGGAAGGAAGGAAGGAAGGAAGGAAGGAAGGAAGGAAGAAAGGGAGGGAGGAAGAAGGAAAGGAAGGAGGGGAGAGGGAGGGAGGGAGAAGGAAAGGAGGGAGGGGAGGGGGGAGGGACGGAGGGAGGGAGGGAGGGAGAGAGGAAGAAGGAAAGGAAGGAGGGGGGAGGGAGGGAGGGAGGGAGAAGGAAAGGAGGGAGGGGAGGGGGAGGGAGAGAGAGAGGAAGGAGGGAGGGAGGGAGGGAGGGAGGGAGGGAGGGAGGGAGGGAGGGAGAGAGAGAGAGAGAGAGAGAGAGAGAGAGAGAGAGAGAGGAAGGAAGGAAGGAAGGAAGGAAGGAAGGAAGGAAGGAAGGAAGGAAGGAAGGAAGAAAGAAAAAAAGAAAGAAAGAAAGAAAGAAAGAAAGAAAGAAAGAAAGAAAGAAAGAAAGAAAGAAAGAAAGAAAGAAAGAAAGAAAGAAAACACAAAATCCAAGGACCAAAACCTTCCTTCTGAGTTGGGGAGGATACTGACTTGCTGGAACCAAAGTGAGTGCTTTGTGGGAATTCAGCCCCATGGAAGGCAGCCACGGAAGAAAGCACCGTTATGCAGGTGTCGGGGGAGCAGGTACAAGGGGGAAAAGTGGATACAAAACCGCCTCTTAGGCAGCAGCCCCCTGCCCTCCGCAGGCTGGGGACAGGCCTGGAGCAGGAGAAGGAAAAGGACCTGCCGGCTGGGAGCTGGGAAGGCCTGCTCCCTGTGCCCCGCCCTGCGCTGGCCCCGATGGAAGTGCAGAAGGTGCAGCCGTCCCCCGCAGGGCGGCAGTGTCCCGGGGTGGGGTGGGGGTGGGGGTGGGGGTGCGGGGTGGGGGTGGGGGTGGGTGGGGGAGGACCCGGAGGCTGACGGCGGGAGGAGGAGGCTCACCTGTAGTAGCGGGCGCCCCACAGCCCCAGCAGCAGCAGCAGCAGCAGCAGCGCCGCGCAGACGGCCACCACCGCCACGTCCCGCTGCCGCCCGCGGCCCGCGTGGCGCAGCTCCCACCATCGCAGGTCCCGGTGCTGGCAGCGCTCCCCGACGAAGCCCACCACGCAGCTGTGACAACACACACAGGGTCAGCGGGAGCTTCTGCCTTTCACACGCAGGATCCAGCTGCCTCCTCGGCCTCGGCAGTTCCAGGCTCAGCTTTTCGGAGATGCACCAGGGGGTGCCCCGAGCTCCCTGCTCCTCACGCCCCTCCCGTCCCTCTGCCCTGGGATCGCCGCCACCATTGATTAAAGATCAGTTACTCTCAGGAGAAAATCCCGAGGCTCTGCTTTTAAGACCAACACAAAGCAACTCTGCCCTAAGAGCCAGGCGAGGTTTCGTGCAAATGTTTGGCCAGGTTGCAATGAAATCTAAATTCGGAGGCAGGAAGCCTGTGAAAGCCGAGTCCTTCACCCGAGCCCAGGCTACACAATAATGTGGACAAGAAAGCACGGCCTCACCCTGGCTGGTTCGGCTCAGTGGGTAGAGCCTCAGCCTGCGGACTGAAAGGTCCCAGGTTCGATTCAAGGGCATGTACCTTGGTTGTGGGCATGACCCCAGTGGGAAGTGTGCAGGAGGCAGCTGATTGATGTTTCTCTCTATTCGATGTTTCTAACTCTCTATCCCTTTTCCTTCCTCTCTGTAAAAAACATATATATATATATATATATATATATATATATATATATATATCCTTGTCTACAGAGGAAACATTTTATTTTCCATCACCACAGGCCCCAAAGAAAAGCTCTCGGTGGTGACACTCAAGCGTTTGCCTGCTTTTTTCAAAGGGGAGGGACGAAATGGAGGGGAAGAGGCATCACGGAAACCTCCCACTAGCTCACCAGTGAAACTTACTGGAATGAACCACCAGCGACCAACAGGCTGACCCTCCTGGTGAAAGTAAGTGAAACAATGCTGCCATCTACTGGGAGTGCGTGCTACCTGACACCCTGGGCATCTTGTGGAGGACGGCAGTTTTATTTGTGCTTTGTTTTATTATTCTTCACAAGAACGTAAACTTTAAAAAAAAAAAAAAAGATCCTATTAAATATTTTGTGATGCTCACTTGGTAGGAATGTCTTCCCCCTGACCCTGGACCAGCTATCTATCTGTTCATGCAGCCACCTCGCTCCAAAAGGACTTGGCGGAATGAACACAGAGAGAACTGATATCAGACCCCACGGTAGACAGGGGCCACATGGGAAAAGACATTAGACAAAGCCCCAGAATCCCTTGATCCTGCCCTCGTTCTACCTGGAGCTGGTCCCATTAGCTTTGGTGAGTCGCTTTCAGAGATAGGAGGGAAGGGACCTAGCATGTGTTAAGCACCTTATGTGTTTGACACTGTGCTGACACTTTTGCTTATTATTTTTAAAAAATATATATTTTATTGATTTTTTACAGAGAGGAAGGGAGAGAGACAGAGAGTTAGAAACATCGATCAGCTGCCTCCTGCACACCCTCTGCAACCAAGGTACATACCCTTGACTGGAATCGAACCTGAGACCTTTTGGTCCACAGGCTGATGCTCTATCCACTGAGCCAAACCAGTTTCGGTGACTTTTTCTTGTTTTTGATGGCTTGTTCCCATTTCACAGATGAGGAAAGGGAGGCTCAACATGGGGTTAAGTAACTGGGGCCAGGTCACTCAGCTAGTGAAGTGCAGGTTCCATTCAAACGGTTGATTTCAAAGCCTATGCTCCTCCTCCTATAAAAGCCATGTGAGCCTCTGAAAGCTACTGTAGAGCCGGCCAGGCAAGGGACAGCAGCATCTGAGTGCAGGAAGCATAAAGGACTGTGAAGCGATTCCAGGCTTTCCTGGGATCTGTTTTAATTCCAGCTATCTTTGGCTGTAGACGTTAACTAGCAAGGCCTAGCACACACTTTTGATGTGCATGGGCCACACCTCGAGGTGTCTCAGAGATTTTAAGGTCCCAAGAAATATGCCGAGGATTACACGTTTCACCAGATGGAGAAAGGTAGGCGGCCACGACGGGCTGCCGGATCCGAGCCTCAGAGAGCCGAGCGGGACCCAGAGCAGTGCGTCAGCATCGCACAGGCTCACCAGGGAGGGCCGCACACCACTGGTTTTGGGGTTGCTGAGTTCTTCTCTTAAACCAAACAAAAGAGTCCCTGGCCATAGAAGTTTCCGTTTCTATGGTCAAATCATTTTAAGAAATTCTAGACTAAGCAAAGGCCAGCCACGGTCTTTCACACCTCGTGTTGTGCTGTGAATCAAGACTTGGAGGCTAGAGCATCAGCGTTTTTCAAAAGGATTTGACCACAGCACCCTTAGTTCAAGAAACATTTCACAGTGCCAGTGCGGGAGGGCGGCTGGTCTGCAGAAGACACCCCTGGAAGGGCGTAGTCTGGTTCGAAGCCTAACCAGAACAAGTGAGGATCATTTCTGAGCTGAGGAGGTTTGGAGTCTTCTGAGGAAATCTGGTCCCGGGATGCTTGGAGGAAGCCCCTGGCGTGGGGACTCCAGTCCTCACATCCCGGCACCCTGGGCAGCCGGGGTCCCTGTCTTGCACGCGAGGAAAGAGGGCCCTTTATAAGCCTGCTCGCGGCGCTGGGAGCAGCGTGCGGAAGGTTGCCCATGAAGTGTTTCTAATAAAAGGCGGACTAGAGAGCTCCCAAGAGATGTGTCATTATGGAACTTAGCACATACAAGGTGAGGTCACCGGACAGGGAGAGGAAAGGGTTGACTGTGTGATTAAACCACAGTTTAATGAAGTGTAGAATTCAAAAGCAACGTTATGATCCAAATCAATGGGAACTCCTGTTATAGTTTCAATATTGATTTTGATGAAAGGCCCTCAAATATGAGTCTTATCTCCAGTTGGTCCTTTTATAACAACACATGTGTAAAACAGTAGCAGAGGAATGTGGTATTTTCATCAGGATTTAGTGGTAGGAAGAAAAGCAATGTGTTAGTGTTTATAAGCCATTTAATTAATTTACTCTACCAGGGCCAGATGAACATAACATATTTTTTAAAGATATATTTTATTGATTTTTTTTTTTTACAGAGAGGAAGGGAGAGGATAGAGAGCTAGAAACATCGATGAGAGAGAAACATTGACCAGCTGCCTCCTACACACGCCTACCAGGGATGTGCCCTCAACCAATGTACATGCCCTTGACCGGAATCGAACCTGAGACCTTTCAGTCCACAGGTCGACACTCTATCCACTGAGCCAAACCGGTTTCGGCTGAACATAACATTAATTGCAATGCCTAACTCTTCCATACTGTTCATATTATCATAAAGTCTTCTAAAAAGGACCTAATAAATTAGAACATTTGTTTTCATAATTTCATTATTTGGGATGATAAGAAACCACGAACAAGTAAAACAACTTGATTTTATTATCAGAATCAAGAATAACTAGCACTAGATTTACCTTAGGTTAGAAAATTATAGCATGTAAATATGAGTATGGAAATAGATTTTTATTAGAATTGAGTCATTTTGGCTAATAATCATGAGCATTTTCTATTATTTTTGTCAGGTTGACATGACTTATAATGCAAGGTATCCACTTTGTCACAGAATGAATATAACTTAATTCTTTTAATAATTCAGACTATGTTTCTGCTGATTACTACTGATAAATAATAAAAGCTTGCCCGATCAGTGTTGCTCAGCAGTTGAGCATCAACCTATGAACCAGAAGGTCATGGTTCAATTCCCATTCAGGGCACATGCCCAGGGTTTTGGATTCAGTCTCTCAGTAGGGGTATGCAGGAAGCAGTCTATCAATAATTCTCTCTCTCTCTCTCTCTCTCTCTCTCTCTCTCTCTCTCTCTCTCTCTCGCCGAAACCGGCTTGGCTCAGTGGATAGAGCATCGGCCTACGGACTGGGTCCCGGGTTTGATTCCGGTCAAGGGCATGTACCTTGGTTGTGGGCGCATCCCCAGTGGGGGGTGTGCAAGAAGCAGTCTATCAATAATTCTTTCTCATTGATGTTTCTAACTCTCTATCCCTCTCCCTTCCTCTCTGTAAAATATCAATAAACTATATTTTAAAAAATAATTCTCTCATTGATGTTTCTATTTCTCTCTCCCTCTCCCTTCCTCTCTGAAATCAATAAAAAAGTTTTTTAATGATAAAAACCTTTAAACTTTAGCACCTATTCATGAGAATCAGAATATTTTGTCCCTCCTTCCTCAGGCCCAGAGAAAATTATCAGTGAGTCAAAAGTCTAGCATTAGGAGGCTGGTCTACTTATTTGTCAGAATCCATGACTCCCTCCTATTGCCTTCAAAACATGGAAATAGCAAAAAGTAGAATTGATGTGGAACTAAACATTGTGAGTGTCACTTTATGAAAGGCCTCAAGGGCAAGGTTCTCTGATGAGTGTGTGTGTGGGGGGGGTGGGGGGCAGGGTCACAGGGCTGTGGGCTGACACTGCCCACTGCAAAACCATCTGAGACAAAGAGAGCACACAGCCCTCATGAGTCCATCCCACAGTTATCATCAAACAACAACAGTGCAAACATCAACTATTAGGAAATGAAGAAAAAAAAAGCATGTACCGTATTTGCCAGCGTATAAGACGACTGGGCGTATAAGACGACCCCCTAACATTTCCACTCAAAATACAGAGTTTGTTATATACTCGCCGTATAAGACTACCCTCACTTGGAGGCATATTTTTCAGGGCCAAAAAATCGTCTTATACGCCGGCAAATACGGTATTTCAGTTTTGAGAACGGAAGTCAAGAAGTCCAGTGTGAATATATACAACACTTTCCTCACTTCAAAAACACACCATGGATGCTCTCCATATATGTGGCAGCACATAAATCAACACTGTAAGCCATTCTCCCACAAACCTACATCATTCTCCCACAAACCTACATTTCTCAACCAAAATGAGACGTTTAATTCCCAGACTGTACCAGTAGCAATACCAAGTTATTTAAGTAAAAGGGGAAATCACCCAATTCCTTAAATGTATAGTTAGCACAGGCAGCTGTGGAAGGGGGTTAAGAGGGGGGATATGCAGGGAGAATGCGATGCACACACAACGTACACAGATTGATCTATGTTCCCCTGAGGAAAACCTGATTATGGAAAACGCTCCCCAGTGTAAATGTTGTAAGTCGGCGTGAGGCCACGGGCTGCAGTGGCTCATCTCTGGGCCATCAGAAAGGCAACTGCACTTACTTGCATGCGTAGCGGTCCACGGCTTCGATGTACATGCACATGCCGCCGTGGAGGCAGTACCCGGCGTGGGACGGGGGGCACTCTGAGTAAGCATTTCTCACAGAGTAGCGCCCATCCTCCTGGAGATGAGAGGGTGGAGTCGAGTCTAGAAGAATCAAAGAGTCTACTTTTATTTCCTGAAGCTATCAGCATCCTTCAGGTACAAGTATCCACGCCCCACTACGAAAGCCCTGCACCAATCAGTGCTTCGTCCCTCTTTATTCTATGCAACTGCTAGCAAGGTGTGTTCTGAGGCAGTGTTTCCCAAACTTTTGACCTATGTGTACCCCTTCTATAATTTTTGTAACACTGAGTACCCCTCATCAAGAAAAAAATGGATGTATTTTAACAACAATCAAAATATATTTATTTTTTTAATTTTTTTGGTACATACACAAAATAATAAACAAAAAATAAAGTTATTCATAATAAAATATAAATAAAAGTTATATGATAAATAACATTTATTTGGATCAATGAGAAGGATGAAATTGACTTGACTCATGAGAACGTAGAATTAGGCGCAGCTAAGCATGGTGCAGTGCATATCCCCACCAAACTCCGGTGCAACGCGTACCCCCACCAAACTCTTCCCGTACCCCTGGGGGTACGCATACCACACTTTGGCAAACACTGTTCGAAGGGATCAGAAAAGCCTACAAGCTCCTGAGGATGTGACTGGACATAATTAAATTTATTAGGTATGATATTGGTAGGTTATTATTAATTATTATTATTATTATTGTTATTGGTCTTAGAATGCTCAAAACTTCTTCTATGTAAAATTAACTAGAGGCCGGGTGCTCAAAATTTGTGCACTGGTATGGTCCCTAGGCCTGGCCTGCAATCAGGGCCATCTTCCCCCGCTGCTGGCAGCCAGCCTGCCCCTGCCGCCACCCACCCGGGGTTCCCTGTTTGCCATCAGGTGATCAGAGCCTACTGGGTGGGGGAAGGGACCAAGAGGTTGGCGGGGAGGCCCCAGTCAATCAGGCCATCAGGGTCTGTGGGCTGGGGGCAGCTCCTGCAGTGAGCGTCTGCCCCCTGGTGGTCAGTGCTTGTCATAGCGACCGATTGTTCTCCCATTTGGTCCATTTGCAGATTACCCTTTGATTACATAGGATGGTAGTAATTGCTCTTTCACTTTGCTTCATTTTAGCTTTTGGATGTCAGGGGAAACCTGGATCAGTATCAGGAATTAGTTTCGGTGGCCAATTTGTGATGCAGTGCTTTTCAGTGACAGTGGAACTATCAACGCAACAATAGTTTCACTTTCCTAACCAGACTTTCTGCTATGTGCCACGAAAAGGCCCGTTCTTTCTTTAGGTTCAGTATTTTTTTTTTTTGACATAAAGCATATTGGAAGCAAATAAGAGAATGGTCCATCCTAAGACACCCAATGAATGCAGAGTCACTGATCTCATTATAAAAGCACATCTGTCATCCACAAACACACACATGTGAAATGACTACGAGCTTTCAGAGGGTCTCGCTGAACCACACAGTATCTATTTACGGCTTATGAACCACCCACGAATACACAGTCCATTACCCCTGCTATCCTGGGAGTCACAAACATTTCTCCCACACAATGATTTCCTCTAAAAACTAACTTTCGGGGGGGCGGGGCGGGGCGGGGCGGGGGTGGATCTCAAAGACAAGACCAGTCCCGTTGAGAGAAAAGAAATGTTGCCATGCATAGGAAATGCCAACGTGGTAAAGTCCTCTCACTGAGTGGTTCACTGCTCTTTAAAAGGAAAACGAGTGTGTAGCTGACTGTGTAAATATTAGCAATCTTCCAATACCTTTAAGAAGAGCAAATTATTTGAGAAAATAATCTGTTAGGGGGGAAAAAAACCAGGTACCCAAGCAAGTGCAGGACTTCCCTTTATTAGGACGCATCCCGCTTTCAGAGCGGAGCTGGATAAATGGCCGGCGGGGGGACTGGAAAAGGGGATGTGTCTGGCTCTGGCCTCCCCTGCGGGGGGGCAGATGGTGAGGAGAGGCTGGGTTATGGGGAGAGGGGTCAGGAAGCAGGAGTTGACTATTATGAACATTTTTTTTAAAAAGGAAGAAAAAAAGAGCTGGAATTCTGATTCAGATAAAGAAATGCTGACTTTTTAAAATGTTAAAATCCTTGAAAGTGGCTAACAATGCTAACGGTCCAGACATCCTCCCCAATCGGTCCAGCCCTGCGGCTTCCCCGGCGGCCCGAGCAACTGACGTCACAAACCGGGGCATCCGCTGCTTAGCCAAAGAGCCACCTGTGCTGCCGCCTCTACTGAACGGTGAGCAATAAAGACGGCTTTATTCCAGATGCTATCAAAACACACACACACACACAGACACACACACACACACACAAACACACACACAAAACAAAACAAAACAAAACAAAACAGGCCATTGCGCATTCGCAAACCCAGCACCAACCTAATCAGGAGGGCAAACCAGGTAGCCTGGTGGAACCAAATGGTTTCTGGAATCTCCAATGCAAACACACCGGGGCACAGAATCTTCCCCATCAACTTCCTCCCCTTGGGTCTAGATAACCCACCAACCTACCGGGGCAGGTCCGCCGGGGGTCAGACGGGCCGCGGGCGCACAGGCAGGTGTAGTTTGCCTCTGTGTTGGTGCAGGTGGCATTTCCCCCGCAGGTGTGCACGCCCAGTTGGCACTCGTCGATATCTGCCAGGAAAGGGGGCGCAGGGAAAAGCGGGGTGTGGAGGAGGAGAGAGGGTCAGACAACGGGAGAACCCAACATTCAAGGAAGAGTATCTTCGAGTTTGATGGTGCCGCATGTTGCTGGATCCAAAGTGTTTCATCAGGAACGCTGGGAGAGAGGTGAGCAGGGCGGCTGGACTGCAAGCCCGGCCAGGGAAGCTCCTACACGAGGCCAGCGTTTCCCTGCGGCTTGGAAGGAAAGGGAACCTCCCCACACAGGAGCTCAGTGGGGAGGTTGGAGACGGGGAAGTGATCTCTAGATAAACGTTTGGAAGTTCGGCTCACACCAAAGAAAACATGTTGCCTTTTTAACACAAACATACACGAAGCCATCACTTTCCGTCCTAGCTACCCACCTTCTCCTTTCTCAGTTACCACCCTAAGGCCTCGGCCCCTCCTCGCTGTAAGGAGAGCCTGACCACATCCCTGCACCCTGCCCTCTCCGCTCCGCCCCCAAACGCCAGTGTCAGGCTAACCCTCCTGAACCCCACCTCCCATCACTGCACACCACTTGATTCCAGTGCGGCCAGTGCCCCCTGCTGCCTAGAGCTGCGCTGCCCAGTATGGTAGCCATTGCCCCGGGGGTAGGGAGGGGACGGGGGCGGGGAGGTGCTGAGCACCCGAACCACAGCCAGCCCACGTGGGGCTGTGTGTGCAAAACACACGCCAGATTCTGACGACTCAATACACAAATGAGAAAGAACGTAAAATTACCTTGATAATTTGCGTATTGATTATATATTAAAATGTTAATATAATCGCTGCTCAGCCTTGTGGCTAAGGTCAAGGGTAGTAGTATCTGTTCTTATCAGTTTAAAAGGTTAATATTTTGGATATATTGAAATAAATAAAACACATTTTAAATTGATCTCACCTGTTTATTTTTACTTTTTCTAATGCGGCTACTAGAAATTTTCAAATTATATATGTGGCTGACATTAGATTGCTATTGACAGTGCTGTCCTAGAGAAATAAAACCCCAATGATTAACCCTCAGATTCTCATCTTTCACAAATGTAACCCAATGCACTGGTTGCGTATGGAATTGCATCCCTCAAAGTCACATGTTGAATCCCAACTCCCATGGTGACTGTGTTTGGAGAAAGGGCCTGTAAGGAAGTAATTAAGGTTAAATGAGGTCATGAGAATGGGGCCCTGATCCAATAGGACTGGTGTCATTATAAGAGGAAGAGACATCATCTCTCTCTCTCTCTCTCTCTCTCTCTCTCTCTCTCTCTCTCCCTCCCTCCCTCCCTCCCTCTCCCTCTCCCTTTCCTTCTCCTTCTCTCTCTTCCTCCTTCCATTCTCCTTCCCTCCTTCCCTCCCTCCCTGCATGAGCCACAGAGGAGGGGCTATGAGTGTGTTCCTAGCAAGAAGGCAGCATCCATAAGCCAGGGAGAGTCCTCACCAAGAATCGAGTGAACTGGCACCTTGAACTGGCACAGCTAGCCTGCAGAACTGTGAGAAGTAAACATCTTGTTCAGCCCCCCAGTCTGTACCGCAGACAGGGGCACTACCTTAGCCAGCCTTGGTTTCTGCTTTCTCTCAAACACAGCCTACAGGCAGTGCTCAATGAGGCTACTTGCTACCCCTTCATGCTCTGCCTAGTAAAGATTTACGCTTGCAAAGTAACCCTTCCTCTACGAAGCCTTCCCCAAAACCTCCAACAGGCATTTGTCCCAGGTCTGAACTTCCGCTGCAGTTTTCACTGCTCCTACGATGCTGACTCTCTTCACCACTTACCACAGCCGTGTTCTCTTAGATCGCATTCTTCTCGCAGCAAGGACTGCCTTTATCACCTTGGTATTCCCCTCAGGTCCCCGTGCTGTGCAACTAACGGAGGCCAATTGAACATCTGTCCCATTGGATCCCTGTCCTGAATGGCTCAAATTAGGCCTTTAAGAAACTGACTTCCTCGTACTATTTGTATGAACCATCACCCTGAGATTGAAAGAGCTTTTGCAAGAAGCAAAAACAAAGATAGACTTGTGGCCAAGAAGGGCAGCTACTCTTTACAGTAAGAGTAACAATTCTGCCAAGACCGGTTTGGCTCAGTGGATAGAGCGTTGGCCTGTGGACTGAAAGGTCCCGGGTTCGATTCCGGTCAAGGGCATGTATCTTGGTTGTGGGCATATCTCCAGTAGGGGTGTGCAAGAGGCAGCTAATTGATGTTTCTCTCACATCGATGTTTCTAACACTCTATCCCTCTCTCTTCCTCTCTGTAAAAAATCAATAAAATATATATATATTAAAAAAAAGAGTAACAATTCTGCCAAAACTGGTTTGGCTCAGTGGATAGACCGTCGGTCTGCGGACTGAAAGGTCCCGGATTCGATTCCGGTCAAGGGCATGTACATTGGTTGTGGGCACATCCCCAGTAGGGGGTGTGCAAGAAGCAGCTGGTCGATGTTTCTCTCTCATCCATGTTTCTAACTCTCTGTCCCTCTACCTTCCTCTCTATGAAAAATCAATAAAATATATTTTAAAAAAGAGTAACAATTCTCTTATATATCACTGTATATCTATATCTATATCTATCTATATAATCTATATCATCTCTATCTCTGTCTATGTCTATATCTTTATACTCTATCTATATCATCTGTCTATGTCTATGTCTATGTCTATGTCTATGTCTATGTCTATGTCTATGTCTATGTCTATCTGGGTAGGGAGGGAAGGAGGAGAAGGAAGAAGTAAGGGAAAGGGAGGGGGGGTAGGAGCCAGCTCACTGCTTCCATGGGGCAGGCTGGGCCCTTCCTTTCTCTTCAAAGTAAATTAAATATGCAGCCTGTTTGTCTAAATTATCTATGAGCCCATTTAATTACAGCAGTGACATTTTCCTGACTGACAGCCAAATGTGTGCTTAAAACGGCACTTACCGACGTCTGTGAACTCCACAAAACTAATCTGATAAAGGTCTGATTTAAATCAGCCAGATCCTGGAAGTTGAATGATATTTCATCTTTAATCTCAACATAGAGGAGGAAGCAGGACCATTTTAGTTTCTTGCCAGGGTGTCTGCCCCTCGCTGTAAAAAGGTTTTTGTGTTTCCAGCAGGAAAAGAAAACACTCGGAGACATGTTAAAGCCCTGCACAACCATAGGCACCCACCCCGCTGGGCGGCGATGGCGGCAGGCAGGCCTGCACTTGCGCGGCGGCGATGCTACGCTCCTGACACTTGGCATGGGACAAGACAGCCACCGAGTGAGCTCCCGCCCAGCAGGCCACACCCAGACCTTGGCAGAGGAGGTGGTTATGAAAGAGGTCTTAATCATTTATTATTTGTGGCTTCAGTCTTTCATCTACTATCAAGAGCCACCGAAGAGCCCTTTTCGCAGAACCACACCTCTTTTCCTTCACACACACACACACACACACACACACACACACACACACACAAAACCTGTATCAGCTCTGTAGTTCACTGCTGTTCAATTGCCAAATTTGGTGGCAAAGAAAATGTTCAATTCCACCCAGGATGGCTCAAGGAATGGAGTATTACTATTTTTTATAATACTTGGATTACTTTTTTTTTCTTTAGAGAGAAAGAGGGGCAGGGAGAGGGATAGAGAAAAAGGAACATCGATGTGAGAGAAGAACGTCGGTCAGTTGCCTCCTGCATGCCCCATACCGAGGGTTGAACCCACAATCTGAGCTCATGCACCCCCTACCAGAATTGAACCGGTAGCCCCTCATTGCACTGGGTGACACCGAACCTAGCCACACCAGCCAGGGGCCACGGTATGCAGTGTGCAAGAGGCACTGGTGTCCCTCAAACCCAGAGCAAAGAACTAGAAAGGCCGAGGGGTAAATGGCCTGGGCTGGGTGTTGTCGCTGACTCGTGAAGAACAGCACAAGGGCACAAGCGTGGCTCTGCACAAAGACCTGAAAGATGTCCATCTGAACAGGCCGTACAACTCCTGTTAGTCTTAGCCTGCATGTCGCCCCGGTTACATCCTGCCTTTCCCTGGCCCACCACACCCAGCGCATTTCACAGTTCTCCGAGGCCTGCCTCCACCCACCCGCCTGCACACACAAACGCTTACCAAAGCAGTGAGTCCCGTTTCCTCGGTAGCCTTCCGAGCACGTGCACACATAGCTACCTTCCGTGTTGATGCACTTGGAGGAGGGGTGCGGGCAAACCGCGATGCCCATCTCACATTCATCCATATCTGTGGGCAGATGATGAGCTAATGAAATGCAGAGGCCTTCCTAGTACAAATGGGGGTACTGGGGAAGAAGAAGTATAATCTTCTATATGATCATTCAGTTGTTTATGGGGACTGCAAATGCAATGCAAACCCATAAAGCTCATGTCTCAAGTCGATTTTTATAGGTCTCTCCCATGTCTGATTAGCTACATATGTGTAAGTATGTCACTTTGTGCCAGAGTTTCAGGCCATAAGGACTGAGGTTATTCACAGTAATCGCTAACTTATGATTTTGAGGCAATCAATGTAAAACAGAAGCCAATCCATCACAGTCTATTAATTAAACTAAAACGTATGACCTAAGCTTTTGGAGGAATAAAGGCTGTGTTTTTATTTTTTTATTTTTTATTAAATTGTTGGTTTTATAAATTTGACTTGAATTCACATTCATGCTTCTGAAGCTAATTTTAAATTCTCCTCCTTAATGTCAACTCCATATATAATGTAATTTTAAGATAAACTCAATGTCATGTAACAACATACATGCCACCCATTTGATCTTTTTGTTGTTGGTTAAAGTACTACATAGGTCTCCCTTTTCCCCATTTGACCTCCCACCCCCGCCACTCCCACCCCCGAGGGCAAGCCCATTATCTTTTTAGCTAATATCAAATAATGTATTCAATCCTGCTGGTTACCTAAGTCTTTCAGGAGATCTGAACCCATTTGACCCGAGAGAATGTTTCTGGCTCACTGTTTCCCCCAGTTATGCTCATTGACCTTCACTCTTACCAGAACATACTTTTCCATCCCCGGCAAAGCCTCTCAGACACTGGCACGCGGCAGCCTCTCCCTCTGAGACACACTGGGAGTGCGGCCCACACCCCGCGGGACTGCAGTCATCGTCATCTGCAAAGAGGGAGAACCCCATCAGGTTGTACTTCCCTTCCTCAGAGGTGACCGTGGGCTGTAATGCTCTGGGTTCTACAGAACATTCCAGTGTGCCCCTTTCCAAGTTCTGGGACAAGTTATCCTCCAAGTGGAAACACTGCTGACCTGGAAGTCATATCCATCTTAAAGGGCTCACCAGCCGTATGTTCTCATTTACACGCTCTCAGCAAAGCGTTCGTACTAAAGAAAGGTTTGGTGTTCAAACAGCCCTGCGTGAACTTACTTACAACTTTTAAAAAAGCATTTAAAAACTTGAATTACAAAATTTCTAGGAGAAAATGGACTCGAGTTTCAAAAGGTTTCTAGCTTATTTGAGAATCCCCAACCATAGTGACAATACAAAAGAAGTCAATATGTTCTTATCCCTGAAAGACACGCAGAGTAATATACAGCAAGTAGCTCCGTGTACTAACATGGCAAAGAGATTCAATCGTAGAGATTTATTGTTGATTTACCAAAATTACATTTCATATATAATGGAAAATGTATGTTTATTGTCAAGATTTATGCAGAGACTTGCAAACCTCAAGGCACTTTTGCAAAGTCATGAACCATATAAACTAAATGCTGTAAATGGATCATCTCATTTCATACCCCATTAAATGCAAATGCCTCGGGGGATAGAGTTGCATGCTGAGCCATAAACATGAGCACGGCACCCTCCAGGCTCCCTCTACCCCCCGCCGCCCTTGAACTACTATATGATCATTCTCCAAATGTCTCCTCCCGTTTGGAGTTGAGGGGATCTGACATACCACAGTAGGATATAAGCTGTCATCTGTCTATTCACTAGTAAGTTTGCTCATCTGAGTACAGAGGAGGTCAGACTTGCCCATAAATTTAAAGAAAGTTAAATGATCAAAGTAGGATTTGATGCCATGCGAATGCAGACCGTTGGGTAATTGTGTTTGATTTGCTTAGCTATTTCAGTAAGATTTCTCTTGTGGGAAAACATGCCTTTCAGGCTTGCCTAATAATGTGTCACTCCTGACTCTTAAAGATGGATAACTTCAGACTAAATCAATTACCCATTTGATTCGGCATTCATCTGGAGGACTAGCGTCCAAGTCACAAGGCTGCTCAGAGTGTGTGGTGGACAGTATTCAATTACTCAAGACATTTTAAGTCACTTGGACAATTAACTTAAATTAGAATCTGATTCGGGATTTATTTGGTGACTTGCAAACCCTAAGGCTGCTTTGCACAGTTAAAAGCAATGGAGGTGCAGTTGTCGGAGGGATTGGGCTATAGCCAAAGTTCCTTCCACCATACACTGGCTCTGGAAGGAAGGAATTCCTGGGCTTCACGATCCTCTTCTCTAAAATACAAGTGACAATTTCTGTCCAGTCTGCTCTACATGATTATTGAAATAACGTGGAGAAAAAGTGATCTTTAAAACTCCTTTGAGAATTATAAATTACTATGCACATCTAAATAAGGATTATAAGGAAGAAGAATGCCATGACAGCCTGAATCACAATTTGCCTTATCACACTAGAGAAGATTCTGGGGCCTGTTGGTAAAATTAATAATTTCATTCAAAAGTACCTAATACATACCAGATCCTAATGAGAGCGATAGATACAGTGGTGGGGAATATAGACAAGGACTCTGCTTTCTTATATAATTAACTAGGGGCCTGGTGCATGAAAATTCATGCACTAGGTGTGTGTGGGGGGGGAGGAGGGTTCCTCAGCCCAGCCTGCCCCCTCTCACAATCTGGGATACCTCAGGGGATGTCCTACTGATGGCTTAGGCCTGCTCCCCACAGGGTTCCTTTGCATGGAGTCCATAAGGTCATAGTGAGCGGTTGAGTGGCCTTAGCATGTCATTAGCATATTACACTTTAATTGCTTGAACAGCCAACCAGTCAACTGGACACTTAGCATATTAGGCTTTTATTATATAGGATTCCACTGTTAAGTTCTAATGAGGAGGAGTAAGACTTATAAATTGACAAATTAGTCTGACAAGCTCTTTGTTAAGTGTATGTAATGTCCTACTGTGGAGTTTCCAAACATATTTTTAGTCATAGACATTTAGTTAAAATCTTACTCAGCCGCACTGATTGAAGGGCAGAAACCTAGAGTGAGAGGTGTGGGATTTGCAGAAGACCTAAAGCTGAGCTAAATCCAATATTAAAACCATTGGTCTCGTGAGTGAATACAGAATATAAAATGATTATGTTCCCTAAAGTTGTTAAATACTGGACAAATAACTTAGCATTTTGGTGATAAATGTGCCATATAGAAGGAAAATTCTAACAGTTGCTAATTGTGGACTTCTTGGAGCAGCTGAAGCAAACAACCTATATTTTCTTATCAATTACTATCTACTTTTCACACTCATGGAAGTACAAGTAGATGGGCCAAAAACCAAAAATATGAGGTGTGGGGAGATACATTCAAATCTGTTCTGTCTTATTTTTCACCCTTGTTTCCAAGTTAGATTTCTTCCAAGAAAGTTCAGTGCGGAGCCTCAATGAGTAAAGTTCTTGTCCAGTCTGATATAGGGCCATCTTCCTGTGGCACATGGTTCAGAAGAGAAGTTCCAAAGGTTGAGTCCAAAGTTGGGCTTCACTAGTTTTGTGTAGATTTAGCCAACATTAAATCAGAGAGATAATTCAGAATTTTAATTGGTAGGATGGAAATTGTTGGGACCAAAGCTGTACTGGAGGATTCATTATTCATACCTGACACCATGATTTCGGCCACCAGCATATGTTGAGGTTCTGTAATGTTATCTTCAAACCCTTGACTGCTGGATAAAATGTCCGCTGGCATTACTTGATTACTTAGATCTGCGTTGCTACCTATTAGAGGTCAACAGATATAATTAATTTATCCTTTATGATGCAAGAAAAGTTGTGTTTATATTTATGGCTCTTTGTTGGGTGTGAATTCAGATTCATTCTCACAGTAAAAGCATTCAAGGAAACTATCAGGGTCTTGGTGGCATAGAAAATCTCACCTGCTATGCCCACCATCCCAGCTTTACTCCATGCAACTGATGGTTGAGGAAAGGAAGTCAGTGGGGGTGAAAGGCAGGGCATTTTTAGTTATTGGGAAAAATCAATAAAAGTGAAATACTACAATCCTTATAAATACACTCATCCCATAATCATAGACTGTCATTATAAGGGAAAATTAGTGATCTGATCTTCCCAACTTGACTTCCATACACACTTCTCCTTTACGTCATTTAAAAACTGATTTTTTTAATGTAGGAATGTGGAGGAGCATAAATAAGCCACAATTTAATATAGGCATAGGACCTATGCAACCTCCCAGACATGGAAAAACTAGACCCCCTAAAACACCAAATACGCTAAGTATGGTGCAAGGATCCCTGGGGTTCCTTTGCATGGAGTCCATAAAGTCAAGCTATTTTTATAAAAGGCAAATAACGTTGATGATTTCTGTCTTTTTTCACTGTGTCTCCATGGATATTGATGGGCAAAAGTAATGATGGGTGGAATTCAGTGCCTTAGCAAGAATCAAGACCATGGCATCAAACTCTACTAGTGTTAATGTTCTTCACTGCCACATACACATACACTCACACACACACACACACACACACACACACACACACACACTCCACTTTCACTTAAGAAGATCCATGATAAAGAATAAGAATTATTAATTTTTAAACATCTCAATGGCGGAATATTTGGCTTTTTAGTATTCTGTGTAATAAAAAGGGAAGTACACATAAAACATTCTGTTATTTTTGAAAATACTGAATTATGATGGTTGTCAGAAGGAAAATCACTTCTATGCTCTTTAAGTTGCAAGTTGAAACTAGCCTCTTTTTTCACTGAGCATAATTTTCACTCAGAAGAATGACTGATAAACTATGTTTTTAATACTTAGAGGTTTGGCAAGCATTTTTTGAAAAATGAATGAAGTGAGCCTGTCAAGGGAAACAACCCACAGTACTTGTTGCCAATAATAAAACTTGAGCTTTCAAGTGGAAAGTAGAATTATAGAAGATGTTTTCATCTGCCATGAGCTTGACAAAAATCCCGCTACTCAAAGACTTTTCTGATGAGTTTGATGATAATAATTAATTTGATTTTTGTACATGAATGTAACAATTGGTAGACCTGCATAACTCAACCACATTTTCAAATGACCAAAACATGATGCTAATAAGTCATGCAAGGTAAAAGAGCCACTCAAAGCACAAAATAGACCCCTGGATTTTAATGTGTCAGAAGGCAAAAAAGTTCATTGATATGGTTTCAGATTCCACGTTGCAACTAAACTCTTAGAAACTACCAACTGTATATTTCTGACATCAAATTTAAAAAAATACAAAAAAGGGCATCTGTAATATAAGCTAAGTATTCTTCCCTTTTCTAACTCTGTGTCTCTGTGAGGCCAAATTTTCTTCATGTGCTTCAACCAAAACAGCACAGCAACAGATTTAACCTACAAGCAGATATGAGAATCCAGCCGCCCTCCACTCAGCCAGATATAAAAGATATAAAGGAAAACCAACGCCATTCTTCTTACTACATACTTTTGTTTGGAAAAATGTAATTATTTCAGCTCAGCTGGTGTGGATCAATGGTTGAGCGCTGACTTATGAACCAGGAGGTCACAGTGCGATTCCCAGTCAGGGCACATGCCTGGATTGCTGGCTTGATCTCTGGTTGGGGTTGTGCAGGAGGAAGCTGATATTGATGTTTCTATCTCTCTGTCCCTCTCCCTTCCTCTATATATTAATTTTATATAATTATAAAAATATATAATTATTTTATTTATTTCCTTAAAATATGTTATGTTCATATGTAATAGAGTATTAGTATAATTTTAATATAAATATTTTTAGAATCTTTTAGTTTTAATTACTAATATAAATATGGATAGATATAACTTATATAAACAAAAGCTCTTTATAGTTCTCATTTTTAAGAATGTAAAGGGCACTTGAAACTAAAAATGTTGAAAACTGTTTTCCTAAGACTGTGGTCAGCAAACTGTGGCTCACGAGCCACATGCAGCTCTTTGGCCCCTTGAGTGTGGCTCTTCCACAAAATACCATGGCCTGGGTGAGTTTATTTTGAAGAAGTGGCGATAGAAGAAGTTTAAGTTTAAAAACTTTGGCTCTCAAAATAAATTTCAACTGTTGTACTGTTGATATTTGGCTCTGTTGACTAATGAGTTTGCCGACCACTGTCCTAAGACAACAATGAATAGAAAACTCTAAAAATCCAAAATATCCAATTCTGGTTCATGGATAGATTAATCCATTTATTTTCTGCCAATCTGTCATCTACCTTACACCACGCCTATTAGATGAATATGCATTTTAAAAATATTTTAAATAAAATTTAAATTCACTTTGGTACAAAGATATCAAGAGATATATCCAAATATACCAAAATTGCTTAGACGTACATTCAAGAAAAGGAAGTCAGGACTACTGACACATCACACTGGACCCGCTTTTCCTTCCTCTTCCTCAAAGTCAGAGTTAGTTTTTAAAAACGTGATCACAGCCTTCCCAGGTTGGATTCCTCATACTTGCTTGAGGAAATATTATTTATTAGAAAAGACTTTGACTTCTATCCTAACACTAGTCACATGGCAAGATGCTCACCTCCAACATTAAGGCCATAAAACTTCTAAACAAAATATCTCCGAGCATTAACTGAGGTGGTAAAATACTGGCATCTATCTCCAAAGTTGGGCTACTCCACCATAAAGAGGGGGTTGGAGGACTGGACTTTGAATATTATCTTTGTTCACTAAGTTTACAACAAGAGGAGATGAATTCAATTTAGTCTTTAATCAGAAGCCCAGACTCATCAGAGGAAGAAAAACAAAAAACACTTGGCCTCCCTGAAAGCAGAGAGGCTTTTAATTATACAAAATATTAAAAATCAGCAAAAGCATAGGGTTTAGTGTGGACCAGAACTGTACCCCTGAGCCCAGGTAGGATGATTTAGCACATAATTTATTACGTTACCTGCTGATATCCGATGATCAGTTACAGCCAGACACTTTTTCCCACCTGGGGCTTCCTCAAAACCTTCACGACACGAACACTGAGCAATTCCGAACTTCTCTTTGCAAATATGTTCACAGCCTCCATTTTGGAATGAGCAGGGATTCGCTCCTGGCGGGGAAAAGGAGCTGCATTCACAGATGGGCTTGGTGATCAAAAGGCCGCGTTGATACAAATCACAGTGTACAGTTCAGGGGCAGAGAAACTCGGCGTATCTAAATGGAGCCCGTGGCAAGAGCTGTTTCAGAAGCCCTCCTATAAGGAGCTCAGTTTAGCTCAAAATCTTATTACCTAGTGAGTAACTTACTGAGTATAACCAGTACTGTTGTCTGAGAAGCTCTTTAGGAAGATGATATTCCTATTTCCTGCCCCAGGATCTAGTCAAACGGACACGGGGCAGCTCAGAGAGAAGAGTTACTGTAGGACCCTGGGTGCCTTTTCTCTCTGCTCACTCCCTGGCACCCTGAGGGCGTGGAGAAAGGCCCCGGTGTAGACAGAAGCTTCCACTGCAGGTGGCTAACTTGTCCCTCCCCCACCCTCATCCTCGGTGCCTTTCATCCAAGAATCTTTTAAAAAGACAAGATAGGTTAAAAGCTGTTCAGCAGGAGGGGGGAACGAGATTGAAAGAATAAAGCCCAAATTCACTAGCAGGCTGCCTTAGTTTAAACAAAATCCAGATCTCGGGAAATCTTAACCTTGACTCGGATTAGTGACACTTACAACCTCCCCCCTCCTCCCCTACCATCAAACAATTAAAACAGTCGCAGATTCCAGCCAAAGAAAGACTGTGTAACATGTCCAGTGTACCTGGTTTTGCCAATGGATGAACTACAACCAGTGATGAGGGCTTCAGCATGCTGCCGCGGAGACGTACCCTGTTTTTGCCAGTCCTCTTGTTCACCCTTATTACCGAAGGCACGGTCCAGTCCGAGAGCCACACGTGATCCTCGAACACAGCCACAGCAAACGGGCGACCTGGAAGCAGTCCCAGCGCGTTACATACGTCATGTCTTTGCCACGGATAGCTTTAAGAGAACAAGGCTCGCAACATACCCACGCGTCCTACCCTTGACCCGCCCTCACCCTCGAATGGGAGCCTGGTGGTATGAAGTCTTGGCAAGGCCCATGGCCACCCAGAGCTGGAGCATAGGGGCTCATTGGCAGACAGGGTGGCACAGAAGTAGGTTTACAGTGCTAAGTGTGCAAAACACAGAGCTCATTCTTGTATTATTATTATTTATTAGCTGTTGTATCATTTTTCCGTATGAACAACGTTAGGCCAACTCTTGCCCGCCCTGGGACTGCACCAAGAGGAAGGAGGCCCGGTGGGAACGTTGTGCTCAGTGGTTCTGTCAGCACTCACAAACGTGAACACGTTACCTCAACCCTCTTTGCCTTCAGTCCCTTGTCTCTTGGGAGGCAGTAATGATTCACAGGTTGGTGTAAAGATATGTAAAACGTTAAGGTAACTGAATAACAGGCTCTTCAAATTCCCGTCTCCATCAGCACGCTTCCCTGCCTTGGATGCCCACCTCCTTTCCTATCTCGCCTCTAATCTAACATTAACCCCCGGCCCTGTGCCCTGGTGCCGTCCTCTGTGGAGCCTTCTCTAGGTCCTTGTTTGGTCAATTACCCCTTTTGTTTCTATCTTCATTCTCTCCACTCTACTAGCTTCTTTCCTGTAACTGATGAATATGTTCAGGCCGCTTCCATTTTAATTTCCACATTCCCCCCTTGACCTCGCCCCCAGCTTATTTTTTGTCTCTTCCCTCCATTTTTAGTCGTGTCCTGTTTGTGTTTTTAAAGTCGTTTATTATCTGCTGCCTCCATTTTCATGGCTATCAACCCTAGGGGAGCCCTTCTAACATCATCTCAACTAAACCCATCTCTCTCTGCTGCTGAAATTGCTCTGATAAGATTTTGCAGTATTCAGTAAGGAAATCCTATATACTAAAGAAGTAATATGCAAATTAACTCTCACGCCCTCAAAGATGGCTGCCTACCACCAGGCAGGCAGCGGGGGATTAGTGAGGGACAACCCAATGACTGAATAAGCAGGTTGTGTGGAACAACCATGTTGGGAGGGGGGGGAGGGGGAGGACAGTTGGGGCGACCAAGACAGCTGGGGGCGGGAGGGCAGTTAGGGGCGACCAGACAGGCAGGCAGGTGAGCGATCAGGAGCCAGAGGTCCAGGATTGTGAGAGGGATCCCTGATCAGGCCTAAACCAGCAGTTGAACATCCCTCAAGAGGTCCCGGATTAGAGAGAGTGCGGGCTGGGCTGAGGGGACCCCCCACCCAACCCTGTGCACCAATTTAATTTGTGCACTGGGCCTCTAGTGTTGTAATAAACCATCTCAAGTAATTAGAGAGTAAAGCTAAGGAGGCCCGAGTTTGGAAGCTTTACTCACATCACTCACATTCCCCAGGCCAGTCTTTGCAGATGAGCCAGGGACTTGGTGGATTGGAATGAATGTCTCCCTCTCCTGGCAGCAAATGCAAATGACTTGTCCTGGTGGCAATGAGCCTTCAAGATTCACTTTAGTCTCTAGCTCTAGCCCATTGTCCTAAGTTAAAGCCATAAATGTCGCAAGGGAATTTTTTATATAGCTATCAGGTTTTTTTATTTGGGTAAAAGAACATAATATTTACCATCTTAACCTGTGCATGGTTCAGCAATGCTAATAAATTAAGTTAATTCACAACCAAATTCCAGAAACTTTTTTACCTTGTAAAACTAAAACTCTATACCTTTAACCAACAACTTCTCATTTCTCCCTCCCACTAGTCCCTGACAAAGACCATTCTACCTCCTGTTTCTATGGATTTGATGATTATAGATACTTCAAATAAGTGGAATTATACAATCTTTTGTGACTGGCTTATTTCACTTAGCTTGATGTCCTCTGGGTTGACCCATGTTGTAGCATGTGTCAGAATTAACAAAAGTTTTTCAACAAATACCCCTACCAGACTTATGGAAGAGCCACTGTTGCATTAAAAATTAAGAATAAATTATTTCAGTCTTTACATTAAAAATCTATTGTAGTGGTATTAGCCAGAGGGAAGGAGGCTGGATGGAGGGGAGGTGGAACTGGGCAAAGATGGGGGAATGGTGACTGGTAGAGACTTTACTTGTGGCGATGGGCGCATAATGCACTGTTCTGAGGATGTTTTGTTGTGTTGTACATTTGAAGTCTGTATGGTTTTTGTGAACCAATGTCACCCCAATAAATTCAATTAAAGAAAAACAACCCTGACTGACCCTTGAGAAGCCACCACTTACATACCTGTAGATGGCACTGCAGTGATGGGAATAGCCATTTAGACATCTTAATGTCCAATCATTTTGATAATGGCCTTTAACAGGAAGTGGCATTAGTCACAGGTTAGAGTAAAAATATACATTATTTTTTAAAATTTCGGCTATGATTTTTGGTTAGAACATTGTGTCTTTATAGTCCGGTTAGAAATTTTCAAATCATGCAGTACCCTCATATATCAAAGCTAAAATTTCACATTTATTTGGGAGATGCATTTTTAAAATAAGTATCTGCCTCTAGACCCATGACTTCACAGGAACAATGCTTGTTTAAATCTCCACTGTGTATGTGCTTCAATAAACATCTGTTAAGTGCATGGATGAATAAAGCCTATAATTGTGCACAAATTTATCATTTATGTGAAGCATCTCTAATTTTTAAAGAAATGTAGAAGTATGTGACATTCACAGTTTTATTTATCTTGATCTCTGTAACATATACCACAAGTCTATAAATTCATTACTTCTAAAACCAGAGAATGGGCAAAATAAATGTCTTATACAGATTGTTAGTTTGTTAGCTTGTTCCTTAAAAAAAGAAACCGTGTGTTTTCATCTTCCAACCAACCATTTCGTAAACCCCTGAAGCATCTTTAATACCCCTCTGACCCTCACTTCTATATTCAATGCGTTAGTAAAACTCAATTTTTTTTCTTTACAGTGATTTTTTTCAATAGTCCTCCATTTTCCTGTTATTACTAGTGAGATTCTTCTTTAGCTGTTGTCTGGACAACTTTTGTAGTCTCCTGACTGATTTCCTTCTCTCCAGATTTCCAACTCTTATACTGTTACTTAAGTGGTTATCCTGAAATACCAATTTCATATTCATTTCCTGGTCAAGAACATCCAATGGCTCCTTAGTACATTCAAAATTAAGTTCATCAACATATCTTGGCAATACTAACATACAAAAAACTATTTCTGCAGCTCTTATTCAAATAACCAAATTTTATCATCATCTATTTCCCACATGGCCTGCTTCAAATGCTGCCTCCCTGAGTCCACATTAATTTCTCTATGAATCTCATAGCCATTTGTACTTCTCCTTGAACAGTTATCATAACTACAGTTTAAAGATGTTTAAGAAAATACATGCTAACCCATGTAAGGTCTGAAACTATAATAGGGGGCAAAGCTATATTAGCCTTTGCACATGTTATCAATAGATATTCCTTAATCTCTGAAGAGGATATTATCTCTGTGCTGAAAATGACATTTTCTAAAACAAAAACAAAAAAAAGATAACAGAAGAATCAAATTCTTATTCTTAAATTTTTTAAAATTTTTAATGTTTTCATTCTGCTATTTGGAAATCTTGACAAAGTGAAATGACTGCACATCACTGCTTTTTATTCAATATTCCAATGTTCAGGTAATCTTCAGAGAAGTCTGTCAGCCTATCTCTATTTCTTTCTCATCATATGGTTTAAAATGTGGTGTATGCAGATGCATGTGTGTATAAACACATTTAGTATTTAACACTCATCAGCTCTCAGTCAAGAGGAAGAAATCACCCAGCCCAAAGCCTCACCTACATCGTTCTGGGCAAGTCTTTGGCGGTTCGAACCATCCAGATTGGCCATTTCAATCACAGACTGCTCGGCATCGCACCAGTACAACTTGTCCGTTAAGAAATCAATCGTTATTCCACTGGGCCAGACGAGCTCAGAGCTAGCAATAACCAGCCGGCCAATGCCTTGAAGGGAAGAGCTCTCGATTCGTGGATTAATCCCCATATCAGTCCAGAATAATCTCCTTTAATCAAGAAAGCATACAATAAATAAAATGTGCACAAAAAATTCTCCTATTCTTTCATCATTGGGAACATCAAGTAAGTTACTTTAGAATAAACCAGAAGACTATAGAAGGAGTAAATATAGCTCTATGTTGGATGAATCATTTTTTCAAAAGCAAAAATTTATCTTTTCTATGTAGAGCATCGTGGACAGGAATTGTTGGCTTAGGTCATTAGATAAAAAAGGAATTATTAATTTTTAAGACTGCAGATTACTACTAATTGAAAGTGTGTTCAAGTGCATATTCCTAAATTAGCATTTCATGCTACAAAAGGCATTGAAACTTGCTAGCTTGTCCTTCTGCTATGCATATGTAAACTGACTGTATATGTAAAATTACAGCATTAAGAGAAGAGCATGTTTATCTACTATCCAGTTTTATGCTATGTATCCGGTTAACCCGGTTAATTTAAGTTCTGTATATCACGTTCTATAACTGTGCTGAGGGACATTTTTTGAGGTCCATATCTTTTCTCTGCCTGTTTAGAGACGGTTTTATTGTCACTCTTTTGATCATGTGGCTGGCTTCAAATCAATGATCAATTATTACCAATATTGTCTTTCCCATAGACCCTCATAAATAAAAGAGTTGGTTTTTATCCTTGTTTTTGAAAATCTAGGCAGGAATTTGTGATTATCCTTACTTCTCTGAACCTAAGCCAACATTTTTCACTAATTCATAATTAACAACATAGAATCATCTAATCTTTTATGATTTCTATTTCCTCTTGTCTAAATCTAGGAATGACCCATCATTTGAACTCATCTTATGAGTTTTCTAAACAGAATTGATAAGTCATACAATCTAAATGTTATCTTCTGTTCAAGAAAACAATAATGTAGCTTTTTAAAGAAAGCAGTGTAATGGGCTTATATCTGATTACTGATTTACAGCCGATTTATTTTAAAAAGAAATTGAATTTGATTCAAATGAAAGGGTGTCTAAAGACTAAAATATTTATGTAAAAATAGAAAATGAAAAGACTTAAAAATTAGGATATCATGGTAGCCACATCATTTCTGAAGATGTGGCCAAATATTGTGGATTTTCTTGGTGTCCGATTCCACTGACCCGCTGAAGACAGATTTTGGACCTTAGCATTTCAATTCAAACATGACCTCTCAGAAAGGCACCCGGATTTCACAAGGACCTACTTGGCCATTGGGTGAACAGCGATTCCTCGCGGCTGAGAGACGTCCTCCTTAATGAGTGTTTCACGATGTTTTCCTCTTAAATCACTGCGTTCGATGACAGATTTCCTAAAATGCATGCCACATAAAGGGGCTTGTTACATTACATTTATTTTTTCAACAAAAATACTCCTTTTCCCTGTTGCTTACTGAACGCAAAGACCAGCATTCTAAGCTAATGCCCATTGTGCATCTGCACACTCACACCACACACACACACACACACACACACACATGCACGCACACACAAATCAGGACCAACTGCCCACGAATTCTATTTTTTGTAGTATATTCATTAGCATGCCAATATTTATCCCAGGCAATTAAATTGCACAAAGAAAGGGTAAGGTGAGAGGGAACCGTGTCAGTGGCCTGTGGTGTAAATCCCACCATCCCCTTTTCCTCACAACCTCCCATCAATCCAGGAACCAATGGAAGCCAGCAGTGAGAAGGGGTCAGCCTTGTGGTCACAGATCGCGGGAAGGAGGGGGAGGAACGCTCCAAGGGCCCCGAGACAGTCAGCACAAGGACAGTAAGGGAGATTTATGTTGACTTTCATTTTCTTCCACATGATATTTAGACAAATGAGAGCATTATTTGCTAAACTTTACATTTTTAAAAAACACCTCTGGAATCTGGCAGAGAAGAAAATGTTTGTTTCCTAGTGTTTCCATTTATCTAACAAACCTTGGTTATCAAACAGTTACTGAGCAAGCACCTACTGTACATGTCAGGAATTGGCCTAAACACTGGAGACTCGATAGCCTGTCTCTAACCTTACAGTTCAGCGGGAGAGCCAGGGCAGGGGGGGAGAGAGGAGGTGAGTAGACAGGCAAAGAACACCCTGCCCTGGGTGGCGTGGCTCAGTGGTTGAGTCATGACCTATGGAACCAGAAGGTCATAGTTTGATTCCCGGTCAGGGCACGTGCCTGGATTCTGGGTTCCATCCTGGTAGTGGGGGTGCAGGAGGCAGCCGATCAATGGTTCTCTCTCATCACCGATGTTTCTTTCTCTCGCTCCCTCTCCTTTCCTCTCTGAAATCAGTATATATATATATATATATCTTTTTTTATTTTATTTTATTTTTTAAAATAAATCTTTATTGCTCAGATTATTACAATTGTTTCTCCTTTTTCTCCCCCATAGCTCCCTTCCACCTGATTCCCACCCCACCCTCTGCCCTTACCCCCTTCCCCCACTATTGTCCTCATCCATAGGTTATACAATTTTAATCCAGTCTCTTTCTGCACCCCACACCCCTTTCACCCTGATAATTATCTATCCACTCCCTTTCTTTGCCCCAAATTCTATTATATTCACCAGTTTATTCTATTCCTGAGATTTTTAATTCACTTGACCTTCTTCCTCTTCTTAAGTAATACCTTTCAGCATTTCATATAATACTGGTTTGGTGGTGATGAACTCCTTTAGCTTTTTCTTATCTATGAAGCTCTTTATCTGCCCTTCAATTCTGAATGATAACTTTGCTGGATACAGTAATCTTGGTTGTAGATTCTCGCTATTCATCACTTTGAATATTTCTTGCCACTCCATTCTGGCCTATATAGTTTCTGTTGAGAAATCAGCTGATAGTCGTATGGGTGCTCCCTTATAGGTAACCAACTGCTTTTCTCTTGCTGCTTGTAAGATCCTCTTTTTGTCTTTTACCCTTGGCATATTGATGATGATGTGTCTCCAAGAATTTTTCTTTGGATTCCTCTTGTTTGGGGTTCTGTAGGCTTCCTGTACTTGTAAGTCTATTTCTTTCACCAGGTGAGGGAAGTTTTCTGATATTATTTCTTCAAATATGTTTTCAGTATTTTGCACTCCCACTTCTTCTGGCACCCCCATAATTCTGATGTTCATGCGCTTGCAGTTGTCCCAGAGGCTCCTTACACTATCTTCAACTTTCTGGATCCTCTTTTCTTCTTCCTTCTCCAGCGGAGTGTCTTTTGGCTCTTTGACCTGATTCTTGTGTTCTTCCATTCTGCTGTTGGATCTCTGCATAATATTTTCCAATTTAGTCAGTTTATGTATATTTTTTAGTTGGGTCTCATGAAATTTATCGAGCTTTTCTAGGATATTGTTGCATAACCTTAGAACTGTAGTTCTGAACTCTATATCCTCCATCTCTTTTGTTTGAGATCTACTTCCTTGTCTCGGCATTATCACTATTTTTCAGAGTTGGTAGGATGGCTTTGTGTGTTTGGTGTCCTATATAGCACAGTGGGTCAGCCTCCTCAGTTACCTGAGGTAGACACTCTTGGTGATCCCCTTTGTGGACTGTGTGCACAGCCTTGTTGTAGCTAAGTCTCTATTGTTGTGAATTGACCTTCAGGCCAATTGGATGTGGGTATCAGCTGTGTCTACTCTGGGATAACTTCTGTA
Organism: Vespertilio murinus; assembly: GCA_963924515.1. Classification (NCBI taxonomy): domain Eukaryota; kingdom Metazoa; phylum Chordata; class Mammalia; order Chiroptera; family Vespertilionidae; genus Vespertilio; species Vespertilio murinus. The sequence goes on along the minus strand of OZ004704.1, from coordinate 70,626,864 downwards.
TTGGAGACAGTCTTATAGGATCAGACTTGAAAAACTGCAGAAGCCTCTGCTCAGCTTGGATGGGGCGGAGTCTCAGGGCTGAACTGACAGTCTTGGCTTCTGCCCTGCCCTTGTGCACTCGCCTGAGTTTCCGCCTGACCGGCCCAGTTTCCCCAAGCAAGAGCGTGGGTGCCCCAGGGGCTCGCCCAGACTTGGGCTGGTCTCTGTAGTCTGGGGCTTCTGACTCCTTCCGCTACAGAGAGGCCGCCACCTTGTACAGAGAGGCGGCGGCAGCCTCCGCGGTCAGACCTGGAGCTTCTGACTCCTTCCGCTACAGAGAGGCTGCCACCTTGTACAGAGAGGCGGCGGCAGCCTACGCAGTCAGACCTGGAGCTTCTGACTCCTTCCGCTACGGAGGGGCAGCGGTCAGACCTCAGCGCGTACTTGCTCGCGCGCAGGCGAGTCTGTAGACCCTGCAGATTTCGACTGCGGCTCCCGGTCCCCGGTCTCCCAGTCTCTGAGTCTCTGAGTCTCTGAGTCTCTGGGTGCCTTTCTCTACAGTCCAGACTCCACCCGTATGAGCCTGGGACCACGGAATTTCAGCCGGGGCTGGGGTTCAGTACAGTCCGAAAGGGTTCCGTGCAATCGGGGATTCCTCCCCTCCCACCGCCAGGGGCGGGGCGGCCGCGTGCGCGAGCGTCTCCCTACCTCAGTGCTTTTCGGCTCCCAGTCCGATCCGTGAGCCTCTCTCTTTCTTTCTAGTTGTAGCTATTCTACTCCGCCAGCTTTCCTGACGTTTTGGTGAAGTCCTTTTTGATTTTAGTTGTTTTTTTAATTAAATTGTTGATGAGGCGGCAGCTTAGGAGACTGCCTAGGCCGCCATCTTGGATGTTCTCCTCTTTCTATATATATATATATATCTTTTAAGAACACCCTAAGCAGAAGTGTGAGTGAGTGCCAAGTCTGGGAGACCTGAAGAGTATGAAACAGTCATAACGCTGTGGCTTTTGTATGGGGAGGACAAGATAGACAAGTGAGAATGGTGACAGTACTAGGATTGAGAAAAGGGGGTGGAATCACATGCTAAAACCTACTCTGTCAAACCCCCACCCTGTCCCTGGCCTGTGGGTAACCTGGGCTTCTGAGCAGCTTCTGCAGCGGACAGACCACAGGCAGAGGGGGGAAGAGGAGCACCCCTTTCCCACCAGGGGCACCTGCTCTCTTTCCCCACTGAAACTGGGCAGTACGACTGTCTTTAACACATTCAACAAACATCTGGTAAGGACCTACCACCTTGTTCCGGCGTGCTGCCTGCCGGCCCTGTGTCCCCCCTGCACATCGGAAAGTCGTTTTGATAATACACAGCTGTGGCTGGGGATCGAGCCCATGTGTGCCAGTTGTGGGCTCCACCCCCAGTGTGGGGTGTGCAGGAGGCAGCCGATCGATGATTCTCTCTCATCGTTGATGTGTCTCTCTGTCCCTTCCTCTCTGAAATAATTTTTTAAAAGATAATTTAATTCCCAGATGAAGTGGTCGTCAGCAGGGCACTGCAGGTGGCAGGCATTTTCTAACTCCACGTGTCCAGCTCACTCCGCCACACTGTCACTGCGCCTGTCCCCTGGCCGGGAAGGGAGGAATTCTGAAGACGCTTGTGACCGTCAGTCCTGCTCTCATTGTTGCGTCATCTCTAGATTCTGACTGTTTTGAGCCGGAGTGCGGTGATGGGCATTGAGACCAACAGAAACCCCGACTCCGGAGCTATCTCAGGCGGGATTGCTGGAATTTATCTCAAAGCTCCCTGCGGGGTTAACTCAATAGCACACTACTATTTGATCCGGCCTATAAGCAAATCCCCAACTCCAGTGAGGGTGACGAGAAAGCTAAGACGAACATGGACACTGCGCTCACCTGAGTTCAGGCATTACCTTTAATCTAGTGGGACATCTTTCCCTCTATATCCACTACCAAACCGACCCCATTGTCACTGGGGTCCCCTAAGGCCCACACTGCTTCCAGGGCAAGAGTTGTTCATCGAGAACCTTAGAAAAGTGATTTATTATTATTATTTATTTTTTTGCCTCATGGTAGTTTTTATCTCAAAAGAATGAGCGAGAGACGTATATTTTCACCCTCTTGATTCTTTTTTTTACTGGGCAATTGACTTTAGGCCTCAGGCCTCCTTAGTGCTAAATAACAGCATTGTCGGTGAAATTATCAATTAGCTTCCTTCCTACCGTTAGATGTTCATTTGCATCCGCCTTTTCGTAAGCCAATGTAAACTAGAAGCACCCACTCCGGTTCTTTTATTGCTTCAGAGTCACCATATAATCTAATATCACAAGCTTGGAATCTCAGTTATTTAAATCCAATTTCTAGCTAATATCAAGGTTTTCAAACTATAAACCTTTCATTTCCAGACAAATTAAAGGTTTTCCCCTAGCAGCTGCCTTCAGAGGAAAGAGGGCTTAAGAAGGGCTTGTTATTACCAAAGCCCGTGAACTGGGGAATCCGAGGTCTGCTGCTCAGGATGGGTGCCCGGCTGCGTCCCGAGGCGTCCTTCCGCAGCGGGCCCCGTGGTGCTACTGATCAAACACCGTTCAAATTAGAGGGGCCGGGCAAAGGTGGGAGAGATGAGGAGACCTGGCAGCCGTGGAGGGGTCGACGGCGCTGACATCTGCCGTCCTGATCAGCGTTTACTCTTCCCAGGAGGGCCGCGTACAGGCTCTGTCATTATGCACAGCTGACATTCTAAATGTCCTTTTATGTAGGTTCAACGCAGAGGAAGCCGTTATTATGATTTTTATCATTATCACAACTGAAGCTGATTTCCATTCGTTCCATGACTCTGGGTTGAGCACGTTTTAATCAACGCTGATGGGGGAGACAGATCATTAAAAGCATAGGCTTTGTAGCCAAAGCCAGTTTGGCTCAGTGGATAGAGCATAGGCCTGTAGATTGAAGGGTTCTGGGTTTGATTCCGGTCAAAGGCACGTACCTTGGTTGTGGGCACATCTCCAGTAAGGGGTGTGCAAGAGGCAGCTGATGGATGATTCTCTCTCATCGATGTTTCTGACTCTATCCCTCTCCCTTCCTCTCTGTGAAAAATCAATAATATCATAATAATAATAAAAAGCATACGCTTTGCGAGTGGTTGTCCTTGAGTTCAAGTTCTAGCTCCACTACCTGTGGGATGTTTGACTTTAGTAAAGTTACTTTACCTCATTGATTCTCATTTTTTTCCCCTCTCTAAGTTGGGGAATTAGAAAACAAATCTTTGGGGATTTGATGGTATCATGGATATGAAGTTATCAGTGCCGTATCTAGAACATTTCAGTTAATAAACACTCCAAAGAATAAAAGAATGAAGGCCTGGTTGAATGAGTGAATGAATGAATGGAAACAGACTCACTCTAGATATAGGTGTGCCACGTCAACTCAGACATCTGGCTAAAATGCCTTTGTTTCCCACGGGCTATCCAGACCCAAAGAGCTGCGCTGGGCCATAGAAAGCCTCTGCCCAAGCACATAAACCTGTGCCCTGGGACTTCACCCTTCATGTTGGGACTGCTGATTTCCTAGATGTGAAACTCTAATTCTCCTTTCTTTTTTTTCTTTTAATGTATTTTATTGATTTTTTTTTTTTACAGAGAGAAAGGGATGGGGAGAGAGTTAGAAACATCAATGAGAAAGAAACATCAACCAGCTGCCTCCTGCACACCCCCCTCACCGGGGATGTGCCCTTGACAGGAATTGAACCCGGGACCCTTGAGTTCGCAGGCCGAGGCTCTATCCACTGAGCCAAACCGGTTAGGGCGGGTTCTCCTTTGTTTTAATGTAATACGATGCATAGGTACCAGGTGTTCATGTTGGCCACCATTTCACTCCATGGCTTTAAGTGACTCTGGAAAAGCATCTTTCTAGCTCCGAGCATCTCTGACACCATCCTGTGAGGTGCTCCGCCGCTAACTTCCTCTCCCTCCCAAGCAGGGAAGTGGGCTCTCACAGTAACATGGGGGATACAGGCGCTTCCTTCCTCACCCTCCTCCCACCCCCACCATTCCTGGGGCTCACACAGGCCACACACACACACACACACACACACACACACACACACACACACCAACTGCAGCAGTCCTTTCTGTAGCCCCAAGAGCAGTGTGCTAGAAACAACACGACTTCTCTCTGGCTCCGTTGATTTCCACCAAAGGGAAAGCAGGCCATTTCTCTGATCTCACAAGGGCTTTCCTCACAGCTCCTGCATGAAATGCTCTCTCCCTCCTTCACGTTACCTCGAGAGCCAGCATGTGGATTCTAGTCCAAGATTTGTCACTTGTGTGCTGTGTACCTTGAATAAGTTACTTAGCCTTTCTGAGCCTCAGTGTCCCCGTTTGTAAAATGAGGGGGTTGGTCTTTGAAGCCCCTTCCAGCACTCCCTTTGGGAGTGTACACCCTCATCTGGCAGTTGTTTATGCGTGGCCTTAAGGCATTTCCTGGACTGAACCTTAGACCAAGCATTTGCATTAATGTTTCCAGTGTGCATGTGCCTTATCTCCCAGCTAAACTGTGAACCGACTGGAAAGATGAAACACTCCTCATGCTCCTTTGCTTCTCCTGTGCTGCGTGGAGAGCGCCCCATCCACGGCAGATGCTCAGGGGATGCTTGTGGACTGTAGTCACACAGTTTTGCATTTCTAGCCTGAAGTGCAAAATCACATGCTACATTCTTTGTCCTCAAAGTTCCCTTACAGGTACAGATCCAATCTTGAGGAAAAGAGGAACATTTGCTGGGTGGGGGGAAGGGTGGAGGGAATATGGAAAGCGTTGGGGACCTCTTCTCCCGTCCCAGCCAGGTCCCGGGAGTATTTCCCATGCTCAAAGTGGAGGAGGAAGCCAGCCATCCCACCTCTCCCAGGACTCCCATCTCCCATGGGGTGGGAGGAGGGTGAGGAAGGATTCAGGCACTTCCTTCCTCACCCTCCTCCCACCACTACCATTCCTGGGGCTCACACAGGCCACACACACACACACACACACACACACACACACACACACACACCAACTGCAGCAGTCCTTTCTGTAGCTCCAAGAGCAGTGTGCTAAAAACAACATGACTTCATTCTGGCTCCGTTGATTTCCACCAAAGGGAAAGCAGGCCATTTCTCTAACAGGGCACATACCCTCTGTCTGTCCAATAGAGTTTGCGGTGAATCCAGTCTATAGCAAGGCCTTCTGGAGCATCTATTGCTTCCTCAATCAGCCTTTCTCTTTGGGAACCATCCATGTTGGCTCTCTCTATCCACTTCAGGACTGTATGGGCAAAGTACACCTACAAAAGAGAAAGTGAACAATTTTTATTTGTTTTAAAACATAAATATAGAATATATGCAAATGGGTTGAAGGTCTCAACAGTAGAATTGTTGAGAGCTTATCTTTGGACATAGACACACCTGCAACTGAACTTCAGCGGAGCTGTTTCCCAGATACTTGGAAACGGAAGCAAGTTAGTCAATGTCACAGTCTCAGTTTCCTCATTGGTAAAATGGGGATGATAAGACCAAGTACATTGGTTTTACATATAAAACTCCTTAGCCCTGCACCTGGCACATAGTTCGTATTATAACTGCTAATTTATTAATCCTTGATCACTGGTCAATTACAAGCTGTACCTGAACCCTAGGCTTCTACAGACTGAAAGGGAATAATGGTTTTCCATTTAATGGGGACTGCACGCTGGGCTGTGTCTTCTGCTGCGTGGCCCACAGCACTCCACTTCACTGCAGGTCGGGAGACACAGGTTTCTCCCAGTTTTGCCACTTCTTTGCCTGATGACCTTGGCCAAGCCACCGAACCTCAACTTTCTCAACTGTAAAAATGGTGAAGTTACACTAAATATTTGCTAAAGTTTACTCATCTCTTACTTTATATAGTTGCATTTTAATTAATCCATATCGGATATTGTCCAACAGACCATACCTTGCAGGTAAAAACTTCTTTTTCAGTCTAGTAGTATGCAGAACTACTGTCAAATAGGTACAAGTAGTTCATGAGAATGTGATGGATCAGTTTACAATTTAATGATGGCATTTGTGGGATTTTTAACTTGAGTATACACATGTACATAAATCTATAATCAATGAGAATATTCAAACAATGGTAATTCATTAGGTTATCATCTTTCCAGATACCATAGGTTACCATCTTTATAGATAAAATAGAAGAGGTTCTACCCCATAATACAAAATGGGTACTTCTCATATTCAAAAACACTCTGCTAGAACTGCTTCTCAAATTGACACACAACCCCCCTGGGTATCTTGTTTAAATTCAGACTCCGATTCAGTGGTCACAGATAGAGCCCCAGAGTGTGAAGGTCTAACAAGTTCAAGGTGATGTCAATGCTCGATGGTCCAAGGACCACCATTTGAGAAGCAAGAAAATGAGGACATTGACCAGTAAAATAAGAGAGCCACATAACAAAATTCATCTAGTCTCCTTATTCACCTAGTTGTAAAAATGCTGTCTGTGCAGAAAAAAAAAAAAGACTAGTGTGGTAATAAATGAATCTAGAACTTTTTTTTCCTATTAATTTTTTTCTATTAATACAACTTTTCCATGGAGTCATATATATTCAGCTCAGGGAAAAGAAAGAACTGTTTGCTAGCGTTTACTAAACTCTTACTTGCAAAAGTAATTATATTTGGCCATCAATCCATACCAATTAAACACAGAATTAATTTGCTTCTCTCTTTTTTTGACCATTTACCAGACTGCTCCAAATCAGGAAAAAACAAAAACACAAAGTTTAAAATTCTAGGACTTAACCCAATAATAACAACTAAATAATTATGAAGGGAAAATAACTATGTAAACGTCTAAGTATGGGTGATCAATCCCCCAGAGACACTAACCTATTTCAAGCAACTTCTAACTTAGCACAGAGACAACTAACAAAGACCAAATGATCAAATGATTGGGTTGTTAACATAGACATTCTAAGTTATATACAAAAACTTCATGTAAAAATTGATTATTATGTAAGTCATTTCATGAGTAAGATTGCCATTCCCACATGAACCAGAAACTTCCATTTCCTGATTTTCATGGTTGATAGGTCATTAAATTTCCTCTCTCAATGACATATATTAAGTGAAAATGACTAACCCATACCTCCTAAGTACCACTCCAACCTTCCACTTCTCCCACTACCAGCAAATGATCACAAACCTACTTATGGGTTTTTTTTTTCTATGTGTATGGCACTGTGGTAGGTTCCAGAAACAAAACTAAACTTAAGATCTTGCTCAACCATCTCTAATAAAACAGCTGAATCACATCAAGAACCAGGGTTCTGATAATAGAAAATCCTTAAAATTTCTCAAATGATGCTTCCATGTATATATTTGCATTTTTCTGTGCCCAATGATTCTGAACTTGGCAGAGGATTTTCAAGTAGCCCAGATCATCTGTTGGGATAAAATTCTCTACTCTGTCCTTTAAAGCACAGCCACATCTGTTCAAGCGACAAAGCATTACCTTATTTTCCACAGGGTCATGATCCAGGGCGAACACCGCTCCCACCTGCTGGCTGAGTAGGGTCCCATAGTCTGTTCCATCAAAGTGCATGTGTCGAATATCTTGAGAATTGGCGAACAGCAAAAACGGTTGTGGTCCTGATAACCAAATTCAAATATGGCTCCATTTAAAATACGCCTTGAACGCCAAGAGGCACTTCTGACTCTTCCCTGTCCTCGCGCCCTCTTCCTTAACTTCTGCAGTACTTGTTTTCTTAGCTTCCCGCCAGTGTGTGTAGGTTAAGACAGGCAAGAAGAGTTCCTCTTCCATGAGGTGACATATTGCCAGAATTTCATCACTGGATTCCTCCCTGTCTAGGGGCCTGCTTTTAAAATGCAAATTACTTAGAGAGAGAGCCAACATTAAATAACCAACACCATCACTATATGGTACAAGTGTGAGTGCTGTAATCTCCCTGATTCACACATATTGAAACATATTAAAATTAGCATATTGTATTAATTCGGGTCTGAATAAATACCCTTCTCTGGCCTGAGCACTTCTAAAACGGAAGCATGATTATTTGCGTTAATAACAAGACCCTTATTGATTTTCAGAGCTCAAATTATGCTATACGAACTAAGACCCTGGGAAGTCAAGAGTGTTGGGCTACGCGGCAATCCCAGATTGCAAGTATGATGGACCTCAGAGGAGAGGTGAAATCAATTTAGTATAAATCTAGGATTTCCGAGGCTGTTGGAGGACACAAGAGATGTAACATCAGCAGATAAAATAAAATTCAGAGCATACAACTTCATATTGAATTTTGACATTAAAAAAAACCTTGAATTTGTCAAAGTATTACTATTATTACATTCATTGAAGAGTTAAAAATCAAATCAATCAACAATTATTCAATTTTTCTTAACTATAAAGTGTTTAAATCTATTCTGGTCATGACATTCACATATACTGGAATACCACGCTTGATGTTATAGCAAATCTTTGCTGAATACTAATTAACTTCTAAGTATTTCACAAAAACATTATTATTTGTATGATTATTACTTACATTACTTATATTTATAATATAATTTGGTTTCCATCTCCAAAAATAAAAAAATCAGACTTTTAATGCTCCATCTTTCTAAATGAAAAATTTTTTCACATACTTTCGCAGAGACACACTTCCAAATACCCACAGCACTAACCTGAAGCCACACAGCTCTTTTTGTCCCATTGGAGGTCATAGCCAGGGAGGCAGCCACATTTCCAGGATACTGGGCTGATGGTGAGGCAGAGTTGGCTACATCCACCATTATCAGGTGATGAACAGCCTACAAAAAAAAACTGGTTGGTAATGATGCTTTCATTAAAAAATATAACAATTTTCCTTCAAAATATTGAGGTGAGCCAGGTTAAGTGTTTATTTTTAAACCATTTCCACAGTCATTTATACCGCTGCAATCAGGTTTGCTTTGCAGAGATTAGAAGCAAAATGTCACCACACTCCACTTCCCTGTAACCTAACATCTTGAGTGTTTACCCTTCGCATCTCAATGGCCCTTGTCCTGCTGTTCTACCACTGAGTTCAGTGTGCACTGGCAGTTGACTGGAATACAAAATACACTTAAAAATATATGTGTTTATTGATTTCAGAGAGAGGAGGAGGAGGGAGAGAGAAACATTGATCCGCTGCCTCCTACATGGCCCCTTCTGGGGACCAAGCCTGGGCATGTGCTCTGACTAGAAATCCAACTGTGACCTCCTGGTGCATGCGACAACAGTCAAACAACTGAGCCACACTGGCCAGGGCCGAAATACATTTTGACGAGTTTGGCAATGGGTCTAACTCTACCTAGTGAGTAATATATATTTTTCTCTCACATATTTTTGGCCTCTTGACTGCTTTTGTTTTTCTTTATTTTTTTCAAAGCCACACATAAGTCTTCTGCTAATTTTGAGTTTTCATGGTGCAAGCAACAGGCTAAGTATTTGCATCCATCATCTGCTTAATCCTGGCTATGAGTCCAGGAGGGAGGTATTGCTAACCTCTACTGATGAGGAAACTGAGACCAATAGAGAGCAAATAACTAGTCCAAAATAACAAGCTAGTAACTGGTAATGCTAACTCAGGGAGATCTAATTTCAAAGCCCTCATAACCACTACACTATGCTATCGAAAAATAAAAACAAAAACATATATATCATTTAATTCTACACTAAGCCATTGCATAAATATCTTTCAGTGCGTAATGTTGGAAAATCTATTCTTCTTTGCCAATAAGATACAAATTACAGGTGCCACTTCGAAATGTATATTTTCAAACAAACAAAAAGTAAATAAACTTACCACTACACGTTTTTCCATCTGGCTCAAGCACTGAGCCTTCAGGACAGAAACAGATGGGACCATCCGAAGTCAGAACACAGTCATGGCTGCATTCACTTGCGTTGCTTGGACAGGAAATTAATTCTAATTAATGAAGAATAAGATCAAGATTAAGGTTAAATCACATTTGTGGAAATTCAGTAAAATTGCTTGCTACTAAAAAATGCTATCCTGAAAAGAATAAGTTAAATAGGAATCAAACATTTATGAATTACTGTGGTAATGAAGGAACAAAAAGAAAAGAAAATTTTCAAATCTAATATAAGGAAAAACATCTGATTTGGGGAAATGACTCCAGTTTCCTCTAACTCTCTTTTATGTCAAAGAGTATTTTTAAAGTTATTAGTCATCAAAATTCCAAAATATTTAAAATGGAACTTGGGCGAATGATTCTCAAGTTCATCCGGAAAACAAATTTTATGTGAAGGGAAAACCAAGAGCATTGTATGACTGTGATTAGGTGTAGAAAGAGAATGAGAGACTCTTAAAGATATCAAAATGTACCATGAAGGTACAATAATTAAGACAGTGGGTAATGAGTATGAGAAAAGATGGAAAGAATATTGGAACCAGACCGAAAGCTTATTTTATAAAAGACTCAAGTACACATAAAGGTATTTTTAAAGATAAAGCTATTTTAAATCACTGAGCATGTGAAAGATATTCCCATCAATATTTTCCTGCCTTCACTGTACAAATTGTATCTTAAGGTAACCAAATAGCTCATGAAAGTTTTCTTCATAAAGATATTCCAATTAATAATTAGAAGTAAATACTAGAACCAGATATCACCATTTGAAACCCTCGGTGAAATAATGAATGTAGGAAGTGACTGGTAATGGCTGCCACGACCCTCCCCTGAGAGACTGTGGGCCCTTTTCTAGCCCCTCAGCCACCTTGGCAGCTTCAGGCTGTGTTTGGTGGGTGGGGTGCTGCACCAGAGGAAGAAAGACGGTGGCTGAAAAGACAAAAAGTCAATGGAGTCGACTCTCGGCTCCAGCTCATTATAAAAAGGGAAAAGTAAGTTCTGTGGGTACACGCCGCTCTCAGAGAGTTATCAGACAGGGCAAGAGGAAACTGGCCATCCCCGTCAGCTGCCCCGCACTGTGGGGATCTGCGACAGAGTGCTGTGTGTGCCATGTTGGCCAAAACCCGTGTCCATCACGGCAGTGCTAATAATATCGAATTGGGGAATTGTACACTGGAATCCTATATGATTTTATTAACCAATGACATTCTAATAAGTGTAATATTTTAAAAAGAGAAATAATAGTAATATTTCATTGAGAACAGCATGTGAAAAATACTTGAGAACATACGCACTGGCTACCGTTGACCCAAGTGATTCTATGTCATTAGAAGCATGCCAGACAGACTAGTGAACAGTAAGCCATGCAAAATTGTTCCTTAGTAAAACAGGCCAGAGCTTGTTTCTAAAAAAGAACGAAAGAGAGACAAAGAGAAAGACAGACCATAGGGGACGTTTATAATGTGTCTCCTGATGGAAATAGAACCACACCTATGAAGTATTCTTGCCAAAAATGTCAAAGCCAAGTCTGATCAGGCCCTTACATTTAACTATAAGTTTGTAGAAGAAAAGGGACATCACAAAAGTGCCATCAGTAAAACCCAAAATGTGAGAAACTCTGAAGGGGGGAAAAATGGTTCTTTAATAAATATTTGAAAAGGGGAAAAAAAAGAGGAGAGAGAATCTCTAGGATAAAACAGAGTTGTATCAACCTAACACAACAGTATTACTACCCTTGTCTGGATACTTCTTCAAACCAAGCAACTGTGTAAAAAAATTTTTAAAGATAATTTGAAAATTGACTAGATGTTTTATATTATTATGGAATTATTAATTTTTAGGTGTAGTAATGTTATTGTGATTATACCTGAAAACTGACTGAATATTAGATGATATTAGGTACTTAGAGCTAGTTTTTTAGATATAATAACACATCATGATTTTATATGCTTATCTTTCAGTAATATACATATAAGGAAATATGGGTAAATATGGAATATATATATATATATATATATATATCCCAATCATATGGAGGTTTTAATTTAACAAGTCTGGGATAGAGTCCAGACATTCATGTTTAAAAACAAAATAAAACTCCAAGGGAATTCTGAAGCTTACTGCTGATCCAGGACCATCAACCCAGACCACAGCCACCTTCCAAACATCAGTGAACACGAAGGAAATAGCGAAGTAAGTACTTGTTGTGACTTACGGTGGCACCGTTTCCCATCAGGAAGCAGAACAAACCCCACAGGGCAAGTGCAATAATAGGATCCGGGGGTGTTTTCACACCCGAGAGTACAGCCATGATTCCGAGAGGCACATTCATTGACATCTACACAGTGACAACGGCAAAACACAGATGGTTATTTTTTAAAAAAATAAATTGTAGTATCCCCAACAAGTCAGCCCCAAACAGAGTACCTCACACTTGTATCTGCTGTTCCTGACCATGGAAAGACTGTTTTTGCTACTCTAGTAGAGGGTGAAAGAAGTCAGTTCAATTATCATGTAAGTTCTTTTTATTGTCAGAATTTGTACTTTCAAATACAGATGTTCATAGAATTACCCTGGGGAGAAAGTGATACTATTTTCTCTGAAAAGATACAGCAACCTAAAGCCACTTACGGCGGGACTGTTGAAAGTTCTTGACAAGAACAGGACATGCTGGCTCCGCTCTTCGGCCTCTCCATGCCAACAGGAGCCATCCCCTAAAGGTGGGGCCACTCTCAGCAGCAGCCCTTAGCCCCCAGGTCCCCATTCCACTCCCTCTGACTAGCCCCAGGGGAGAATCCTTAACTAGTGGGCGTCACCCCAACTACCTCCATTGAGTATGCACTGCAGCCAACAGAGCCTTTCCATCAGCAGCTCACTGGAGCTCCCCGTACTTCTTCTGGGTTCGCTAACGTTGGCCTGGAGTCTCAACTAGGAGGAGCCTTAGATGACCAGCGTGCTTCACGGTTTCTCCAGATTTCCTTTCCCACTAGGCCAGGGGTGGGCAAACTTTTTGTCTCGAGGGCCACAATGGGTTCTTAAACTGGACAGGAGGGCCGGAACAAAAGCAACCTGACCATGCTGGCTCTCTCATCTTGGGCTGCTGGTGAAGGAGCTTTCGGCTCCGCAGGCCGGATAGAATAGCCCGTAGGCCGTAGTTTGCCCACGGCTGCACGAGTCCTTCAGGGGAGATGTGGAGTCGCCTACCCTTTGAGGGTCTTAGGATAGCTTTGGAACTACGTCCCTAAAATATTTGAAAATCCTGGTATTTTGCACACAGCCAAACGCACGGAGTGCCATGGGGTCCACTGGGAGAACGCCTGTCTACTGTTAACCCCTGCGGAGCCCCTGAAAGCACTGGATCTAGGACAGTGGTCGGCAAACTGCGACTCGCGAGCCACCTGCGGCTCTTTGGCCCTTCGAGTTTTTAGCAAAGGCCAGCTTAGGAGCACCCTAATTAAGTTAATAACAATGCACCTACCTCTACAGTTTAAGTTTAGAAAATTTGGCCCTCAAAAGAAATTTCAAATCGTTGTACTGTTGATATTTGGCTCTGTTGACTAATGAGTTTGCCGACCACTGGTCTAGGAACACAAGCTATAAAGGAGACCTGCAAGTATTACGACGGCTTTAAAACAGGGGAAGATGAAACTGTTTCTCTGGGGAAGCGGGGGAGGGGGGGAGTAAAATTGATTTCACTTTGAGGCTCTGACCGGCCCACGGAGGAACAGGTGCATTACCTTCACAGAGCCTCCCGTCCTGGCTTAAGGCGTAGCCCTCCGCGCACGTGCACACCCGGGACTTGGGGTCTTGCCCACACACGCTGCCTCTGCAGTTTCCTTTCCTCAGTTTGCAGAGTTTCTGCTCTGAAAGAGAAGACGGTTTATTTGAAGAAGAGGTGTGTTTTGACAGGGGGCAATGCTTGATTCCTTCACGGATCTTAGACCTAATCTCCCTGTGGCATCAGCAGGGGTGTTGTCCCCCAGGTGAGACGGCTTTGGGAGGATCCGCAGCATTCCAAAGCCCGTTTAGTTTCCTGATTAGGTCACTCCTGCACAAGCTCTCAAGATAGGGCACTCAAATTAGCTGGGGATGTCACTCCTCAGATGACTAACACTAAACACAGCTTGGCCTTTTTCATTCTGATTTACCTTTGTAAAAAAAATAATAATTAAATACATAATGGAGATTCGCTCTGTCCTTCATCTAGATTTTTGTTGTTGTTGTTATTATTGTTTTGTTAACTTTCTACCACCTCTCACCTTCTGTGTGTTCTTACTATCATCATCACCATTGTCATATTATATAGACATAGATAGATATAGATATAGATATAGATATAGATATAGATTAGATATAGATATAGATATAGATATAGATATAGATATAGATATAGATATAGATATAGATATAGATATAGATATAGATATAGATATAGATATATTCCATTCACATTCATAGTCCCACTAAGCACAGTGTCTTTTACAACACAGATGTATTACAGACGCTAAAACACAAGCACAAAAACCTGTGACTGTGTCATCTGCAACTTAATTCCTTCATTTGATTTCTCTTTCCATTTCCAGTGAGCCTTAGCGTTTGAACTCAAACAGATGGTCAGACTCTGCTAGCCCAGTCCCCTTTCCACAAGATCATGCTGCTGATGGCTTTAATAATCTTACTAATAATATACATCACTCTTCAAAGGTGAGCATAGGCAAAAACGCAATCATTATTTTTCTTCTGAATGTGCTGATGATGTGACCTGAATTCAGACAATAAACACCTTAAAAGGTCATTTTGGGAAATAGAATAACATGGAGGATTGAGGGCTGTATTTTTCTTTAATCTCCTTAATCTTCTGCTGTTCTTTAGCTTCAAGTTAGGCCAAAGCTAGCACTCAGAATGCTGCTGATGACCTCAGCTAGTACCCCTCCCCAGGGCCCAGCATTGACGCTTCATTACCTCCGAGATCGAATTAAAGTTCCTAATCCTGGAGTTTAATGTGCACCACCAACTGTTCCTTCGGTAACTACCTGGCTAACACACAGGCTCTCAGGAGCTTTGCTACAGCCAAGTAAATCTACAGATTTCACCCTGGCCAAGTTCTGAACAAAGGGCATGGGATTCCTTATCCTGCTTTTTTTCCTCCACTGTCACAGCTTTTTTCTACCTCAGGTTCATCTGAATATATTTTTATTGGTTCCAGAGAGAAATGGAGAGGGGTAAAGAGAGATAGAAACATCAGTGATGAAAGAGAATCACTGATTGGCTGCCTCTTGCATTCCCCCCCTCCCCCACTGGGGATTGAGCCCACAACCTGGGCATTGTGCCCTGACTGGGAATGAAACCCTGACCTTGGGGTTCATAGGTCAATGCTCACCCACAGAACCACCGGGGCTGTACCTCAGATTCGATGTAAGACCTATTCATCCGCAAAGCTTCACTAGTCTCTTCCATGTGAGCCCATTAACTTTAATCATTCTTGTAACTAAATATTTAACACTACTAATATCTAGCAGATACAATAAAGATTTGAACATTTATAAAGCATCTACAATGTCACAATTAATTTTCCTAATAAGCCCTTGAGCTAGGCAGAGCAAGAATTAATAGTCTTAAGGATCATGTACGGGTAATAAGGGGTAGTACTTGGGCTCAGGCTCAAGCCTTGCAATTGTAGGACCCATCTCTTCACCATATATGCCTCGTTTTATTGTGCTCACTCTAATGTGCAGATATTGGGGTTGTTGTTTTTTTAATGAGTAAAAGGGTTGTGGCAACCCTGGTTGAGCAAGTCTATCAGGGTCGGTTTTTCAACACATTTACTTTATGTTTTTGTGTCACATTTTGATACTTCTCACAATATTTCAAACTTTTTAATTATTATTATATTTGTTATATGATTTGTGATTAGTATCTTTGATACTATTATTGTAAGATTCTCCAAAGACAGTAAACTTAGTTGATAAATGTTGTATGTGTTCTGACTGCTTGGCTGACTGGACATTCCTCATCTCCCTGCCATTCCTTGGGCCTCCCTGTTCCCTGAGACACAACGATATTGAAATCAGGCCAATTAACATCCCTCCAATGGCTGCGAAGTGTTCAAGTGAAAGGGAGAGTCACACATCTCTCACTTTAAATCAAAAGCTAGCCATGATTAAGCTAAGTGAGGAAAGTATGTCTAAAGCTGAGATAGTTTGAAAGATTTTGTGACAAAATGTGAATGCAAAGAAAAAGTTCTTGAAGGAAATTAGAAGTGCTACTCCATTGAACACATGACCAATAAGAAAAGAAAATGGCCTTATTGTTGATAGAAAGTTTCAGTGAGCTGAAGAGACCAAACCAGCCACACCATTCCCTTAAGCCAAAGCCTAATTTAGAGCAAGACTCTAACTCTTCAGTTTTAGAAAGGCTGAAAGAGGTGAGGAAGCTGCAGAAGGAAAGTCTGAAGCTAGCAGAAGCTTTGCCCATGAGGTTTAAAGAAAAAAAGCTGTCTCCATAAAAGTGCAAGGTAAAGCAGCAAGTGCTGATGTAAAAGCTGCAGCAAGTTATCCAGAAAATCTAGCAAAGATAATTCATGAAGGTGGCTACACTAATCAACAGATTTTCATAGTAGATCAAACAGATTTCGATTAAAAGAAGATGCAATCTAGGACTTTCACAGCTAGAAAGAAGTCAATGCCTGGTTTCAGAACACTGAAGGACAGGCTGACTCTCTTGTTAGGTATTCTTTTTTTCTTTTTTTATTTTAAATACATTTTATTGATATTTTACAGAGAGGAAGGGAGAGAGATAGAGAGTTAGAAACATCGATGAGAGAGAAACATCGACCAGTCGCCTCTTGCACACCCCCCACCAGGGATGTGCCCGCAACCAATGTACATGCCCTTGACCGGAATCGAACCAGGGAACCTCTCAGTCCGCAGACCCACGCTCTACCACTGAGCCAAACCGGTTTGGCTCTTGTTAGGTATTCTTGCAAAAAAAACCTGAATCTGAGCAGGCTTCTAAGCCTAAACTACCTGTTCAAAGAAATGCAGAATCATGTTAAATGACACCATGGGGGTATAATCTGCCAAATCCAGAATGTGAACAATTCTACAAAACAAATGATCTGATTTCCCCAATAAACAAATGGTAAGAAAAAGCCCCAGGCGAGAAGATACTGTGAGGTCACAGCCAGGCATGTGCAGACCAGCGAGCAGTGAGAGCCGACAGCAAGAAGGAAGCCAGGAAAGTGATGAAGAGCCATTCCGGCCACTGTGTTTCAAGTGGCAGCCGTTTGATGTCAGGGCAAACCTGTATTAAAAAACCCAGCTTTGCCAAAACCGGTTTGGCTCAGTGGATAGAGCATCAGCCTGCGGACTGAAAGGTCAAGGGCATGTACATTGGTTGCGGGCACATCCCCGGTAGGGGGTGTGCAGGAGGCAGCTGATCGACGTCTCTCTCTAATCGATGTTTCTAGCTCTCTATCCCTCTCCCTTCCTCTCTGTAAAAAAATCAAGGAAATATATATTAAAAAATAAATAAATAAAGCTTTTTAAAAAATCCAGCTTTACCGAAAACCAGTCCTATGCTTGCCCCAGTGGCATCTCTTTGTAAATGTGACCCTTTTCACGAAGACAAGGTCAATAACTATGTTGGAAGGATGGAGCAATCCATATTTCGCTAAGATTTCTATGAAAAATAGACGAGCTTTGGATGTTTGGATTGATCGTTTAGAATGATATAAAAACGGGAGAAACTGGAATCCTGTGCAGTGTTGGTGAGGATGGAAAAATGGCACAACCCCTGTGGGAAACAGCATAGAAATTTATTTTTAAAATTAAAAACAGAATTGTCATATGACCCCAAAATTCCCTGGATCAAACGAATTGAAAGCAGGGGCTTCAATGGATGGACCAGGCTGACAACACATGAACTGCTGATGAACCTGGAACATCACAAGCAGAACAAGAACCAGCCGCTTGCTTGCCTGTGTTCACGGGAACATTATTCACAATAGCTAAACACGGGAGCCACCCAAGTGCTCATCAAAAGATAATTGAATAAGTGAGCGGTGGAACGTGCATAAAATGGGATATCATTCAGCCTTGAAGAGGAAGAAACTTCTGACATATGCTCTCACATAGTTGAGCCCTGTGGGCATTAGTAAATGAAATGCAATAAGCCAGTTACAAAAGATAAATACTGCCTAATTCCACTATATGAGGCAGATAGAGTGGTTAAAATCAAAGAGACCAGAAAGTAGAACAGTGGTCGCCAGGGGCTGGGAGATGTTATAGTGTAATGGATATAGAGCTTCAGCTTTACAAGATGAGACGTTATGGGGAGGGATGGTAGTGATGGTTGTATAACAATGTGAGTGTACTGGATGCCACTGAACTATACACTTAACATGGCTAAGATGGTAAATCTTAGGTTATATGTATTTTACCACCAAAAATTTATTTTTTAAATGTGGAAACATACTCACATATCTAGGATGATTCTTTTCTAAAGGTTTCCAAATAACCCAGGGTTTACAGTCGGCACTCCAGCAATAAGGTGATCAAGATGGATCAGCGCCTCACCGGGGCACTTTTAGCTACACTGATCTCTTCCCTAAGCAGATGCACTTGCAGGTGGAGGAAATTCTCCTTCATGAACTCTCAGAATTAAGGAAATTCAGCAATATTTTGTGCATGAAAGGAATGTGAAGTAATTTGCACTGTGTTGATGATAGATACTCTTTATTTTCCAAAGGATCTGTTTTTGAAACTCTCTCGAGAGCTTAAAACTGGCATCTGCACTTAAAGGAATACAGAAGAGAGCAAACATGTTAGCACCTTTTAAAAAAAAATTATGTCTGTGTGCAGTAAAACTAGCTGCAACATCCCCAGAAGTTGAGTTTAAAATAATGTATTCAGATTGTATACAAAAAACTTTTCACACTGTCTCTGAGACTTATACACCAACTAGCATGGGTGTTGGTTGAGGCAGCCAGGAGAGCACTGTTGCCTAATCAATTTAATTCTGACAACAAAAGTGTGATTCAGTTCTGTGTCTGTTTTCCAATAACCAGGGGAGAAGTGTGTGTGTGTGTGTGTGTGTGTGTGTGTGTGTGTGTGTATGTGTGTGTAAGAGAAAGAGGCAGAGTCAGAGATTTTCTGAGTTCCTGAAATGGGGAAAAATTTTTTTTCAGAAAAAAATGAGAATTGGCCCCGCCATCCACGCAAACTGAAACAGTTAACCACCACAAACCATCGATAGATAATATGTCGAATTACACATTTTTCCAAAATAAATAAGGCGGCATCTATAAAATGGTAGATAATA
Organism: Vespertilio murinus; assembly: GCA_963924515.1. Taxonomy (NCBI): domain Eukaryota; kingdom Metazoa; phylum Chordata; class Mammalia; order Chiroptera; family Vespertilionidae; genus Vespertilio; species Vespertilio murinus. The sequence continues at coordinate 70,607,632 of OZ004704.1, read as the reverse complement.
TCGAAGTGAGTTGGAGAGGAGCTGGGGATAAGGGACGTGGAAGCCAGTAGGTCAGTTATGCCCTTTGCGCCTGAAGCACTTGCAAGAAATTCAAGTAGAAACGCTCAGAAGGCAGCCACACACCGGGGCCTCAATGTTCATGGAGCCTAAATGTGTACCAACGACAGGTCCACTGCAGGACCTGAGCTCGGAGGGGACAGTGGGCAAGCAGGCATGGCCCCGAGGAGGAACCTGAGTGGCCGCGCTCAGGAAACGGGTCAGAATCCTTAGGAAACCAGCCGACAGGGAAACTGGCTGGACCACGGAGGCTTGGCTCAGCAGTCGGCTGCATGGAGCTCTTCGCTAACAAGCCGACACACATGCACAAGCCGGGGCCTTGTTTCAGCCCACAGAGGAGGCTTCCCGGAGACAGCCGGGCCTTTGGCTGTGGGAGCCGCACCCCCGTCCCAGGCAGAGCACAGTCCTCACGGGGCTGCTCTCTTTTGTACCCTCTGCACAGATCCCCGACGTTCTTAACCACCTTTCTCTGCGGCTCAGCTCTGCCACGGACCTTTGCAGCTTGACTTTCAGCATGCCTCAGTCTTCTAAAAAATAAAAAGGTTTTGTTCTTACGAAAGAGGTCTGAGCCAGCAATGGGTTGGTAGTCAAGCGGGCTGCTGCCCAGGAAATAAAGTAGGAAAACGCCCGTTTGTATCACCTTAGAGATGAACAATGTGCCTACCCGTGTGAGTGGATCTGAGAAAACACTTGAGGAAAACCCCAACCTGGTTAACTTTCTTTAGCCCAGTCTGTTTAAATTATTTGACCCTAAAATGTTTTTTTTCCCTCCAAATACCTTCATTAAGTCCCACTGAGCTAATTTTTTAAAATATATTTTATTGATTTTACACAGAGAGGAATTGAGAGGGATAGAGAGTTGGAAACATCGATGAGAGAGAAACATCGACCAGCTGCCTCTTGCACATCCTCCACTGGGGATGTGCCCGCAACCAAGGTACATGCCCTTGACCGGAATCGAACCTGGAACCTTTCAGTCCCCAGGCCTACATTCTATCCACTGAGCCAAACCGGTTTCGGCTGAGCTAGTGTTTTGTAGAAGGTTTTGCTAAGTGGTAGTTCAGGCAATTTTTTTTTCTTTTTCTTTTTTTTTTACCAGTTACTTGCTTGTTGAAGTAGTGTCATTATAAAGTGCCTGGCAACCCAAGGACTACCACGGGCCCCCTCGGCAAGGAGCTGCAGTCATAAAGCTACATTATCCAGGAGGAACTAGCCATTCTCTAGGAAGTGTTTGTAAATGGGAAGAACATTGGGAATTTTGAGAATCTGATGAAAGTTGTCATACCATATCCCTAGGGGACAAGTTCCTATTTCATCTAACACGCACAACCGAGTGATTCACAGACTCCAAATCCCAGGTGAAGCACTCCTGCTCTACAAGACACGAAAACAATTTCAAGCTATTTCATAATGGCCAGCGTCACAGTGCTCCTGAAATCAGAAGTCCTCAGCGCATGGAGCACGTGTGGGTTGCATCCTTTGGTCAGTAACTGGAGCCAATGTCGCCACTGCCCGCTGCCTTCTAGACTCCAGGTTTGCCTGTGACTCTGCAGCTGACAGTGGCTTCCCAACCCAATTCCATTATTTGCCGCGTTGTTTAAAGCCGTATGTAATGAATCATTAGAGATTTTCTTTTAAAATTCACGCTTTCCACTATCCTATTTAAACTCCTTATCGAGGAAGCAGACTAATAGTGAAAAACCCTGAAGAGCTCACGTGGTTGTTGACGGGAGAAAAAACACCAACCTCACAGCCCGACCAGCAGGACGTGGTCCCAGCTCCATCATTACTAAGCAGTGCCATCCTGGGAAAAGCCACTCTGCTTCTCTAGGCTTTAGATTCCTCAGTTACAAAATGAGTACACTAATTGCTGGCCTTTCGGTCTCACAATGCTGCTGTGACAAATCAATAAGATAATGCCCATGAAAATGCTTTGGAAACTATGAGGCAACATATAAAGGTGAGAGGTGGTGATGAGGAGGAGCGAGGCACATCTCTAACTATTATGAATGAAACGCAGAGTTACTTATCCAGTCAGAGCGGTGGTTGGTTCTCACTTTGTTATGAGTAATCACCACTGAGGCAATGAACTGGAAGACAGCTTGAGTCAAAATCCCCCCTGGAACGTAGCTGGCATATGGTCGCCATCTATTTCATCATGCTGCCACTAGGCCGTTCGCTATTCCGTGTGGTGCTGCCACCCAGAGTTGAATTGTTTCCCACGATTCTTGTTTTGTGAATTTAAGTAAATCAGGTTTTTTAAAAAAAATATCGTATTTGAATAAGTGCTTCATCATTTGAAACTTATTTTATTCTTGGCAATTCCTCCTTCATTGCATTGAAAGCATAGTCATTACAAAAGTTAAAGTTTCTAGCTATATTTTAAAAGAAATCAGAGAAAAGCACTCACGCTATTGGTTACGTTCTTGAGGGCATGAGAAATAAGCATCTCCGTTTCCCCTAGATTCCAGCCTTTTGTCAGGAATCTCGTGCCTGTCCCCCTGTTCCGTTCTCCAGAGCACCCCTCGGGAGCTGCGTCCCGGGCGGGCAGAAACACATTTACCCACTAATTGTGTCAGGGACTCGTGGTCCCCACCATTTCCTACACCGTTACCCAAACCCAGTGGCATCCAACAGGAAGAAGAGGAAACAAGCAATCCCACCTCTGCTTCAAAACCGCACAAGGCTACTTGAGGATAAAATTAAATATCTTTGAAACCCTTCTTAAAATCAGGCATTTACATAAAGCAAATCTCAGTGTAACATCATTTTTGTGGCATATAAGCAATATTGAGGAGCTTACCTTAAGAAAAAAGTACATGTTAAGAATTCAAAGGGAGAAGACTGCATTTAAAAGTAGAAATTTTGTTCATTATTTCCTCTAGATGGCGAACAAAAATAGACCCAGAGAAAGAGAAGCAGCGATCAGACTCTCAAACCTCAGAGGGAAAGTAGGGGAGGGTGGGGGTAAAGGGAAGAGATCAACCAAAGGGCTTGTGTGCATGCGCCATGGACAACAGGGGGGTGGGGGAATATGTAGGGAGGGGTTTGGGATGGGAATGGGGGGATAAGGACAATTATGTGATACCATAATCAATAAAAATAAATTTTAAAAAAGTAGAAATTTGTGGCTGTTACTAGATTCAGTCAATCTATTCATTTTATTAACATCTACAACTCTTTATAAATATGTAAATAAGTAACCACTGAATATAGGGTTGTTTAAACAAACAAACAAATATATAAAATGGTCTCTGCCTGCATATTTATAATCAAGTGGGAGGAAAATAAAAAAGAAAGAAAAGTAATATGTAATTACACCTTGCAATGAGTTTAATAAAGGGCTTACTGAGAAGGAAAAAATAAGAGGTGAGGGGCCCACTTTGATTGGATGCCCGGAGAAGGCCTATCTGAGGAGATGCCATTTCACTGAAAAGCATCCTAGGCAGAGAGAAGAGTGGCTGCAAATGTGTAAAGGCATGAAGGAGCCGGGCATTCTGAGAAACTCTGGAAAGACCTGTGTTGGATTCCAACCAGGGGAGGAGGTAAAAACGTGCTAGATCAGGGTGGTCAAATATTGATAGGCCTGTTAAATCGTTACCTTTCAATCTAAATGAAAAGGGAAGCTTTCAAAGGATTTTAAGTAAATGGGTCAGATTAACTATTTAAAGGCAAGAGAGAGAAATAGAAAGATTAGCTGATTGGCTACGACTGTGGACCACAAGTGCTGGTTGTCTGGATCATGATGATGGCAGTAGAGGAGAGAAATGGTGGGAAAGTCTTGGAGGTAGATGGGAAATTGGGGTGAAGAAGTAAGTGGGAGAAATCAAGGATAAACCCTTGTTCGAGATCAGAGATGACTCACCAGCCGTCCAAGTATCACGCTCTGCCTTGGGCTGCACCAGTGGGTGTACTACTTTCATTCCACCAGGTGGAGCAAATGCTGAGTTGAGGTTAATCCGAACCATATCCCTCCCAGTGTGTTTGTCAGCTATCCAGATGGTCTTCTTTCTCCATGTTGAGTAGAAGATGCGGTCTCCAAAAAGGGACATTGCAAACAAACTGTGCCTAAAACACAACAGAAAAAACATTTGTTCCTGGGCTTATTAAAGTTTCACTTCATTTCAATTTATTGTCTGAATTTTTAATCAACAGCTTTTTCGATTATTTTTCTTTTAGGATTAGAAACCGGTATTGAGCTTAATATTTTATATAGGTAGTCATAATCTGAATGAATGGGGAATAATTTCTAGCTCCAAATTCATGGTCTCATTCTTTTGCACATCAGCACATAAATGTGATGGATATAAAGTAGGGAAGAAAGTAGGGACAGGGTAGGATGGGACTTCTGGTGTTGTCCATTTCACACATGACTAATTTCTGCCGCTTTCCAAAAGCTGGGAAGTCCGTTACTGGCAATATGACAAATCAAACATGTATAACTTTATAATTGCATGACATAAAAATTCCAAAAAGAATAATTATAACCAACATGTGAGAACTGATTATATTTCAAATACTCTGTTATTTATTTTTATTTGTGTTTCTTTACTTAACTTTCACAATATCCCCAAGAAATAAGTGCTATTATTATCCCCATATTAAAGGAAACTAAGGATAAGAGAAGTAATAAATGGTAAATCTGAAACTTGAGTTCAAGACTCCAAAATCTGCGCGAAACCACCATAGTATCGACTTACCTGGCAAAAGTAAAATGAATTTATCACACGCATTTCAAATGGCAATTGTTTTATTTCACACCAGAAGCAAGACTTACTGTGCAAGGTGTTTGCTGACACGGACAGAACCTCCCTCATAATCACAGGAACAAATGCGAGAATTGCTTCCTTCTCTGCTGGACTGAACCCAAAAGAGCCGTTTATCAAGCACATCCAGTGACATAGCTGTTATTTTCTCTGACGTCTCGAGCAGAATCTTCACGTCCACACCTTTGAGATCTGCTCTGTGAAGGATGCCGGCCACCTCTGAAGACCAAAATACGAACCTGGGGGCGAACACATGAATGAGACACACAACTGAGTGTAAGGTCACTTAAATGGTCAACTCTCTCAGTGTGTGCACGGTCCCCAGGTGTCTGCACAGGACAAGCTTGGCTATTGTGAATGAAAATGTAATTCAACAGGAGTCCTTGAACTTTCCGTGGGATTTCAGGTTGGAGGAGAATTATGCTTCTACGGCAGGAAACCAGGGTCATCAGGAGTGCTATTCATAGAGGGAGTCGCTGTGGTTCAAATCCGGCAAGCAGCCGATTGGAAAGGCTGATTGTGTATCACATAAGAGGGCCATGGTCTCAATGAGAAGGTCCCTTTGAGTCAAAATGCTCTGATCCTATGAATTTTCATCAGATTTTGAAATGTATCTCAGTGTCTGAAAACAGCAGAATTTACCTTTCTACTGGATCAACTGCTACGTCTGCAGGGTACTTTAAGGCGCTTAAGAGAACACGGGAATTGTTTCCTTTCATATCTGAGACTGTAATGATTCCTTCCTGTTGATTTGACCAAATAAGTTCTTCCGTTATCCAATTTATTGCCATTCCCGAAACATTTTTCTCTATATTGCATACTCTCTGTAAAAATCAAATTTCAAAATTGTTATTAATAATCCCCCATTCTCAACAAGATTGTTTTTTCTTTTATGTAGAAGAGCATGTTCTTTTAAGTACCTGTCATTTTTTTTTTTGCATTCCCCAAATACATGAATGATAAAATAATCACAGCTACAATGCCATTGTTTTGATGCAGCAGTCAACCCACCATATGCTTACTTCTGGGCATGGTATCTGTAACTGTAGTAACAGTGGAATTTCAATGCTACCTTAAAGACAGTTTACTCAATCCCACTTGCTAATGGAACTTTCCAGATTCTCACTTGAATGCAAGTCCAAGCTTTACCAAACTCTGGCAGGATTCCCTTGGAGTCTGTGCACAGAGCTCTAAAATTGATGAACTTTTCTTCTGGCTCCTCCTCCTCCATCAGGCCCCTCCCTTTCTACAATCCCCGGTGCCCTTGCACTCTGACCCCATGACCTGAAGAGCGAGGCTTCTCTTCCTTTATGTCTCGTGGGCAGTGTTCCCTGCTCTGTCATTTAAAAAATAACCCAACAGCTGAAACCGGTTTGGCTCAGTGGTAGAGCATCGGTCTGCGGACTGAAAGGTCCCGGGTTCAATTCTGGTCAGGGGCATGTACATTGGTTGCAGGCACATCCCTGGTAGGGGGTGTGCAGGAGGCAGCTGGTCGACGTTTCTCTCTTATTGACATTTCTAGCTCTCTATTTCTCTCCCTTCCTCTCTATAAAATATCAATAAAAATTATATATATATATATATATATATATATATATATATATTAAAAATAACCCAACAAAACCCCCTATTATCTTCTCATTCCAATGTGCGTGGGCAAACAGGTCTTCTTTTGGGATGGAGGGTGGAAGGTGGGGAGAAGGTTGCAGATTTCCATGGTGTAAATATTCCTATCATTGCTGATTTCCAGCTACTGACCTGACCTCACTCACCACATTTAGGCAGGGATCTAACATTCTCATGAGCCTGTTCTATTCCTAAATCTCAGAGTAATCTGACCTAACCATTGAACCAATTGACAACAGATGAATATATAGCTCCTCCAGGTAAATTGTTTACATTTTAACAGGTGTCCTTTATAAACAATGATTTAACCCAAAGGAGGGAATATAATAGTGGATTTTAAGCATCAAGCCAATCCTTTCTCTTTTTAAAATATATTTTATTGATTTTTTACAAGAGGAAGGGAGAGAGATAGAGAGCTAGAAACATTGATGAGAAACATCGACCAGCTGCCTCCTGCACACCCCTTCTCGGGGATGTGCCCACAACCAATGCCCTCGACCGGAATCTAACCCGAGACCTTTCAGTCTGCAGGCCGAGGCTCTATCCACTGAGCCAAACTGGTTTTGGCAAGCCAATCCTTTCTTAATGACTTGACATAAATTCATAACTGTTTAACTTATTTCCTATTCTGTGACAGGAAATTCTCCAGATTCTTAGATTTAAGATTTTGCAGATGGCTGGAGAATGTAGTAGCCATCCTTGTTAAAAGCGAGATTAGCAAGTATTAAAGATGTGATAAAACAGATTAGCAACTAATTGAAGCTTTTAAGAATAATTGGAGACAGAAGGTTTGGTTTAAGAAAAAACACCCCCCACACACACACACACACACACAAAACAGTGGGCACTTTGTGCTGGGAATAAATGCTTAAGGTTTCTCTAGTCACGCGCTCTCTGTAATCTATCTCCCAGGAAGAGAGAGGACATTCCTCCTGGGACTCATGTAAGGGTTCTACCAGTTAAAAAGAAAGATTAAAGATCTTTTGTAAGTACTTGAAGCAAAATTCTTTCTATCTATCTGCTTTATTTTTTTTTCCAGAGTGCAAACACCTTGAGAATACAAAGAAAAAAGTTGTTCTTCCTAGATATCAGGTGCCAAAACCCCTCAACAAAGATGTTTTATGATGAAACAGGGTTTCTCCACCTCAATGCGATTGACGTTTGGGCTGGATGATATTGGTTGTGAAGGCTGCCCTGCGTGTTGTAGGATGGTTAGCAGCGGCCCTGGCCTCTGCCCACTAGATGCCTGTGGCATCCTCCCTCCTCCCCAATCCAATGGTGACAGCCACAAGTGTTTCCTGAGATTGACAAAAATCCCCTGAGGGGAAAAATTGTTCCCAGTTGAAAACCATGGGAGTAGAAAAGAATCATATAAATAATATGGTTTTACCATAAAATGGTGACCTGACTTAATAAACTGACTTATTTCCATAATACAGGATGTGAGGGCGATCTGGCTGCGACATCTGAAACCCCAGTGGTCGCCAGGGTTGATTCGGCTGATCTGGCTGGGTAGGTGGGTGTCCCCCTCCTCCCTCACCGATCTATATGCCCCCCTTAGAAGAGGACGACCTTCCCCCCAGAGGAGAGGACCAGTCTTTGGTCAAGGGTATACGAGTAGCTGCGCTCCCCTGCTAGAACCTCCAAACAAGCTCTCAAAATACACTGACATCCTTGCTTTCTCCTTTGGGGAGCTTCTGAATTTTATGGGCTTGTGCAATAATATGCCACAGATGCAGATTAAATAAATACCTACACATGTCAGGCACACGTATGAACTATAATGTGATTTTCATTTATCTCCACGTTACTAATTAACTATATCATATTTGTCAGCCTACACAAAAGTCCCTCAATACCTTAGGAATTGGTACTTTACCTCTTGCCTTGTCCCATTCAGAAAAACCCTTTGCAAAAGTTGTCTTTCTGGATCTATCCAGTAGATTCTTTCTTTGTTGTAATGAAAGTCCATGATCACTGATACACCAGCATCCATCACCAATTTCTCATGATTGGTTCCTTCCAGGTCAATCCTAAAGATGCTATTTCCATGAGAGAAAATTAAGAAGGGTGCAGGACCTGAGTGGGAAGAAAGAAACCAAACTGTGCATTTTCAACAATATTTTATCGGATATAGACATAATACTTCCCCATGACAACTAACACAAGTGATATTAATTTTTTATTCCAGGTTCTATATTTTAAATAACAATATTATAGGGGTGGGGGCAATGGGGAAATAAGGCTATATATGTAATACCTTAATCAATAAAGAAACTACAAAAAGAAAAAGAGGAAGAGGACAAACAAAATGGAAAGTAAATTACTTTCAAATACCTAAAAAAATATTAGATAAAGCATATATATATTCACAATTAATTTTGCAAGTTATCTTTTCCACAAATTGAAAAGATTTGTAGGCTGATTTGTAGTTTATTAAGTCAGGTTCAATGTTATAAACAATGAACATTGACAAATTATGAATAAAGAACTATTTGAAAAGCATTTTCTTCTCTTATATATAAAATGAGATTTTATGTTAAAAAAAGGAACAATCTACTGTATTCTCCTGTTCAAAGGGTCTATATGAATGTAAATTATAATTATATAAATTGGAAATAGTATTATAGATATTATCATTTTCTACCTCAATGCCCCCCCTCTCCCAGTCTTACATGTGAACAGAGCCTTCAGGGTAATGACATGGAAGAAGGTGGTGAAACTAGAGGTGTTACATGGAAGTAGGAAAAACTGAAATGCTGTCCGGTGAAAGCCCTGGAATATTTGTCTCGTTGGCATCACCCCATAAAACCCAGGATGCTCAATTAAATTTGAATTGCATATATACCGGGTGGGGGGTGGGGGAGGATACACTACATACTTACTATTTACCTGGAATTCAAATTTAACTGGGAGCCCTATGCCTTTATTTGCTAAATCTGGGTGGTGCACCTCCCTGGATCTCTTGATCCCTGCAGGGCCTTGCCATGTTCCCTAACCCTATACCTGGGGCGCTGTCACATTTCAGGTGATGGCCACCTACCCACTCTGGCTCCCAGGTACATAACACCTGCTTGAGAACCTGAGACCTCTGGAAACCTCAGTCAGCCTGAATTACTGGCTGACTCCAAGGAGAGCTTGCCTTTGGTGCTTAAGATGCTGCCGGGGGACGAGTTCCTCTCCTGCAGCCAGGTCAGTCTCCTTGGTCTCTTCCTGCACGTGGGGAGGCTCCTGCCACCCTAGGCCTTTACGAAGCCACTGGGATGAGTGGGGATTGGAGATGATGCTAACGTAGCCTTCCTTCCCTGCTGGGCTTACTCCGTTCTGTTTCCACATTAGACTGTACTACATTTATGCAACGCAATGTATGTACTTCTTGTTCCAAAGATTAGACAAGATGATGACTTAATGACATTTTACTCAGGAAAAAAAAATTTACTTGAAATAGTGCCGGCAAAGTGTCTAAGAGAATTAGCTCAAATCCCTCTTCCTGTATCTTTCCCACAGCCCACGGCTCTCCACACAGATGCGTAGGCTTCATTGCCACCCAGGCTGTAGAATCAGAGAAGTCAGAGAAGAAATGCATTGGATCGAGAGCCAGCAGGCCTGGTTTCCAGTCCTGGCTCCCTCCGCTTCTCTGGACTTCTCCCGGGACCTCACTGCCTGTATCCGAGGGTTATTGGGGAAAGAAATAAAATTATGAGGTCTAAATACTTCATTAATTGTGGAGCACTACACAAGTGTGATTCATCCTTGCTTATTCTCACGGTTCAGATTTGAACCCGTGGACTAGAATGTTGGCATAGATCACCTCTCCTAAGCAATGCATCATGGAGAAAGGGTGGACAACAGGAAAAGGCACCCTGAACCACGAGCCCATCTGTGGGCCACAGGCTGCTGTGGAGTCGGCCCTTTGAAATGTGCATCATGTTTTCTCTATAAACTAAATAAATGTCCCCAACACATATTGTTAATTTCCTAATTCATTGTTACATTGATGAGATCAAGAAAACATTTTATTCATTGAAAAGTATAACTAAACGGGAGATTTCCAGGTTAAAAATAAAGGAGAAAGGAAAGGCACTCTAAACATTTTAGTAAGAACACAGCATAATGCTTTCTTGGTACATAATAGGCACTTAGATTTTTTAATTAATTAATTAAGAAATAAGTGTTTTTTATTAATTTGTCTGGGCTTTTACCAAAGATACTAGCAGATCTATCAAACTCATAAAAGCGCAATCTAGCCTATGGTAGTTATGTTACTAACAGCAATAATAATAACAACAACAGGCTTCTGCCTCCTGACCTCATTTACCTTCTATAATGGCAAGGTTTGACTGCCAATAATCAAAAGAGAAAAGAGAAATCTGAAGAATACTTAGATTCATAAAGCACAAACCACAGCATTAACATCAGTAACATTTCAAAAAACAAATAAAGAATATTCATAAAATACTAAGTATGAATTAACAAATTTTACCCTCAGATTTTTCCTATTCACTGTGAATGATGGCATCCAGGTTTTATCATAGTTACTTAGAACTGGAAGATCCTACGGTAGTTATTACCCAATCTGGTGTTTCCCCAACTCATTTCTTTAGGAGAGTCCCACAGGGTACTCTCTCTCTCTCTCTCTCTCTCTCTCTCTCTCTCTCTCTCTGTGTGTGTGTGTGTGTGTGTGTGTGTGTGTGTGTGTGTGTGTGTGTGTTTTGGAGTCCCTTCCCTTGAGAGTCTAGTTCAGTGGGGCTGGGCTGAGAGCTAAGAATCTATTTTGTGAATAGATACTCCAGGTGATTCTTACATCTTGGTGAACTTGGAAATCATCGATCTAGTTCAGATGAGGAAATTTAATGTTTCCCGAAATCCCACGGCTAGTCGGTGGAGTTAGAATTAGGACCCAGATACCACCGTCCCAATCCAGAGCTCTTTCCTGCCTTGGTCTGGGTTGTCCTATGTCAAGATGTTACAATCTTCACTCTACTTATGTAACTGATTCTAATTCCACTTTTCCTCAAAACACGGTTCATTTTCCCTACACCGTCAACATCAACTTTTATGTAAACCAGGGCCTGGGCTGAGGATTTGTCGACATGAAATGTAACGTGATCTAAAAGAAATGAAAGACAGAATTAGGCTTGGTGAAATAGTCATTATTCTCTACCACTGCTGGAAACGATAAGTAAGTCGTGTTTTTTCAGGCCTGTCAGCGACTATGAACATCGGTGTGGGGATTTGAATGTCGGCAGGGCATGCATGCTTGAAGAGCTAAATTTTCACATGTCAAAACCCTACAGCATTTATTTTGGGTGCAGTTCTGCCAGACTGTGGTCGGCAAACTGTGGCTGGAGAGGCACATGCAGCTAGCTCTTTGGCCCCTTGAGTGTGGCTCTTCCACAAAATACCATGACCCGGGCGAGTCTATTTTGAAGAAGTGGCATTAGAAGAAGTTTAAGTTTAAAAAATGTGGCTCTCCAAAGAAATTTCAATCATTGTACTGTTGATCCTTGGCTCTGTTGACTGATGAATTTGCCGACCACTGGGCCAGAGAAAAGTGCGTAGAAAATCAAACACCATTTCTAAGGAATACATCCCCCAAGACAGCTACGAGGCCACAGGAAACCCAGGGGAACCTCGGACTTCTCCACTGGGGACTGGGAGGGGATCTCCAGGAATGACAAAGGAGCCCAGAATGTGTGGAGCAGAGGGAGGAGGTCATTAGTGACTCCAGGAACCCGGGCCTCCTGGCTTAGAGGTCAGCTACACAAAAGCAGGCTTCCATCGAAGTGGGGGGCGGACACTGACTAGTTCATAACAGGCCCTTCATCTCTCTGGATCTGAGGGGCTGGCCCACATAGGTCAGTGAGCAAAGAAATGCAGGCCTTGGGCAAAGGCTCCTCAGACCTAGTTAACCCATTGATGCTGCTGGCACCCAGATTAACCAGAAATCCTAGTCCTCTCTCAGGCCAACACCGCCACCTGCCCTCACCAGCACAGGTTCCTGCTCTAAATTTGGAGACAGACTGAAGGGTCACAGGACAAAGCCGGTGGAAAGGGAGCTCTGGACCTTCAGGGTTCAGTGACCCCTTGGGAAAAGAAAAGTAGATTTAAATGGATGAGCCTGATGGAAACCAGCCAGGTGCCTCCTCACGCTGCTCCTCCCAGAAGGCCCCGAGGGAGGCAGGAATTCCTACCTCCCGGGGCTGTATGTTGGGTTTTATGAGGCGCAGAAAGTTTTAGTTCACTCTAAAACACCATCCCCATTTCTTTTTCTCAATTGTGATATTTAAAAGGGCCCACCTTTACTTCTTGAGCAACCGTTCCTTTCTTCTCAGTGTATTACTGAGTGTCCAAATTTCCAGGTGACCCAGAATAATACATTCAGAAGGGGGTCCAGGAAATACAATTTTAAATCTTACTGCTGGAAGCCCAAGCTCGGGGGCTCAATTTTGCTTCCTGAAAACTGTGAATGAGGACTGGTGCCTCAGTGGTAGAAATGTGCAGACATAGACCCTACCTGCCCCTCGTTACCAGCTGCTTCCTCACCATCCAGCCTAAGAAGAGGCCTGCCCCCACCGGGGTCCTCAGGACAGTACCCCAGACTGACAGGTTCTGCACAGCTGTGTTTTCAACAGGGCATCCCAGAGGCTTTACCTGATATTCCACGTTTTGGTTCTCCAAGAAGGTAGGTGGTGAATAGGGTCAGTTTTCATTTTGATGAGGTACAATTTATCAATTTTTTGCATATCATGTTTTTGGTATGATTCCTAAGAACTCTTTACTTAATTCCAGGATACAACTATTTCTTTTTTGTTTTCTTCTAAAAGTTTTACATTTTCACCTCTTTGATTTATGTTTATGGCCCGTTTTGAGGTTCATTATTTTGCTCATGGATGTCTAATCAATCCAACATCATTTATTGAAAAGATTATCCTTTCTCCATGGAATTGCTTTTGCACCTTCATCAAAGATCAAATGACCATATTTGTATAAATTCCTTTCTGGGCATTTTAGTCCATCCCATTAATTTATGTGTCTATCTCTTAGCTAATACCACAGTTCAGTATAACTCTTTAAAATAACTCATAATAATGCAGTTTTGCAGGACAGCCAACCATGTTTTAGGTCATTTTTCATCCTAAGTAAACATGTTTAGATATCCCTGTCTTTGTCAGTATAAATTATGCTCAACTTTATGTAAAGACTATTGCCACCAGACTAGAGTATGTTTGCCAACCTTAAAGTATTAAAGTATTAGAAAAGTTTTTCCAGATGTTACACACACACACACACACAAACACACACACACACACACACACACGACAAGACTCAGAAATCTGTCTTCTGAGTTTTGCCACTATATTTTCTACTCTGCTGGATTTGTCCAGCTGAATACCTCCCATAGCCCCAAAAGTTTTTCTGCGTATCAAAAATTGAGATTATGCACTACCTTCAGATTAGTTTTATTTATTGAAAAGATTGAAGTTGACATAGGAATTTAAAATTTTGGTTGAAAGTTCCATGTTTTGATATTTAGTCATTGATGGATGTCATAGACAAAAAGAGATATTTTACAATTGTATCTGCATCAGATGAAAGAAATGCTTCACTAGCTGTATGTATAAAAATCACAGAATATACTTTTTAATTGCACCCATCAATTATTCACAAATTTTGTTGGATTAGACTAGCAAATTTCTATCTTCCTAAATTTTAATCAGTAAATGCAAACCAACCAGTGTTGTATTATATTTTTGTTTTGTTTTGTTTTTTAATAGATCAAAGGGAACAAAAATTCTTGGAAGTTTTTTAAAAAATGGTCTGGAAAATTTTGCTGACAGGGTTTGTAAAAAAATTAAAAACCCTGCAAACATGAGAGTCCTTAATAGGTGACATGTTGACTTTGTTAAACAACCTAATCTCCTAATAATGGAAACATTTCCAACATCTGTTTTCCGACTGTTCTCCTCACACACAAATCAGCAGCCACTTTCTCACTCATTGTTAGAATGGCACCTTTAAGTTGGAGAAAGTTCTATTGCTCTAGTTATTTTTCAAATTGCATCCTAGTGACACCTATTTGCTATCACAGCAAAAGGTCCAAACATTGACACACTTTAAAAAAAAAAAAAAAGGAAACTTTGTGACATTTGATTGCTCAAACTTAAGAAGTTTGATTCAAGATACTCAGTGGGAAGCATGTAGGTCAATATTGTCATGGTTATTCCCCATCCAATATAAGTATTATAAATATTATAGAGAATCTAGTCTATTCTTGTTTTTATAGAAGTAATGACATCAATACATCCCATTGCACTTGATGCAACTCCAGTTTCAACTTCCTTCCTACACTGCCTCCCTGAGAGACCACGAGAACTGCAGTCCCAGGCCCATTGTGATCTCATCTGTTCATGTGTCAGTAAATGCGATGTCTCCATCACCACTGATACTATTGTTTTCTTCATAATACATTTGTTAATATGTAAAGAAGTCAGTGACCACGGAGGAAATTACTTCTCTTATGCATTTGTTCATTGTTGTTGTTGTTTTGTTGTTGTTTTCTTTTGACCAATGAAAAATATTACAGGCAAATACAAGAGTGACTAAGATCACAGCACTGGACACAGAATACCATGTTGACTCTTTACTGGCTTTACTACTTATTGGCTGATGAATGGGGGGGTGGGAGGCACGTTCAGAGCGAGTCACCCCAAGATGGGCCTCCATGGTGTGCACATTATGTTTGAGCTAAAGGCAACTGAAACCCTGCAGCTCAAGTGAAACTCTACCTCTTCTTAACTCCCTAAAAGAATTTGAATCAGGGGCCTTGCACATAGTAATAGATAAACGACCTTTTTGACGCCTCTGCATGTATGGCAGGGCAAACTACTAATTCCAGAACATCTGCTCAACTTATCATCTTGCAATTACCCTCTGAGCCCCAAGGTGACCTACCTCATCCCTAGCTCACAACATCATACATATCTCATTTTAACCTTCTGCCTCTAAACCCCGCATGTGCATTCCCATGCGAGGGCAATTACATTTTATTTTCTCTCGGAAATCTGTCTCACGTAAGCTGGTTGTGAACCAGCCAAAGGAACCAGAGGCGGGAAGGGGGGTTTTTCCCTTTCCCTACAGACCCTAAACTTGTTACTTAACTCTCTGAGCGTCAGTTTCTTCATCTTTAAAATGGAGATGATCGAGTACTTAGCTCCTAGGATTGTTATGTAGACTAAATGAATCAATGTATATGCCAAGTGCTTAGAATTTTCCTGCACATTTAGTGAGCTCTCATTAATGTTAACTATTAGTTTCTAGAAAACATCATTAGCTGAGATATATTACACACACCTTTACTTTCACTCATCTGTGCAATTCTTCTAATACTAATTTCTTCAAAATGTCAGTAACACTTTCTGTGACATTTTCAATAGTACTTGCTAACAAACGAACATGTTTTAATCTGTTGCCATGTGGTTTTCCATATATTCTTTTAGTTATGCTTTTTCCCAGCAGGAAAAGTGGAGGAACACGTATTTTGCCAACAGTATAAGGCTTTTCCATTTTTGCTTCAGAAACCTAAAGAGAGCCTTCTAACTTTTTATCATAGTAAACATAGTTTTAAATGTCATAACTTTTGAACACAACTGTAAAAATCATAAAAGTTGCCAAAACCAGTTTGGCTCAGTGGTAGAGCATCGGTCTGTGGACTGAAGGGTCCCAGGTTCAATTCCGGTCAAGGGCATGTACATTGGTTGTGGGCACATTGCCAGTAGGGGGTGTGCAGGAGGCAGCTGGTCGATGTTTCTCTCTCATCGATGTTTCTAGCTCTCTATCCCTCTCTCTTCCTCTCTGTAAAAAATCAATAAAATATATATTTTTAAAAATCATAAAAGTTGTTTTCACATTCTAGATACTTATTTTTAAGCAACTTATTTGTCCTAATGGCTTTATATTAGCATTAACTAACATTTATTTTAAGGTGAGTTTTACACTTGCGGTGAGGTTCATTATTACTACTAATAAACATAAGTGCATTTTTAAGGCTGTCTTCTTAATTTCTATTATTTACTTATTTATGTGTTTATTTGGTCAACTCTAAAGAAAATGGAATTGTTTTGTTGCTGTTTTGCTTTGAATTCTTTCTTGTTGACAGTATTATATATGTTTCCTTTTGAGACTGACATGGTTTTTACCTCCTGTGCAAGGTCAGTGCCTTCCATCCCTCACTAGTCTCTTGGGCTTGCATTACAGTATCAGCTGCTATCTTTAGTGACTTTGCAAGAAGGCTCTTAAGCCACTTTGGGGGGTTTTGTAAGAGTTAGTTTTGGTAAATCCAACTAGCACGGTTCATAAGTCAGCAGGTAAACTGCAGCACGCCCCCCTCCCCCCCAGGCCTCTGGCCGGGAACCTGCCGGTCCCTCAGGATGCCTTGGGCATCTGGGCCAGTGATGTGGCCGCTGTCAGCCCAAACACATAACTAATGTTGAATAAAACGTGTTTAATTTATTTGAGTTAATTTATTGGTGTAATTTGTAGAAAAGAAAGTCTCAGTCCTACTTACAAGGTCCTTTCAACGTAAGGAACTAGGTATAGTATGAGACTTTTCCAACTTAACATGATTAATACTTTTCGGTAGAAAGGACTAATCATTACATTGGTGGGCTCTCCACAGTTAGTCCTGGGAAGTGGCATGTGTGTGTCCAGGTTCTAGGTCTCATAGGATCCTGATGGCTTACTTCTTCTCCCTGGATCTCAGCCTGCCATCCGTGACATGAGGCAGCTGGGTTAGATGATTTGAAGGTCCTTTCAACCTAACACTTATCAGTTCAGTTCCTATACTGCCTGATTTATAGAAGTCAATAGTTTCCCAGTTTGCAGCATTTTGTAAAGAAGCCCGAGCTTGCGGTAAATTCATAAGTAGATTTTTTTTTTAATCCTAATTCCTATTGTCTGTGAAAGTATTACATAGGTTTCCTTCTCTCTGCTTTTCTAAACTTCAAATACCAAATCAATAGGGTCAACAGGAGCTCTGCTACAGGAAATAAAACAATAACATAAAACAAACAACTTTCCCCAAGTGACACTAAAAGCGTGGCTCTTTGAAGGAAGTCTTAAAAATTAATAAATTGATTAAATCTGTAAAAAAAATTTAGAGGTTCAAAATTTGATCTGAGTCTCCTTTGTAACTAACACATTCATCTTTTTAAAATATATATATATTTTATTGATTTTTTTGCAGAGAATAAGGGAGAAGGATAGATAGCTAGAAACGTCAATGAGAGAGAAACATCAACCAGCTGCCTCCTGCACACCCACTGCAGGGGATGTGTCCACAACCAAGATACACGCCCTTGACTGGATTCGAACCTGGGACCCTTCAGTTCGCAGACCAGCGCTCTATCCACTGAGCCAAACCAGTTTCTGCACAATCATCTTTTTTTAAACTAACTTTACAATAATGTTGCTCAAATTGAAAGTCTAAACTAATAAATATTTGCCTGTAAATACCACATTCCGAATGTTCCTAGACAAATAGAAAAACAAAACAAAAAACAGAATGTTGGAGTCTAGATGTATTCTGAATCCAGATCCATTGTTCTCATTAACCCCCCCACCCCCCCACACACACACCCTGTGACCAGCGCTGAGTTCTGTGCCCAGCAGGATGTATAGCTATATAAATATTGAGAAAAACCACTTCACATAATTTTCTTGAAATGTTGCGAACAAACGTGACAAATAGTAAAAATAATTACCTAGAAAAATTAACTAATTGAAGATGTCATGCCATATTTTATCATCAAGGATAATAAGTCACAGAGAACACCCTGGGTAAGATGATTGTTAACACTTGACTTATCCCAAGAAACCCACCTTGATTTCTCTAAGCATCACTGAAAATTTAAAAAATAAGATTAGAAAAATTACACAATGCAAAGGTGTCACTGATGCCTCAGCTTATGGAATTTGGTAGAGAGTAACAGCTCATATGTCCTGGGAACTCTTATGTCAGATAAGATTCTAAGCCCTTATATGAATTAAGTATTCTTATATGAGGCAAGTACTAGCAGCTCATATCAGCTACATAATTGGACCTCATTAATTTAAAATGCGGAGGCCTAGCACATCCTGCTAGGCATGGTGCATTGGCTAAGGGTGAGAGAACTCTTCCATTTAAAGTTAAGGTGACAAGCAAATGTGACACTAGAACCACTTGTCCAAAACTGCTCCACATTTTCCTGTGACAAGATCAATCAACTTATGTAAAGCACAAACCACTGTTTATTCGGTTTAAAACTTATCCTTTGTTTCAAGAATGACATTATCCTTTGCTTCAAACACGATATTTCATCCTGATGGAAATACTAGAACCTGGTCATTTCCTATGCATCAACACAGCAACACATGTTAAAGAGGGACATCCATTCACAGTGTGCTTCTGTTTAGCTTTTTGTTCCAGAAGATAAAGTAGGTTTACAGTTGTGAGTATGCAAAACATAGTTTATTCTTTTATTATTTATTTAATCATTATTATATTATATATTATTATTAACTTGCTTTTGCCCAGCCTTGTATATCAATATTGAAAGATAGTCACCTATCATTCTCTCTTGGACATTGTTGGGTGCATTTTAAATGGATTGAGATTCTAGATGGAAATTTTTGTCATATACTTCCCCCCCTCTTACATGTACCTTTACCATGATTCATTAGATTAATCAAGAAATATAAATGTTTCAGTCAATTTTTAAGACATATTTTCAAACCTAAGCTTTTCACCCACTTGGAGTTTTTGAAATCCTCATCAATGTTGCTTAAATCTAAAATATATACATCTCCACATACTGGGTAAATTAACATCAGTGACAGTAACCTTTGTAATTTTCCTGCACAAAAAGAGAGTTTACATTCTCTTGTATTGAAAATTCCATAATAAGCAGAATATTTGTTTGCTTCAGAGGGAGGCAGAAGATTCCTGGCAGCTCCTGTCACTGAACCTGTTTTTAAGTCTCATAAAGGAAGGACCCAAAATACATAGGATTGGTGTCAGCAGCCTTATACTATCACAGTGTTGAGTTCGATTGATCTTCCATCTGTGAACTGCTGGAGTCTATGAGAGAAGAAAGTCCCTTCTTCAAGCTTTAGAAATGTTCACCACAAGAGCGATGAAGTGAATGAAATAAAACACTATTGCTCCACTGATGCACCATGTGATGAAGAACAAGGCAGCTGCCATGATGTTGTTAGGACTGTCTGTATCCTAGCAACCATCTACCCACAAAAAGAACCACCTCAGGATGAAATCCACATCCTGCACACAAAGCTGGTCTGCAACACCATGACAGGCCGATCTGAATGGCAGAAGAAGGTAGGCTTTTCAGAGACAGGGGGCTTTGCAAATAAATCAGTGCATACCATAAGTCACTGCCACAGAAGTATGCTGGTTCTCAAATGCCTTCACACTCACACAATTGCAGTTATAAGTAGCTTGAGAATCGCTTGGAAAACCCAGACACTGAGACACATTAGAAGGGTTGGCCAAGTTTGGGAGATTCAGAAAATCAAGGTCATAAGTGAAAACATGCTCACACACCAATTCAAACTCCAGGCTCAGAAAGAAGGTCAAGAGGTGATGAGAGCAGAAGAGTGTGCCTTGAATTTGGCTAAAATGACTGAGGTTTCTATACATTAACGAACTTCTAGCATCAAAGGCAAGCTTTGAATGATGATGTTAAGGGGGGGGGGGGAACTACTAAAGAAAGCCATTTACACGCATTATCCCAAAATTGCTTTCAAAGGTTAGTAACATTGGCCATGTAAAATAAAATCCAAAATGTCTTTTCAGATACAGTGAGATCTTTCAAGAAGTGTAAAGGTCTCTTCTATTTAATGAATTTTTTTCTTTTTCTACAATTGACAAAAACATCACTTCACAGCCCAGAAATCAGTCATCATCTTGTAGTGGTCCCCAGCAAACCCATCATCTGGGGATGGGACTGGAATGGTCATGTGCAAAGCCATTATTTATTAACATCATTATCTCACTTCTGACTTATGTCCACGAGGTCAAAGAAAGCTACTCCTAACCATGGAATTCCTTCTTAGCCTGAGTGTTAATACATAATCTCTACAAAATGAATCTGTATTCTTGGTTCACCTAATGTCCAGGTAGTACGTCCTTCATGAGTAGAATTATCATTCTGGATAAAAGTAATAGCCTGAAGCCAAGAAAGAGATGGACAATGGGGACAATTTCATTCCAATGACCAAGGTTTTTATTGTTGTTGTTTTTTCTTACTGTTTCTGGTTCTTTCTTAAAGTTAATTCTAATTCCAACATTTGGAACTATAACATAATAAAACTCACATTTTGTTCCCTAACTCTAGGATTTTTCAAATTCAGAGTAATAACAAACTCTAAACTCAACATCAAGTTGCTTCATAGAATTTGAGAATTTCTTGAAAAATATTTAGAAATTCCTTGAAAGAAAGTGCATTCTTTAAAACTGACCTGGACATTCTGAAAAAAAACCTCTCCAATGCAGTAGTTCCCAGATATTGAGGTTATTTATTGAGTCTTTAATTTTTTATCTCATAACAAGTTTACAAAAACTACCTCATTAAAATAATTGCTGAAATATCTTAGATCAGGCAATGCACACATATTGGAAAGTTACTAGTTTCTTCTCCTAGCTTTCTCCACTATAATCCAAGTGATAAAAAGTTAAGAATGTTGAACAGATTATAGAAGACTTATTTTCTCGGTAAGAAATTTTAACCATCAGACCTTTTGTCTGTTGGTTAATGTTTGATTTTTTTAATTATCTGGATTAAAAGACAACATATAAATCAATCTATAAATGAAGTAGCACAATGAGATCTATAAGTTAATGACAAAATAAGAGAGGGGATATGCTAAGTGATTCAGAGTCCAAACTATTAATACTCCTAACAGTTGACCACTGACTGGGGCATATGCAGCTTCCCTCATCCTCGCCCACTGGGGCCTCTCATCTGCCCTCTGGCCACCCCACTGCGAGACCACCGTGTGTGCTTCAGTCCCTCCGACCTGCCACTCATTGTACCATTTCACCTGAAACGTGGGACTAGCCTTTGCATTTTCCTCAGCACAAGTAACATCAACCTCTAACTTCCAATAAGACCCTCGTTAAGAAGTGGGTATACTAGGAATACCTTACAATAACTGGCCAACACCAGACGTTCGATGGTCTATTTTGATGTGTCTGCCCCACGTCTGACGTGTCTATGAGGCCAAAGAAAGCCACTCCCCCAGATGGAATTCCTTCCTACCCTGAGCACACAGGAAAGTCTCCTCTCCAGGTAGTATTCCCACCACCTGGAACCCGCCTTCGAAAAGCTTGGCTTCTGTCTCAGAATTAACATTCTCCCATTGTGGAAAGAGAAAAGAAAAAAATTAGTTTAAAACCTGTGGCCAGAATTTTTCTTTAGAGAAACAACTGTTTTTCTTATTAAAATACTTCAGTATGCTACTTAGTAATATTTTAGATTTTTGTTTTGTTTTGAATTTTAAAAAAGGAGGCCCAAGATCTGACCAGGAAAACAGATTTGGAGGAGAAGGAGGAAGAGGAGAAGGAGAAAAAGGAGGAAGAGGAGGAGGAGGAGAAAATCTAAAATGTTCTGTCTCTCAGCAATGGCTTGTCTCAGTATAGGTTCTTACAAGTGTATTTCTTAGGTCACATGATATCACACATCTAGAGGAAATAATGAACAACATAAACTGATGAACAAAAACAGACCCAGAGAAAGAGAAGCAGCAATCAGACTCTCAAACCTCAGAGGGAAAGTAGGGGAGGTTGGGGGTAAGGGGAAGAGATCAACCAAAGGACTTGTGTACATGCATATGGGCCTGGCCAATGGCCATGGACAACAGAGGGTGGGGGCATATCTAGGGAGGGGTTTGGGATGGGAATAGGGAGATGAGGACAATTATGTGATACCATAATCAATAAAAAATAATAATAAAATAAAATGTTCTGCATGGGAATGTAGGTCATCTGAAAGAGACCAAGAGGCCCGGGAAAGCGGGTTGGGTGTAGGTCAGCCTCACCCAGGCCAGCCGACGTGGCAGGGGCAGCCACCCAAGAGAGAGATGGCTGGTGAGTGTTCCCACAAAGAACAATCACTTAACTTTTAAGAACAAGAATGAAAAATAGTTTCAGTTATTTGCTGTCTAGGACCCCATCCCCCCATGCCCCCCCTATCCTGCCTCCCCCTACACACACATACAAACACAAACTTTCCGTTAAAGTCTGTCTGCTCACAGTTCATAGCACCAGGTCTTTCAAGAAGTAAAACAGGGTGGCGTGGGGCGTGAGGTTACGAGGTGTGGGAAAGAGGCAGCGCCTGAGAGAGGTGAGCGCACCGATCAGTAATTCAGTGGGAGGGCCAGCAGGAACACAAGAGCCTTCCTTCCCACCCACATCACCATTCCCACTGTCTCAGGAGAGACACACTGGGTTTCCCCAGAACATAGGCTGAGGCACCTGTTTTTATTTTAAAATCCTAAGATATAGACACTCCAGCAGGCCATGGAGCTTTGGAATTTCTGACACTGCAGCCTCTCGCTAGGCGTGGTCACTCCTGGTCCTTATGGAAGAAACTCTGTACATGTCCATGCCTTCCGCTATCCACCCTGAGGAAAGTCATTTTTATTCCTTCCATGATACACTCTGAGAGAAGTAATTCACTATAAAGAACTCCCCTTTACTTGAAAAGAAGAAGGAAAAAAAGTAAACCTTTGCTTATCTCTTCGTGCCTAAGTGAAGGGAGCTGACTAAGAGCTAAGAGAGATGAAGCATGTATTCCATCATTTGACTACTTCTCTGCAACAGTCTCGCCGAGTAGGGTGTGTACCGCTTACAGACTGGAAAAAAAGGTCACTGTTGTTTGGAAAGGCAATATTAGAAATATGTGTAGTAAAACGTCCATATTAGTAGTATACATATGACATGTAACTACTAACTGATAAACACACAAATCGAGAGCATATGCCCACATCTTCATTTTTTTCCAGATGGAATAGAGTTTGGAGACTACTGGTGTCAAAAAAAACCCAGAAAACATTCATACTAAACAAGAAGTTTGTGCAAAAGGATTTTCATGAAGGCAAATTGTGAACCAAATTACTAGTTCGTTTACTTTTGATGGGAAACAATCATTTGCTCTCCCCTGAACGCAGAGAATTCTCACCTTCCCACTACCAAGTTGAATGTCACATATTAGAACAACTCCCAACTAACCTCAAAATATAAATTCATTTAAAGACTTATATTTTATCGTTCCTTTAAATGCCAGCAGCTTAAAAAAAAATCTTAAAGAAATTGGTTCCAGGACTGGCCAGCGGGGCTCAGTGGTTGAGCATTGACCTCTGATCCAGGAGGTCATTGTTCGATTCCCAGTCAGGGCACATGCCTGGGCTGTGGGCTCCATCCCCAGTGTGGGGCATGCAGAAGGCAGCCTATCAGTAATTCTCACTCACCATTGATATTTCTATTTCTCCCTTTCTCTCCCTTTTTAAAATCAACTAAAATATAAGGAAAATATATATGAAATTTAGAGTATTACTTTCGAGTTCCTTGTTTTATTGTTGTCAAATAAAATGGTTACTGGTAAGAAATCTAGCAAGCATATTTAATTTTCAGTCAGTGAATTTTTTATCAGTTGGTGTCACAGAAAGAAACATTGGAGCTACAGTTACCACAAGGGCACTTGCACAAATCAGTTGATATGCTTTTTTAAAAATATATGTTTTATTGATTTTATACAGAGAGGAAGGGAGAGGGGTAGAAAGTTAGAAACATCAATGAGAGAAAAAACATCAATCAGTTGCCTCCTGCACATCCCCTACTGGGAATGTGTGGGCACAACCAATGTACATGCCCTTGACCGGAATCGAACCTGAGATCCCTCAGTCCGCAGGCCAACGCTCTACCCATGAGCCAAACCGGTTTTGGCAGTTTGATATGCTTTTGTATTTTTAATAAATGTGGTGTTTATTAGCTACAAAAAATACAAGCTATGAATGTTGAAATTATCTTGACTATAATTTTTCATGTAAAACCATCTCAGATTTTTCAATGTGGTGTTTTCCAGATGTTAAAAAAAAAAAAAAGTTCAATTATTATAGAAGAAACCGAGCCACATTTTATCAGAAATAATTTTAACAATGATAAAAAAATACCAATAGAAGCTAAGACTTATTGAGTGCCTATTACATACCAGGTCTGTTTTATGCCCCTACATGCATTAACATTAAACCCATCATGCCCATTAGAACCACCAAGGGAGACTTTCAGAGAAGGTGATGCCTGGATTCCACCCCCGAAGAGACTCTGACCCAGGTGGACTGGATGGTAGCCTGGACATTGGTGGCTCTGATGTGTGGCCAACATTAAAAACAAATACATTAACGCAATCCTGACAACAATCCTATGAAAAGCGGGGGGGGGGGGGGGGGGGGGGGCGGGGCGGGGGGGAGGGGAGACACGACAATTATCCTCATCTTAGAGTGAGGAAAATGAGACACATGGCTCACAAGCAGCAAAACTGGGATTTGAACCCAGGTCTGGCTCCAAAAGTTAACCTCTTTACCACTAAACTATCCCTCCAAGACCATAAACCGCTGGGTACTTTGAGGACAGTTTCATTTCCGTGCTGGGCATAAAAGGTCATTACTAGAATTTCTTTGCAGTTAGATTAAAAAGAAAAACAAAAGCCTTTTGCATAAGCCTGGCTGAAAAAACAAAGATCCTGACCATGAAATTATTCGGGTTTGCACATGACTGGGAAGCTGACCAAGCCTTAGCCGGTGCTGAAATCCGCGATCTCGCTGTTTACTGCGAACAGTGATCTCCCAGCGGGCCGCATGCCCCCGGTTCCTCCGGCAGCCAGCCCTCTGGGGCTCGGTCTGTACTTCTTCTCCACCCTTTATTTTACCAGGCAAGTTCATCTACATACTGCCAGCACAGACAGCAAACAGGAACTGTTCCTTTTTTCAACAGGTATTTCTCCTAGAGGGCAAATAAGCTTGAAAGTTCAGAAGCCACTTGCCAGCAGTTCTCTTTATTGCTATCCTCACCCACTGTAGCTCAGATAGAAGCTAGCAGAATACTGGGTCGATAAAAAAAAAAAAAAAAAAAAAAAAAAAGAGGTGCAGGAGAGGGGAGGAATGAAAAGAAAATCCAATTCTGCGTTATCACTTGGTTTATGTGGCCAGCAGCCACATGAGTGACAGTCTTGCCTAAAGTTACCTGGATCTTGTCAAACCACAAAGCCTTCTTTCTGCTGGGTCAGGCTGGCCAGAGGTGGTCTGTCTGAATGCCAAGGACAAGAAATAAGGCAAGTGGAATTCAATTGGGGGGTGGGGGTAGGGGAGACGGTGTAGATGATAGCACCAGATCTATTTAGAAAGGAGAAATACTAGCCTCTGAAACGCAGGGGGCACAGCGTGTGACCCAGGCAGTTATCAGCTAACATGAGACGTGGAGTGTAAAGTAGGGGGTTTAAACCGGTGACACGAGGGATCAAGGAAGCAAAGAGGCAGAGTCACAGCGTGGCGTCCACACCACGTGAGGTCTGCATCGCGCCACGCACCGCACAGCCCGAACGAGGTGTCTCAGGGCGTGATCTGGTCAAACAGACTGAGCCAAGACATGGAGCCAAGAGGACGTTTACTGAGCACAGCCTGCTGGCCTCTGTGTTAGGCGTGTTTCACGTGGTATCTCATGTGATCCTCACAACGATCCCAAAAAGGGGGTGGGGGTACTTCCTGCAATATTCCAATATAACTCAAGTATTAACTAGGTAGCACGGATTTGCAGTGAGGTGTGTTTGCCTCTAACACCTGTGTTCCTTCCACCCCGACACAGTCCCTTGAACCCCTTGTCTCTGTCCTGGTCTTCAAGTTTAGTTGGTGCATCCAGACCCGTGAGGGCACTTCTGAGCCACTGTCAGGGGTGGTGAGGAGCCCAAGTTCGCTCCCTAGCAGCAATCGGTGGTTCCCTGAGACTCTAAAGCAGTGGTTCCCGACCTTTCCAATGCCGCGACCCTTTAACACAGCTCCTCATGTTGTGGTGACCCCCAACCTTTCGTTGTTACTTCATAACTGTAATTTTGCTACTGTTATGAATCATAATGTAAATATCTGTGTTTTCCGATGGTCCTAGGCGACCCTGCTAGCGGTTCTCAACCTGCGGGTCGCGAGAGTCTAAAAGCTACGTGTAAAAGTTCATTTCTGTGAGATTTCCCCCTCTCTCAAGCTCTGCTTCTTGGCTGGCTCCCACCATCTCCCCACGTGTCCCATGCAAATGGCAGTGCCTAATTCCAGTCACTTGCCCATGACTCTTGGGACAATTCACCCACCCCAGGGAGACTCCACACAACTGTGTCCAGAAGCTTTCACCTCTGCCTCCAACAGCCGAGCAGCATGCTCGTGAGGTCATTGTTGTCTTTAGTGGCCCCCCTTTGCCGGTATTCCCTGGAACTCTGATCAGTGGGTCAAGGAAATACTCCTCATTCATTCAGCGAGACTTGGCTGAACACATAAAATGAAAGCGGAAAACGTTCCAGGTGCTGGAGTCACAAAGATCGAGAGAATTTCCTCCTTTCTTCCAACACCCAAGGGTTCTGCTCCCCTGTTGCAATGAGCGTGGCCTGGAGTCAGTCCTGAGGCCCAGAGCGAGAACACCTGATCGCGCTGGGGACTTCCTCCATGAGGCGGCCAGGGCAGGAGCCCCGCCAGCGTCAGCATTGGCTCAGCTCTGTTCTCTCAGTTCCCACTGCTCTGAGCTGCCTCCCAGATCTCTCTCCTGGAAAGGGTACTATATTTTCTCTTTTTGAGAGTCAGATCCCTTCTCTAAAGGGCAAGATGACAAGAAAGGAGCGTCAGGGTAGTTTGTGTTCTATAATGGATGGAAGTGGCTGCCTTGTTTGAACAGCAGGTTGGAGATCCAACCAAGAGCGAAATAAAATGGAGAGAGAGAGAGAGAGAGAGAGAGAGAGAGAGAGAGAGAGAGAGAGAGAGAGAGAGAGTTGTTTTTTTTTCAGGCTATGTCCTTAAGCAGGATTGCTATTTTGCATTCAGCAAAACCCCATTTCTCCTAGATTAAAAACCCATTTTATTATAGGAGGGGTACGTGGCATGTTGTCACTTCTTAGCAGTTCACAGAGTTACAATGCACCTGTTACTAAAAACCTGGAGCCAGCCAGAGATTCAGAAACGGAAGGAGTAGGGAGGGAGGGAGGGAAGGGGGAGGCGTAAGGTGAAACTTAGCTTGGCTTTCATAATAGAACCACGTTTGTCCCCAATCCTCCCCCGTTTTTTCCCCCACTGGTTTTCAAGCAACTTCTGAGTTCTTGCACAAAGTTATTAGAGAACATTGTTATGCCTTAGAGTCCATTTCAAAAAAAGTGCTTAAAGAACTGATCAACTAAGCGTTTAGTTATTCCTCGTGAGAAAGAAATGCTCAGCTAGCTCACAGTGACACACACTCAGCCGCACGTGGAAGGACAGTCTGAGGAACCAGGAGTCGGTACAGCCGGCAGCAGGTGAGCTCTGACAGCCGGTAAGAGACTACATACACAAGCATCAGAAAACAAAAATCAGGCAAACGTACACACGCAAAGACAAATCAGGAAAGAAAAAGAAGAAGAAAAAAGCACCCAGCTTTACAAGACGACATGCACAGGTAGCGGAGGGCAGTTCCCAGGGAGAAGTGAATCCCTTTGAATGGAATTACTTACCCGCACACGTGGTGGGGTCCCCGTTTCCCGAGGGGGCGCCGGCAGGACAGTCCCAGCGCGGGGGCAGTGCCGGGAGACTCAAACCCAATTTCACCAAAACCGCGGGCAGCAGAGCGGCCAGGAAGAGCAGCATGATCCTCCCTCTGGGCTCGGACTTTCAATAGGGACTGACGCGGTTCTGGCTGAGCATAGTCTGCCCCCAGGAGTGCTCGCCAGCTGGCCCGCAGCCCTGGGGCATCTTCTCCCGGCCCTTTCGCCGTCGCCCTTCACCTCCTCTGCTTCAATGCAAGGCAGCGCCCCAAAGCAGGCTAGTAGGGTCGCTCTGGGACAGGTTGCTTTATCTACGTTTTTTGGGAAGCCAGCAAGAAATACCTGACACACTTCACAGTGTCACAGCCACACGGTGGAGGCCTGCAGCTGGCTTTGCTGTGACCGGCAGAGAGAGCAACGGGCAAAGGCTAGAGAGAGAGAGAGAGAGAGAGAGAGAGAGGAGGAAAAAAAGAAAAAAGAAAAAAAGAATTGGTGGGAGGTTCCCCCCAGGACCCTGGATGAAGCTGAAAGAAGAAATATGGGGAATCCGATTCCTCCCCAGGCACCGTGTCTCTTTTTGAAAAGTGGAATGACTCCTCTTTCCTTTTTAAAGCCCTTCTGGCTCCACCTCCTCTTCCTTTAGTGACACTTGAGTGAGCCTCTGTTTGCGAATGCCGAATGCAGGCAATTCCACAGGACAGGAAAGCAGGGCCGGCTGCCAACGCAGAGATAACTGGCTGCTCACCATAAATATTCTGGGCCGGAGCAGGGAGAGCAATTAGGGAGCGGCCGGGCAGCGCCCGCCCGGGGGCCTCCGAGGTACCTGCTGACTCTGAGCTACGCTTTAATATCTTGAAGGATGAAGACAGCGTTAAGCCACGGCCCGTATAAATCAGCAGCGAGCCACGCCGCTGATAGTGCAGCCTTCCAGCAATTGATCATTCGCGCTGAGCCGCACGAAAGCAAGGGCGACCTTCAGCTCATTCTTTGCACAAAATGTCAACACCGGTGCTCTTTCCTGGAGCCTCGTCGTTTTATAGCGGAATTTGGAAGATCATTCTTTCCAAACCAGAAGGGAAACCCCTGGAGCCAAACGAGGAGAGACCGTGTGCACAGGCACCTTTGCTTTCAGCGGGAGGATAACAAAATAGCGCGAGGGGCCAGGAGCGCGGGGAGAGGGGTGGGCTGTTTTTAGAGAGCCGCGTTGGAAAAAATAAGGTAATGGTGCAAAAGCTGGGAAAGCAGAGATGACTGCTGTTCCTTCCCAGACCGTGGGGGGCTACCTTTTCCCGTAGTGATGGACGGTAGAAGCTGGGAGCCTCATTCACCATTCACTCCCTCCTTCACTACTTTCTACCTGGAGCAATAGCACTTCTTTCTCTTTAAAATTTTTTCATTAGCCGAAACCGGTTTGGCTCAGTGGATAGAGCATTGGTCTGTGGACTGAAAGGTCCCGGGTTCGATTCCAGTCAAGGGCATGTACATTGGTTGCGGGCACATCCCCGGTGGGGGGTGTGCAAGAGGCAGCTGGTCAATGTTTCTCTCTCATCGACATTTCTAGCTCTCTATCTCTCTCCCTTCCTCTCTGTAAAATATCAATAAGATATATTTTTAAAAAATCTTTTCATTAATTTCAGAGAGGGAGAGAGAGAAACATCAACGATGAGAGAGAATCATTGATCGGCTGCCTCCTGCAGGCCCCTACCGAGGATCAGGGTATGTGCCCTGACCTGGGAATCGAACCATGACCCCCTGGCTCGTAAGTCAATGCCCAACCACGGAGCCACAACGGCAGGGCGACAGCATGTAGTTCAAAAGCACACCCAAGGATGTAGCTCCGGCAAACCGTTTGCACCTGATTTGATGAGCAATGGAAATTTCTGCCCCTTTACTTCATCCTGGAAAACAACCTTCCATGTAGGTTGCCCAGAGTCGCTGTCCCAAGGGCTGGTCAGCGTGTAGATAAAACGATAGTCCCACAAATAACAGTCACGCCAGTGGACGACCGCCATGGAGGAAAACGGGAACCACTCCAAGCCCTTTCCTCATGTTTAATTCCGTCCTCATCATTCCTCAAATGCTGGGGCCACTTTTCTGAAACAGCTAGAGGCAGGATTCCGCCCATCTCAGCCGGCCTCTGCCAGGCAGCTCCCGAGCCCTAACAGGAGAAACAGACCCTGGGGCCAGCAGAAGTCATGTGGGGGGGATACATGGAATATTCCACCGCTTCCAGGACTCAGACTCAAGACTCAGAATGGGTGTCCTACAATAACCTGCCCTGAGTTACTGCCTTTTAGCAAAATGCATTAGCTGTGGCTTAGAGGGCAACCAAGCGTCAAAATTTTTCATGGAGCCGAAACCGGTTTGGCTCAGTGGATAGAGCATCGGTCTGCGGACTGAAAGGTCCCGGGTTTGATTCCGGTCAAGGGCATGTACATTGGTTGCGGGCACATCCCCGGTAGGGGGTGTGCAGGAGGCAGCTGATTGATGTTTCTCTCTCATCGACGTTTGCAGGAAGCAGCTGATTGATGTTTCTCTCTCATCGACGTTTCTAACACTCTACCTCTCTCCCTTCCTCTCTGTAAAATATCAATAAAATATATTAAAAAATAAAATAAAATAAAAGGTGTACTTGATTGGCAAAAAATTTTTTTAAAAAAAAGATTTTTCATGGAGACAAAGGAGGAGAATGACAGGAACACAAATATGAAATAATCCGCAACCATATTCTATGTGGATCTGGAATCCCTCGTATTACTCTGGGTTGTAAAAAGACACGCTTTCCTAATGACATGTCACCTGAGCCAATGGTGTCACACATGCCCCTCACCATGGCTGTGGTCGAAGCTGAGACTGGTGGCTGAGAGGAAGATCAGTTCCAACTAATGCACAGACAGTTCAGGATTGCCCACCCAGCAAATCACAGGACACAGCCACCACTTAGAAAGGACCTCCAGAGATATCTACTAAGTCCATATCCTCTTACTTCCGGGTAAAGCTGAACTTGTCCTGGGCAAACTAACATCCTTCTTGTTTTAAGGTTGCTCAGAAATCTATTAAAGCTGGGCGGGTTTTGCCCAGCCAGTGCTGCTCAGTGTTGGAGCATTGACCTATGAACCAGGAGATCCCAGTTCCACTTCTGGTCAGGGCACATGCCTGGGTTGTGGGCTTGATCCCCAGTGTGGGACGTGCAGGGGGCAACTGAACAATGATTCTCTCTCATCACTGGTGTTTCTATCTTGCTCTCCCTCTCTGAAATCAATAAAAAAATTTTAAAAAATTAAAAGCTTTACTGGTTTGAGCTGCCAAATACCTTTGAGTTTCTGGGATTGAATCAAATTAGCTAACTGATTCATTAAACATCTATATGTGATAGGACGCTGTATGGAGTACAAGAAACAGAAGTCATGGTTCCCTAAGTTCAAGAGCTTGCTCAAATGAACTAACAGCAACAGCAAATAGTTTACAAGTGCTAGGGAATGAATGGCCAGGCACTAAGTACTCTGGGGTTGTCAGGAAAGAAGGGGGGACTGTAGCAAACACCACGGACTGGAGCATGCAGTAGAGCTTCACGTGGTCATTGGAAAACCTCACATTGGCTTGGAGAAGCAGGAAGGCCATGCTGACAATAGGTTGTGGAACAGGAATGGACAAAGAAATGAGATGCTTACTTATTAGATTTTTCGATCCTGAGGGGCACAGCTGTGAAGGAGGAAATCCTTCTGGCAGGTCAGTAAGAGAGTTAGACAGCTCTGGGTGCTAAGTGTGAGTGGACATCAATAGAAAGGAGGCTCTTGGAAGGCATGTTTATGTGTCCTGGTCATGGTTCTTATTGTTCCGATAAAATTTCCCTATGGAAACACAAAGCACCCTATTCTCCTAGGGCAGTGTTTCCCAAAGTGTGGTACGCATATCCCCAGGGGTACGGGAAGAGTTTGGTGGGGGTACGCGTTGCACCGGAGTTTGGTGGGGATATGCACTGCACCATGCTTAGCTGTGCCTAATTCTACATTCTCATGAGTCAAGTCAAGACAGTCTTATGAGGCATGAGATGGTCCGGTGTGCGAATAAATGTTATTTATAATATAATTTTTATTTATATTTTATTATGAATAATTTTATTTTTTGTTTATTATTATTTTGTGTATGTACCAAAAAAAGAAAAAAGAAATACATTTTGATTGTTATTAAAAATACATCCTTTTTTTTGACAAGGGGTACTCAGTGTTACGAAAATTATAGAAGGGGTACACATATGTCAAAAGTTTGGGAAACTCTGTCCTAGGGTATGTGCTTGCTGTACAAACATCGCTACCACCACACCATTCACAGATCGCCCCCAATGTGCTGGGCTTTATTCACGTTTCTTCCCATCCTCAGTGTCACTGTGAAAGGTGGATATTATTTCTTATTTCACAGGCCACTGAAGATCAGGAAGGCTAAGAAAAGTTCCCAATATCAAACATGTTTATAGAGAATATGGAGTTTGAAGTCATTATTCTTTGTTAGAATAATAAACATTGTTAGACAATGTTTTTGTTCAAAATAAATAGACAGGGGCATTATTTTTTTAAAGAAGAACTTACACTATGCTTGTGGCTATGACCACAGAAACCAGAAGTGACAAGGCAGTACATTTTGGTAGGCATAAGTATTAACATTAACACCCACCTGCAGAAACAGTACACATCTGCCTATGAATATCAAGTGTGCCAGGACAGCCCCTATAAGATTTTAAAACATTTCCTTGCTTTTTAGAGACAAAGCTGTTTACATGTGTCTGGCATTTCTGTGATTCACATGTGGCAGAAACTGCAATGGTGCTAAGGGAAAGAAATTGGGAAGGCATAGGAATCAGCTACAGAGAGGAAATTATAACTTATTGAGATAGGAATAACAAAACAAAAAGAAAGAAACAAAAAAAAGATAGGAATACCAGAAGTAAAAGTTTTATTGAAAAGGAAGGACTCTTTTTCCCCCTTGGTATTTGCTCAAATGATTTGAAAACTTACGTAGACAGAAAACCTGCACATGAATATATATAGCAGCTCTATTCATAATTAGAGGCCTGGTGCACAAATTCGTGCATTGATAGGGTCCAGCCAACCCACCCCAATGGAGGCCAATCGGGAGAGGACTGACCAGGGCGAGAGGCCACAGGCTGTTTGTGACTCACTCCTGCCCCAAATTGGGATGGGGGCAGGGGGGGGGAGCTGCTAGAGGGCGGGGCTGGCCTGTGGGAAGGGCCATGCATTCTGGTCGTTCTGCTGTTTGGTAGATTTACATATTACTTTTATTATATAGGATTGCAAAACCTGAATGCAGCCAAGGTGTCCTTCAACAGGTAAATGGGTAAACAAATTGTGGTACATTTATACAAGGGCATATCATTCAGGAATAAAATTAGATGAACCAGCAAGACACTAAAGACATGAAAGAATAATAAGTGCAAATTGCCAAGTGAAAAATGGCCCATTTGAAAGGCTACTTACTGTATGATTACAACCATTGACATTCTACAAAAGACAAAACCATGGAGACAGTAGAAAGATGAGTTTTTGCCAGGGGTTGGGTGGGAGAGATGAACAGACAGAGCGAAAAGGATGTTTAGGGCAGCGAAACTATCCTGTGTGACACATACAAGTGGACACATGCCATTTTAAGTTTATCAAACCCACAGAATGTACAACAAGTGAATCCTAATGTAGCTGTGGGCTTGAAAACAGTAATGCATTAATATTGGCTTATCAATTATAGCAAATGCACTACACTAAAGCAAGGTGTTGATACTAGGGAGCATTGCGGGGAGGAGGAGAGAAGCAATATTTGAGGACTTTGTACTTTTTGCAAAATTTTTCTAAAACCTAAAACTGTTTTTACAAAAAAAAAATAGTCTATTACCTTTTTTAAAGGAGAGCCATTATGCAATTCAGGAATGCACAGATTAAGTGATGCCAAGCCTCTTCCAAATGAAACAAGATTTTTAAAAGCACTTGGTAAATAAGACATAGAAGAAGAATCTCCCATGCTCCATGTTTCAACTCAGCCCACGTGCTGTTTTCATTTCTCTTCGGTTCATGCCCACTTGCTGGCTCATTGGGCAGGTATATGTTTAACTTCATAAAAAGCTCAAAACATTTCCCCCAAGTATCTGCTCCAGTTTATACTCACCAGCAATGCATGCCCGTTCCAATTGTTCCACATCCTCACATTTGGTATTGTCAGCCATTTTTAAATTTGTATTTTATTATTTATTTTTAGAGAGAAAAGAAGGGAGAAAGAGAGAAACATCAATGTGAGAGCACAACACCTATCGGCTGCCTCCTGCACAACCCCCACTGGGGATCCAGCTGAAACCTGGGCATGTGCCCTGACTGGGAATCTTACCTGCAACCCCCAGGTGCACAGGAGAATGCCCAACCCAACTGAGCCGCATCAGCCAGTCTTTTTAAACATTTTAGTAGGTGTGTCTTAATGCCGCATTGCAATTTTAATTTGCCTTTCCCTGATGGATAATGGTATTTGACCAACTTTTCATGTATTAACTGGTCAGTCACTTACCTTCTTGTATGAGATGTCAGTTTAAATCTTTTGCCCATTTCTTTATAGTGTTTCATATTTTTTATTGATTTGTAGAAGTTCTTTATAGATGTTCTAAGTATAAATCCAGATCAGTGTATTAAAAATATGTAAATACTAGAGGCCCGGTGCATGAAATTTGTGCACAGGGGGGCAGGGTGTCCCTCAGCCCAGCCTGCTCCCTTTTCAATTCGGGACCCCTTGCAGGATGTATGACCACTCTCTCACAATCCAGAACTGCTGGCTCCCACCCGTTCACCTGCCTCTGCCTGATTTCCCCTAACTGCTTCTGCCTGCCAGCCTGATCACCCCCTAACTACTCCTCTGACAGTCTGATTGACAACTAATTGCTCCCTAGCTTAAGGTGACCAGACGTCCCGCTTTTGAGGGCACAGTCCCGATTTTTAACAATTTGTCCCACGTCCCACGGTATTTTGAAAAAGTCCAAAAGATTTTAAAGATTCTTTCCAAAAATCGGGACTGTTTTAAAATGCCGCAGGACGCAGGACAAATTGTTAAAAATCAGGACTGTCCCGCCAAAAGCAGGACATCTGGTCACCTTACCCTTGCTGGCCCGACTGCTCCTAACTGCCCTCCCCTGCCAGCCTGGTCACCCCTAACTGCCCTCCCCTGCAGGCCTGCCCCCCAAACTGCCCTCCCTTGCTGGCCTGGTCACCCACAACTGCCCTCTCCTGCTGGCCATCTTGTGGCGGCCATCTTGTGTCCACATGGGGGCAGCCATTTTTAACCATATGAGGGCAGCCATCTTGTGTCTTGGAGTGATGGTCAATTTGCATATTACTATTTTATTAGATAGGATGTATGTCAGATCTATGTATTAAAAATATTCTCTCCTAGCCGAAGCCAGTTTTGCTCAGTGGATAGAGCGTCATCCTGCAGGCTGAATGGTCCCGGGTTTGATTCCGGTCAGGGACATGTACCTTGGTTGCAGGCACATCCCTGGTGGGGGGTGTGCAGGAGGCAGCAGATCAGTGTTTCTTTCTTATCGATGTTTCTGACTCTCTGTCCCCCTCTCTCTGCAAAAAATCAATAAAATTAAATTAAAAATTCTCTCCCAATCCTTGGCTTGTCTATTTATTTTCTTAAGAGAGACTTTTGATGAGCAGACTATAATTTTGATGAAATCTACTTATCCATTTTCTTCTTTATGGTTACATTTTGTGTAATCTAATAAATTGTTGCCTACTCTAATCTCTCAATATATTTCTCCATTTTAAGGTAATTTCAGAGTTTTAGCTTTTATGTGATTCATCTTTATTACATAATGTTTGTATATTATGCGAGATTGGAGTTTATTTTTCTTCACATATATAGTCACTAAACATATAGTTGAATTTGGGGAGGACTGACATCTTAACAATAACAAGTCTCCCAATCCATAAATATAAAATATTTTTCCATATTTGTAGATCTTCTTTAGTTTATCTCATCAATGTTTTTGACTTTTCAGTGTAGAGCTCTATACATCTTTTGTTACATTTACTTCTATTTTGTTTTTAAATGCTCGTATAAGTAAATAGTTCTTCGATTTTATTTTCTAGTTGTTTGTTGCTCTTTTGTAGAAATAAAATTGAGTTTTACCTTTGGATTTTGTATCCTGCAAACTTGCTAAGCATTTCATGATATAAGGCATTTTTTTTTTCATTAAGTCTACAATGACAGAGATAAAATGGCAAGACAATACAAAGTCCTGTTGTCAGTCAGGAGCCACCATATGAAGGAACGTGGAAAGAAAAGCTTTCTCTAGCTCCTATGAAAAGTAGCCATGAGCTCCGTTTTACGGAAGGTAAATCTAAGGGTAGAGAAGTTAATGATCTTGCCCAAAGTCTCAGAGCTGTTAAGGGATGGAGATGGTCACACACTCCACATCTTTCTGACTCGAGAGCACATGCCTGAACCACTGCTCTCTGGAGCTCCTTTTATTTCACTAATGATGCCAAGGGGAGCCCCCATTCTCCCCCATGCTGGTCTCCATGGCACCAAAAGGAAAATGTGGGTTTTCACTTCCTTCTTCCTGTTCTCTTTTACCAACTTCTTTGATATCTCCCAACATTTAAAATCCCACCTGGTCAGGTCTCTCTGGCTGCTGGTGAATGCTCTAATTTGTGTCCTTTGAGAAGTGAAGTAGTCTTTTTAATGATCCGTAAAGATGTGCCCGGAGATTATAGGAAGAAGAGGCAGCCATTACTTCATAAAAATAGGTGTCCTGATTGTCAAGGAAGCTTAGGTCAGTACTCAAAACAGGGAAGTTGAGTATACGAAAACAACACCGAAAATGAATGCAGATGAGTGTTTTGTTCGTGGAATAACTAATAAATGGTGTTATTCCAAATTCTACACAAAGACTTTAAAAGAGAGGAAGAAGAGAGGAAGGGATTTAATCACTTTTGCTGAGACTAAGACATCCTGGAACAATTTTTAGAACACTGACTCTCAGATCCTGTGATAGCTCACCTGAATTAAATCTATGTCATGGACAGTTTCCCTGAGTACATTCATGTATTCACTTTAGTCCTTTCATGAAATGTAACTGCTAAACCAAGAATAACAAAATTACGCAACTGACATTTTTCAGAAGAAACCTTGTGTGTGCAATATTTTAAAACTGTGCATCAGAATCTGACTGCCTTATTTATCCAAAGGAAAATTATATTGTTTCCAGGGAGTTTGGAAATCAGTTGTAATCTTCATTTTTAATCCTCTCAGACAAAGGAGATTATAAAATAGAATCAAACTCACCATGTGTGTGTATATATATTATGATATATTATGTTACCTTATATTATAACTAGTGACCCAGTGCATGCAATTTGTGCACTTCGTGGTGGGGGGGAGTCCCTCAGCCTGTGCCCTCTCTCAGTCCAGGAGTCCTCGGGGGATGTCCATGGGGAGTAGGCCTAAGCCATCAGTTGAACATCCTTAGCGCTGTTGTAGAGGTGCGAGAGGCTCCCACCACCATCGCTGCACTTGCCAGCCATGAGCCCGGCTTCTGGCCAGGCCAAAACCAGCTCTCTGAGATCCCTAGAGGGGTCCCAATTGCAAGAGGGCACAGGCCAGGCCAAGGGACCCCACCGCTACACTGTCAAGGCTGGTGAGGGACTGCAGGAAGTTTCCAGGGCATGCTCAGCCCATCTCGCTCAGTCCCAAATGGCCAGACCCCAAAAGCAAGCTAACCTACCAGTCATAGCATCTGCCCTCTGGTGGTCAGTGCATGCCAAAGCAGTTGGTGACCTTAGCATATCATTAGCATATTATGCTTTTATTGGTTGAACAGCCAACTGAACAACTGGACACTTAGCATATTAGGCTTTTATATATACCTACACTAATAAAAGAGAACCATGCAAATTGACCATCACTCCACTACACCCACCAGCCAATCAGAGCAAGTATGCAAATCAACACAACAAAGATGGAAGACTGTGTACAAGGAAGAGGGAGGGAAAGCGGAAATAGAGGTGGGGTGGCGGCGGTGGGGCGGGAGGAATCTTGCAGGAATCTTCCTTCGATGGGCCTCTATTATGTAAATAAAAGCCTAAGTGACTAGACAACCCACCAGTAGCTATGACACACAATAACCACCAGGGGGCAGATGCTCAATGCTGGAGCTGCCCCCTGGTGGTCAGTGTGCTCCCACAGATGGGCGCCAAAGTCAGGCTGATGGCTGGCGAGTGCAACTGCTGTGCTGTGAGCCTCTCCTAGGGACACTCCCCCTGCATGCTCAAATGGTGGTGGTAGTGGTGGTGGTGGTGGTGGCAGGTGCAGCAGAGTGGGATGAGGGGGAATGTCATTCAGGGCTCGGGCTCCTCCTGAGCTGCCTGCTGCTTCGCACGCTGCTACGTGCTGTGCCTGCATGAGGACAGCGGACTGGAGCCCAACAAGCTGATGTGTAAGGCCGGGCTGCGGTGGCACAGAGGTCCACTGATCCCCACAGGCCAGGCCGAGGGACCCCCCCTGGTGCAGGCCAGACCGAGGGACCCCACTGGTGCATATATATAAACTATGGCCTCAATCCTTCCATGTGGACGGGGACAAAAAGGAGGAGTGAAATTTTCACATCCGCATCTTAGACCACGACTTGCCCAAAATGTAACTTCCAGAGGAAGGAATCTACTTAGCAATTATAACTAAAATGAACAGCAGTGAGATTTGCGATTGCCTGACCCATTCACAGCATGACAGATGAGGGCACTATTACTGGGTTTTATTCTTATTTTATATGTTAAAAAGTGATAGTCTTATTTCTCTACCAGTCGGTGACTGGTTAGTTTAATGTAACGCATATGTTGATCTTGTATCAAAATAAATCTGACCTTTAATTAAGAGCCAACTTGTATTTGATACAACCCTTTTAGCAAGCAATTTGGCAACACATTTCAGAGGCATAAAAATATTCATAGGCGTTGACCATGTAATCTCACTCCTGGCAATTTCTCCCTAAGGGAATAATCTCTCCACTAAAAAAAGAAGTTATAATCATACAAATAGGTATTGTGATGTTATTCCTGGTAGCAAAAATCAAAAACAGTTTCTATATCCAGCGAAAGAAAGTTAAGAAATTATGAGAATATAATATAATCATTAAAAAGGAAGTGTTTACCACAATATTAATTTAAAAAAATACAAACCTTATCTATCCTATGGTTATATTTATTATCTTGTGTAACAGATAAACCTAGAACATTGAAAATAGTTTATTATAATAGACAGTGAGATTATGAGTTTTACTTCCTTATTAATGTAATATTTTGTTGTTTGAAGCTGTAATTTTGTAGAAATCTTAGTAAGATAGCCATTGGCCTTCCAAGGAAGAGCATGATGTTCGGTTCTCTTAAAATCTGAAACCCCTGCCCTCTGGTCTGTGCCTCTGATCACACTTGCCTTCTGATTGCCTCATTCATTAAAGGAAAATTACATCTAGAATGTAATTCCTTTAAAATGTTTGCCTGCCGACAGTAGAGCCACCCTTACATGACTCAAAATTTCACTTGAAATTCAAGACCTCATAGGTAAGGGCTCTATATACTAGTCCAGTAGTTCATGTCAGTAACACTGGGGAGTCAAAATCATACACTCTGTTTAAAAAGTGAGACAAGCCCTGGTTGGTGTTGCTCAGTGGTTGCAGCATTTGCCCATGCACCAAAGGATCATGGGTTTGATTCCCGTGCACGTAGGTTGCAGGTTTGGTTCCATCCCCAGCCCTGATCTCTCTCTCTCTCTCTCTCTCTCTCTCTCTCCCTCTCTCTCTCCCTCTCTCCCTCCCTCTCTCTCTCTCTTCCATTCTCTTTAAAAATCAATGGGGAAAAAATCTTCTGGTGAAGATTAACAATAAACAAATGAATAAATAAATAAATAGAGACAAAATGATTTTCCAAAGGCTACTGGTTTAGAATTTCAAATCTCTATCTTACTCTATGTTAGAAAATTAATTTCTATCCAATATATTATATATATCCAGCTCAGGAAGAGAAGCACAAAGTCTCAACAGAACAGGTGTGTGTTTTTCTGACAATTACTAAGAAAGCAGATGTTTACTTGAAATAATTATTAAAAATAGGCATGTGGCCGAAACCGGTTTGACTCAGTGGATAGAGCGTTGGTCTGCGGACTGAAAGGTCCCGGGTTCGATTCCAGTCAAGGGCATGTTGGTTGCGGGCACATCCCCAGTAGGGGGTGTGCAGGAGGCAGCTGGTCGATGTTTCTCTCTCATCGATGTTTCTAACTCTCTGTCCCTCTACCTTTCTCTCTGTGAAAAATCAATAAAATATATATATTTTTTAAAAATAGGCATGTGTAGGTGAAAATATGTGCTTAGTCAGTACTCTTTTATATGATAATTTTATGTCATATATAATAAAAGTCTAATATGCAAATTGACCAAATGGCAAAACAACCAGAGCTATGATGCACACTGACCACCAGGGGGCAGATGCTCGATGCAGGGGAGTGTTGCTCAGCCAGAAGCCAGGCTCAGGGCTGGCAAGCACAATGGTGGTGGCGGGAGCCTCTCCCGCCTCCATGGCAGTCTGACATCCCCAGGGACTCCTGGATTGCAAGATGGCGCAGGCCCGGCTGAGGGGCTCCCCTGAGTGCACGGATTTCATGCACCGGGCCTCTACTTTATACATAACTAGTTTTCCTTCAGTTTATTTTTTTTATGTATATGTTCAGATTTACTAAAACATTTTCTTCAAAATTCCTTTTGAGAATGTTTGGAGTTGGCCCACCACTGCATCTCTTCAAGATGGTATTTCCTATCAAGGTTGTCTGTTTAATAGTGTTAAATGCTTCTCTTTTCCTCAAATACATGTTAAAGTAATAATGTAAAGTGATCGTGACTTTTTAAAACAAATTTCCCTGTGAAATGTTCACTTGTAGCAAGTGTTAGATATATAATAATCTTGACCCACACCTGAGTCCTCATGGAGAAGGGTTGGTCTCATGATTCACCGTTCTCTGAGGAAAAGGTAAGAACCTATAGTAGAAAACAAAGCCCCCAGAGGGTAATCAAATCTGGAGTATATTGGCCTAGGGATTAAAAGACAAAGGTTTGGGGGCTGCAAATTGAATATTTTTGCATCTATGGGAAACAACATACTTTTTTTTTCCTCTCCCACATTTACTGAAAGGAGTACCAAAAGCATAGAATCAAATTATTTATAATTTTTCAATGAACATTCATGTATAAAAGTTACAGCATCTTCTGGATTTGAAAAATATTCACAACAGGCTGGCATTTATCTGAAGGGGTTGATGCAGTTGGATTGTCCTTGCAACACTAAGAAATCAGGTTCTTCTTCGTAAGCCAGAGAATCCCTCTCCTCGAGGAAAAATCAGCTACATTAATTAACTTGTGATCACGTAACTAAGAAAGCTTGTGCTGGAACAGTACACGGATATTATAAATTTCTCGTTTCCTTTCATGACTCGCTAAAATTACGACTGCTTGATGACTGGCTTATTTTTGTGCAAAGTTAATTATCTCAGAGGGAGCCACTACAAAGTGCTGTTGCCAGATTCCTAAGTCATGCCACCAACCTCACATCTTGTCAATATAGAGAGAGTGCCTGGCACGGAGCAGGCACTTGGTATCTTTTTAAAAAAATATATTTTTTATTGATATTTTACAGAGAGGAAGGGAGAGAGATAGAGAGTTAGAAACGTTGATGAGAGAGAAACACCAACCAGCTGCCTCTTGCACACACCCCCTCCCCCGGGGAATGTGCCCGCAACCAAGGTACATGCCCTTGACCGGAATCGAACCAGGGACCCTTCAGTCTGCAGACCGATGCTCTACCACAGAGCCAAACCGGTTTCGGCCACTTAGTATCTTTGTAGAGTGAAGAAATGAATGACTAGCAGGCTCCAAGTAAAAAGCAGCAGAGGAAAACATCTTGCAGTGGTATGTGTGTGTGTGTGTGTGTGTGTGTG
The DNA here is from genome assembly GCA_963924515.1 of Vespertilio murinus. NCBI lineage: Eukaryota > Metazoa > Chordata > Mammalia > Chiroptera > Vespertilionidae > Vespertilio > Vespertilio murinus. The sequence continues at coordinate 70,565,334 of OZ004704.1, read as the reverse complement.
TGTGTGTGTGTGTATGTGTGTGTGTTTAGACATAACACAAATATAGAGACTCAAAAATCGACCCACAGGCAAATAGTTTCCAAACACTCAGTATCAGAAAAATCTCCCATGAGGCTGATGGTGGGCTTTGCCCCATGGAAGCCATCCCCAAAATGCAGTAGCCACCCGAGGGGAAACTCCACCTGGCCACTTGGAAAATTCTAAGACGTCCCCCGGGGGAAGGGAGATGCATCACTTCTACCCTACAAGGAAATGAGACCACTGGGGAGGAGAAGCAAGGCACCCAGTTGAGAAGGCCTGTGACCCCAGACAACCTCCCAGCTGCCCAGGAGCAAAGCCAGCGTGTGACTCTCACCCTCAAATGCCACGATGAGAGAGAGAATCTGGTGCGTGGCATCTGAGCCCAGAGCCAGCGTCACACCCTGCTTCCTCCCACAGCTGTCCGTGCTGTTCTTGGATGGGGACGGAGAGAAGGCCAACCAAGAACAAAGTCGGAGGGCACACGAATGAACTCGGTGCCTGGACCCGCTTACTCTGTGCACAGATTGTTCTTTGCTAGAATTAATCCATTTTAAACTAGAATTCCCTTTGATGGCTCTGCTGCTGTTTTCTTCCAGCGTGCCACCCAGCTTGGAGCAATTCACACTTACTAACCTTGTGCTTAACTTTCACCTGCAAGCTACCGATAAAAATCAAGAGACAGGAGTTAGAGAACACCAAGCCCAAATAATAATAATAATAATATTTGTTCTGAAACAAATAGAGGAAAAATTCCAGCCCCTAGCAGTCTATTTCGCATCATTTTTTTTTTTATGTTTCTGAACACCTGGTTAATTGCATTCCTGAGGAAGGTGACATTTCTGGGGCACAGAAAGAATGGTAGTCGCAGCTATTTCCCCAATCACATTTCCGACGGGGTGCCAAGAATGTCCAGTTGATTGCCCAAGGGAATGTGTTTCATCTGAGATCCCCTTGGACTGCCTGCATTTGTTTTATGCTGATTATATCGCATCAAATCCTATTGGGCTTTTAATCCAGCCACTCTTAGCCAAATTCTATTCTCCTGGTCCAACACCTGCTTCGAGCAATTCACCTGCGTGGAAGTGTGGAAACCTGGGTACCAATAATGGCCCTGACCTTGGGTAAGGCATTTGTCCTTCTGGGTGCTGGGCTCCTTCTCTGTAAAGTAAAAGGGTTGTACCAGGTGGCTTCTAAGTTGTCTTTTGGCTCAATAGCGTGTGCTGTGATTGGTAACACAGGGACTGCCGGTTACAGTTCACTGTCCATCTACCGGAGGGAGGAAATCATAGCAACCACAGAGAACTGATTCCAACACCCTCTGTTACCAAAAAAAAGGGGGTGGGGAAGGAATGAGTCCCATAGGAAAAATGGTGTTCCAGCTAGTTAGGGGCAGAACAGGCCGAGACCCAAATCTCTTGACATGCTGTCAGGTACTTCAACACCATGCTCCTGCACACAGATGTCAGATCTCCAGCTGAAAGGGGCCGTCAGACCCCCGGTGAGGAGTGGAGAGGTCCAGTGCTCCTTCTCTCTGCTCTCCTTGCTCTTGGCTAAGATCCCTTCTAGCACTTACCACACTGCACTGCAATTCGCTGGGTGCAGACTTAAACAATACTCATGCGCAGGCACACACACGTGCTGACCCCCACAGGCACTTACACCCACTTTAGATGGTGAACTCTTGGAGCACTTCATCCGCTCCCAAGTGTTTTACACACAGTAGACACCCCATAAAGCTTTGCCGGATGCCACCATATGCAGTGCTTCTAGGAGAATGTATGAGATGGGGGTCAACCAACAAAGGACCCCGCCTCTGCTCCACGTTCTATTGCCCTTCCAGATTTTGCTCCAACGGCCCATAAACGCAAACCACGGGTTACCTACACGGAGCTCACAGGGACAGCCCACTGCTGGAGGTGCAGTGAGTCCCAGCACAGAGGATGCCCTGTGGAGGTGGGTTAGCAAAGATGGTTTGAAATTAGGCCAAAATGAAGCTTAAGCCTTCGAAGCCACTGAGACAAACATGGGTCGACAAAGAGTCTCAGCATCTGAAGGACCACCAGCTGCCTCGGCAGCCCCCCAGGCACCCGCAGAGCAGACAAGTGGGCTTATCCCCATCCCAGATTGCTTGGAGCACACAGGACCAGACACCGCAGAAGACATCTTGTCCCCTTCAACTCACGAGGCAGCGGTGTGCGGTGGGGAGGGGGGGGGGGGACAGTTCAGGTGTGTGAGGCCGCTGCCTGAGACCAGGATCCACTTAATGCCTGACTTTCACCAGTCACTAAGCAGCTCCTCTTCCTTAGAAGAAGGAGAGAGGCGAAAAAATAAAAAGGAAAAACAAAAACATCAAGAGAACTCATCGTAAGACTTCCCTGCAAGAAAATATCAAGATTAAAACACACACACACACACACACACACACACACACACACACACACTGTGCTCCCCCTTAAGAATGAAACAATTACTCCAATTGTGATCAATTTAAATAAAATAAAATTGATACACACGGTCCCTTTCTTCTGAGTTTGGCCTCTAAAACATGACCAGCCAATAAACGTGTAGCCATACATCAAGAACTCTATTGGAATTCCAAGGGAGTACGAGAGGGCCAGTTTTTCAAGAGGCAGACTGCTGTGCGTGCCCATAAATACACACGCACAGATGTGCACCCATATTTGAAGAAGCTAGGACACACCCCGTAAGTAATGTCAATGCTTTGAAAACTAAAACCCTAGGTGTCCAATTTTATAAATGTGCAAATTGCTGAAGTGACATAAGATTCTGCTAAGGGTAAGAGCCTATCCGGATCAGCAGGAGTGTGCGGGGAGGCTGCAGGGGTGGGGTGGGTGGGGAGGTGGGGAAGGAGGCCCAAGGAAAGAGAATGTGCTGAGTGTTGAGTTTGTAAGTATTTCCCTGGGCTAAGGACACTAGTCCACTTGTCCAGAAGAGAATCAGCTGCTGTGTTTGGGCATTGGCTATATATATGGTGTGTTCGGACATAAGGGATAGATCATGTTTAAATGAATACCAAAAATGCCTGCCTAAATTAGCAGTCATATTCTAATAGCATATATGCACCATTGAATTTTATCTAAAGATACAACTTAATTACATTCATATCAAAATCAATTTTCAATTTTAATATATATATATATTTAATATATATTATATATATATTATTTATTTATTTATAAAAGGGTAATATGCTAAGTAGACTGGATAGACCAGACAAGTGCCCTGGACATCTTTCCAGACAAAGCCACAGTGGCAGGGGCCAAGGCAGAGGCAGTTAGGAGCAATCAGGCCATCGGTTAGGGGTGATCAAGCAGGCAGAGTGGTTAGGGGCGATCAGGCAGGCAGGCAGGTGAGCAGTTAAAAGCCAGTGATCCTGGATTGTGAGAGGGATGTCCTACTGCCGGTTTAGGCCTGAACCCACGCGGGATTGGGCCTAAACTGGCAGTTGAACATCCCCCAAGGGGTCCCGGGTTGGAGAGGGTGCAAGCCGGGCTGAGGGAAAATTCCCCATGCTTGAATTTTGTGCACTGGGCCTCTACTATACAATAAAATACAACTCTGCCAGAATAAAAGAGAATGAAATCTTGCCCTCTGCAACAACATGCATGGACCTACAAGGTATTGTGTTGAGTGAAATAGATTGGATAGAGAAAGACAAATGCCATATGATTTCACTTATTTGTATAACCTAAAAACAAAATAGATACACAAAACAGGAACAAATTCATAGATAAAGAGTATATTTTGATAGTTGACAGATGGGAGGGGCGTTATTAGTATGGGTTAAAAGGGGAAAGGGATTCATGTGTGTAAATTTTATAGTTAGTAATATTATTATAAATATGTATAGTGTTAGATGACTAGATTTATCAGGTGGTCACTTCTTAAGTTATATCTGCCTAATCACTATGTTGTACACCTGAAACTAATATAACATTGTATGTCAAATTTAAATTAAAAATAATTTTTTAAATCAAGGAATAACATTATTGAGAGGAGGCAGCCCATATTACTTCATCAAGTCAGGAAAAATAACAATTGCTAGCTGCTGTTTACCTTTCGCACAGTCCTTTAGTCAATAACCTCGTAAAAAATAAACCATATTAGTTTATCAAAGTTTCTCCTTAGTTGTCATTTGTTGGCTGCTAATGACCATCACACTCTGCATGCTCAAAAATCAGCCTTTTAACAATTGGTTGTCAAACCTGCAAACCTCAATTAAGTTTTCTTTTTTTTAAATATATTTTATTGATATTTCAGAGAGAGGAAGGGAGAGAGATAGAGAGCTAGAAACTTCGATGAGAGAGAAACATCGACCAGCTGCCTCCTGCACACCCTCTATGGGGGATGTACCCGCAACCAATGTACATGCCCTTGACCGGAATCGAACCTGGGACCTTTCAGTCCACAGACCTATGCTCTACCACTGAGCCAAACCGGTTTCGGCTCAATTAAGTTTTCTATAATTTCTGGAATCCATCCTATTACCCTCTTCAAAAATAAGATAAAAGTTACCCATCTCTGATCTTGTGGTATCTCTCCTATTTGCCACAAGTAGACTTTTCAAAGACTACTAAAGAGTAGCTCTGAGATTATGGATGAAAATTCTGTTACCACTCTGTTACCTAATTCATTTGGCCTCGTTTTAAACATTGTGGAGTAAGTTTACTAATCTCTCATCTATTTGGGGCTTAAAATTCTCACTTCTTATAGTTTTTCTCTATATTCAATTTAAAAACATATCTAAAAAAGAGAAGGGAAAAAATAGGAGTTGAATGATTCTGCTACTTCTTTAATATGCTTTCTGTTATCAGCTCTAAGCAGTACACTTATTATTTCCTTCTTTTTGACTTTAAAAAAAAAAAAAGCATGCCTCACAGTTCCTATGCCAACTTTGTTTTCTTTATCCTCAATTTATTGAGAGCCTAAGTTTGACACTTTTATAATAGATTTCTACATTCAATCTTGGTTACTCTCCCTTCTTTGTATCTTTTACACATACGTATGAACTTTTAGATTACTAGGCAGCCATTCCACTTTCCTGAGCTATCTCCCATTTTATTTGAATTATTTCTCAATTATTCAACTAGAAGTTTTGTTGTGGTTGTTTTTTAATCTCCCCTTTGTCGGCCGTATCCCTTTTTGAGACTCAAGTCATGGGTTAAGAACTGTTTTCCTTGAACTTTTTATAAAAGTTTCTCGAAGTCCAGGGCACTTGTCTGACTCTGAAGCGCAAGGTACACTCCTCTGGCCATCATAAACTATTAGCTCGGGGTTCTCAACCATTTTTTACATCACAGCACTTCGTGGATGATAGTCTCCCATGTGACACACCCTCACATGTATCCCAAGTTTTACAAACCTCAAGAATATTTTTCCTAAAAGTAAAATCATATTTAACTGACACCTATATTGGCTATATGTCAGTTATTGCTCTTCACAGTCATATGGTAACATTGATAAACAAGCTGTGGATTATCCTATATAATAAAAGGCTAATATGCAAATTGTTCCCTCTACCTGGAATTTGACCAGGGGGCAGGGCCAGCTGGCCAACTGCCCGCAGCCCCTCCCCCCAGCTGGCCAGCCCAATTGACCCCGATTGGGGCGGGCCAGCTGGACTCCACCTGTGCACAAATTTATGCATTGGGTGTCTAGTAAGAATATAACAGCCATGCCGAAACCGGTTTGGCTCAGTGGATAGAGCGTTGGCCTGTAGACTGAAAGGTCCCAGGTTCAACTCCGGTCAAGGGCATGTACCTTGGTTGCGAGCACATCCCCAGTGTGGGGTGTGCAAGAGATAGCTGACTGATGATTCTCTCTCATCGATGTTTCTAACTCTCTATCCCTCTCTCTTCCTCTCTGTAAAAAATCAATAAAATATATATTTTTTAAAAAATAATATAACAGCCATGATATCATCAGGATAATCGTGTGTGTGTGTGTGTGTGTGTGTGTGTGTGTATACACATACACACACATATCACTAATTTATGTCAAAGCCAGTGTTTAGGAACAGGAACTATTTTCAATAAACCAAATCCTCCTTAATTCTACTTTTGTACACCAAAAGGTCATAGGTTCAATTCTCACTTAAGGCACTTACCTAGATTGTAGATTTGATCCCCAGGGCAGCCAAACATCACATTATATTTCTCTCTGACTCTCTTCCTCTCCCTTTCTCTCTCTCTAAAATCAATAAAGTAACATTCTTCTTAAAAGCAAATCTGTCCCTGGCTTAGAGCATCAACCCATGAACCCAAAGATCTTGGGTTTAATTCCAGGCACATACCTGGTTTGTAGGAGGCAATCAATTGATGTGTTTGTCTCACATCATGTTTTTCTCTCCTCTCCTCCTCTCACCTCCTTCCACTCTCTCTAAAATCAATGGGGAAAAAATATCCTCCAGTGAGGAGTAACCAAAAAATAAATAAAAAGCAAATCTGTTTCTTACATGATATATAGTGTTTGCCTAGAACTTGCTTCAAAGAATATTTAAGGTCTCCTTACACACTTTTATAAGTCTGTTCTAGATTTATGATTTATACTCCAAAACCTTCAATGCAAAAGGAATATAACTTTTAGTAAAGGTGGTGAACACTTTTAAAAAACACTAAATTTTATTCTTAAATTTCTAGTCATGTAACCCAGTCCAATTCAATTTCCCTTATGTTTTAAACCTAGAAAATTTGACCAAGTAAATCCACTGAAGCTGCTCTTCCATAATCCTAATACATCTTTTATTGGATCAAAAAAAAAAAAGACTGTCAAAGTTTTTTTCTCTGTCAAAGAGGTCAAAATATATATAGCATCATGTAAACAGCTTAGATGTGGTCCTTTGACTACCTGAATGTCTTCTGACAAAGCAGAAGGAGCAAAAAGAAGGAGGAGCAGGAATAGAAGAAGAGAGGGAGGGAAAAATAAGAGTAAATATCAAAATATTAAAGAAATTGTTTTTAAAATGAGCTCTTAAAAAGATCCACACAGCCTGTTATTATGTATTAGAATGCAACAGTAACTATTTTTAAAATGCTCTCACTAGTAATCATGTCCTCTTTTTAAATATATATTTGCTAATACCTAAGGACAAGGAAAATAGTTTTACGTGGGATATGGATACAACCATACAATGTAGTAATGCCCCATGGTACCAAGAGCTGGAGCCCTCCCTCTGCATTGGGTTGGACTGAGCCTTAGTCGACGCAAAGTTCTGTACTATCCCACTCTGGCCCTCGAGGCAATGGCATCAAATGTCCACAGCAAGAGCCACTCGCTGGTTATACTAATCTTTCCTCAATATCCCCAAATCTATCTTTTAAAAATTCAGACTTGCCAAAACCGGTTTGGCTCAGTGGATAGAGCGTCGGCCTGTGGACTGAAAGGTCCCAGGTTCGATTGGTTGCGGGCACATCCCTGGTGTGGGGTGGGCAGGAGGCAACTGGTCAATGTCTCTCTCTCATCGATGTTTCTAGCTTTCTCTCTCTCTCCTCTCCCTTCATCTCTGTAAAAAATCAATAAAATATATTTTTTAAATTAAATAAAATAAAATAAAATAAAATAAAAAATTCAGGCTTTACTTCTTTACAACTACTTTTCATGAATTTATTTTTAACAACTAAAACATTACCCTAAAACATATGTCTAACTTAAGACATTGCGGACCAGTAGTTTAATTGCTAGCTTTACCCAGTGGCCAGATAAGTTCCTATTGAATGGGTACAAAAAGCATTTTATATGAATGTTAAAGGCACACTTTAAAATTAAATGCCCATTGCATTTTGAAGTTATTTATTATGTGTTTTTACAAGCTAATATCTTTTTAAAATATGATTGCCCACAAGCCTTAGAACAGAAAACACGAGCATTCTCGTGATCTGTCTGCAATGTGTTAATAAGGCCTGTTCTAAAGCTTATTTCTATGTACATCTTCCATACCAAAAAAAAAAAATCAAGATTGTCTGTTCATTGTATGCATATATGCATAACCCAATGGGCACAGACAAAAAGGTGGTGAAGGTCTGGGGCAGGGGGAGAATGCAGGCTAGAAGGGGGAAGAGGGAGATATAAGTAATACTTTCAACAATAAAGATTTTATTCAAAAAATACAAATATTGTTCAGTTCAGAAGTCTGATGGTAGTTTTTTAAAACACAAAATCACTCCACTTGTGATTATTATGGAAGATGTGAAAGTCTGTCTAAAAGTCATCCAAACAGAGCCAAATACACCCTCAAATTCTTCATTTTTTGGAAGATATGTTGTGCGTTCTTGTGTGTCTGAGCTATATACTCTTGGCAGCAATCATCTGGCCTAGATTTCTTCACTTTTAAAAGTCATCCGCGATTCCACACTTGACCCGGAACAGAGCAGCAGTTTCTCAGGATCCTCTCTGTGCCTTCGTGTCCAGAGTTCCCCTATACTTTGAGACCTTGGGGACAGGGTTTCAAACCGGATATAAGTCTCCTTTTCCAAATCTTCTTCCCAGAAGGATTCCGACTTACACTGCAGTTTGCAAACTTTATACAACAGGAAGAAAACCAATGGCAAGACAACGGCGCAGGCGGCGCCGCTCACCGCAATGAGGAAGGGATCTTGCGAAGGGCCTTCTTCAGCGCCGTCAGTAGAAAAGGTGATACATTGGTCTTTCCGGGGAGGCGCTCCTTTTGGACAGACGCATGCTATGTACTGCCTCCCGGGCTCCAGGCCGTCTATGGTTGCTTGGTTCTTGCTGAAGTCTGCATCCAGCAGCAGCAGGTCCTTTTCCCCGTGCTTGGAATACAGCACGGTCACCTCTGGGTTATGCATGGTGTGGATGGCGTTCCACATCAGGGTCACACTCTCTCTGGTCTCACTGACTGCCCTGAGGTTTTCTATTGTGGTATTCGCCTCCCTGGGCCTTGCTCGACCCAATAATGCCAGCTCTTCTCGTCTACTTGCACGAGCTGGGGGACGCTTACTTCCACCCGTCTCCGCCTTTACATCGCTTTCCCCATCTGGAGGCAGCTGGAGCGACTGCCGGCTGGCCATGGTGGTGCTTGTTGAAATTTCAGTGCTCGGAGCTGTGGCTGGAGAAACGATGGAGGAGGAGAACGGGTGTAAGGAGAAGGGAGCCGCAGGAGGAGGAGAGGAAGTAGAAGTAGAAAGGAAAGCGGAAGAAGAGGGAGAGGGAGAAGAGGAGGAGGAAGGCCAGGGAGATGGCGATGAACCAGGGGTGGATATAGATCTTCTAGGTCCTGGCTGGCCTTCTCGCCCAGGATGACCTCCGTTTCTTCTTTCGGAGCTGTCGGATGCGATGGTGGTTGTGACAACACCAACCACTGTCACAGTAACCAAGGCTTCTGACATCCCAGCCAAATTTTTGGCCTTACACTTGTAATCCCCAGCATCCTTGTAAGAAATGTCTGTGAAGCTTATTACCGACCACCTGACTCCTTCCCCTGGAGATTCCTGAATTACTGGAAGAAAAAAAATTTTATATATATGTAATTCTGTGAGGAGGAAAAAAGTAACATGCCAAATGAAAAAGAAGCAACTATTTGGATCTACATGCATCCCTTTTTCATAAGCCAAAAGGGAAATGGTATACAGCAAGTCCCTAATGGCATTTGATGGCTCCATAAATTGTCTACATGAAGGTCTAGGTCATGCCAGCTGCCATGAGTCTATACAGAAAATAGTATTTTTAAGAGAAATGGGACTGTAAATTGGGAGACTTGATTTTAGTAAACTTTTGTCCACTAAGTAGTATATAATTTCAGACTTGTCAATTAGTGTCTTTAGGCCTGTTTCTATATTTTTAAAATAAGGGAATACTGCTTAGTGTATTCAGAAACTTTAGAAATCAAGACAGAATGGAAATATGTCAGATTTAAGTGTTTAGGAAAGTAAAATTCCAATTTTTCAAAAACGATATTCTACAAATAAAAGAGCCAATGGTTTACTAGTTTATATAAACTAAATATAAAATAAAAGATTGAGAATACAAATTATGACTCCTCCTTAACAGAAAATAATCTGCTGTGCCCTCTGTAGATAGATAGCATTTTATTACAATGAAGAAATATTTGTGGAAATATTAAATTAAGGCCTTGTGATAAACATTTTAGAGGACAATAGTGAATTAAGATTAGAAGGGATCTTTGAGATCACTTTGTCTTATCCCCCAAATTTAACTCACACCTCAAGGCATGGACCATTTACTATTTATTTGTAAGGATAGTAAGCCTTGAAATTTTTTTTTATCAAGTTTCATTATTTGTACCTTGATTTAATTTAACTTTCAGGAGTTTTAAGAATAGATTGCTCATCAGAATATCACTATAGAAACTGAGGCCAAAGCATTGGCTTGGACATAGTAGGATCTGAGAAGTCTATGAAAACAGTATTTCTAAAAGTTATACTTTTTGATTCACAATAATGTTTGCATGCAATTTACATAATCATTTAAAATGAGAAATTGGGGAGAACATCCAAGATGGCGGCCTAGGCAGTCTCCTAAGCTGCCGCCTCATCAACAATTTAATTAAAAAAACAACTAAAATCAAAAAGGACTTCACCAAAATGTCAGGAAAGCTGGCGGAGTGGAGTAGCTACAACTAGAAAGAAAGAGAGAGGCTCACGGATCGGACTGGGAGCCGAAAAGTACTGAGGTAGGAGACGCTCGCGCACGCGGTCGCCGAATACCTGCCTGGCGGTGGGAGGGGAGGAATCCCCAATTGCACGGAACCCTTTCCGACTGTACTGAACCCAGCCCCGGCTGAAATTCCGTGGTCCCAGGCTCATACGGGTGGAGTCTGGACTGCAGAGAAAGGCACCCAGAGACTCAGAGACCCGGAAACTGGGAGACCGGGGACCGGAGCCGCAGTCTGCAGGGTCTACAGACGCGCGCGCGAGCAAGTACGCGCTGAGGTCTGACCGCAGCCCCTCCGGAGCGGAAGGAGACAGAAGCTTCAGGTCTGACCTCGGAGGCTGCCGCCACCTCTCTGTACAAGGTGGCGGCCTCTCTGTAGCGGAAGGAGTCAGAAGCTCCAGACTACAGAGACCAGCCCAAGTCCGGGTGAGCCCCTGGGGCACCCACGCTCTTGCTTGGGGAAACTGGGCTGGTCAGGCGGAAACTCAGGCGAGCGCACTAGGGCAGGGCAGAAGCCAAGACTGTCAGTTCAGCCCTGAGACTCCGCCCCATCCAAGCTGAGCAGAGGCTTCTGCAGTTTTTCAAGTCTGATCCTATAAGACTGTCTCCAATACAGAAGTTATCCCAGAGTAGACACAGCTGATACCCACATCCAATTGGCCTGAAGGTCAATTCACAACAATAGAGACTTAGCTACAACAAGGCTGTGCACGCAGTCCACAAAGGGGATCACCAAGAGTGTCTACCTCAGGTAACTGAGGAGGCTGACCCACTGTGCTATATAGGACACCAAACACACAAAGCCATCCTACCAACTCTGAAAAATAGTGATAATGCCGAGACAAGGAAATAGATCTCAAACAAAAGAGATGGAGGATATAGAGTTCAGAACTACGGTTCTAAGGCTATGCAACAATATCCTAGAAAAGCTCGATAAAATTCATGAGACCCAACTAAAAAGTATAGATAAACTGACTAAATTGGAAAATATTATGCAGAGATCCAACAGCAGAATGGAAGAACACAAGAATCAGGTCAAGGAGCCAAAAGACACTCCGCTGGAGAAGGAAGAAGAAAAGAGGATCCAGAAAGTTGAAGATAGTGTAAGGAGCCTCTGGGACAACTGCAAGCGCACCAACATCAGAATTATGGGGGTGCCAGAAGAAGAGGGAGTGCAAAATACTGAAAACATATTTGAAGAAATAATATCAGAAAACTTCCCTCACCTGGTGAAAGAAATAGACTTACAAGTACAGGAAGCCTACAGAACCCCAAACAAGAGGAATCCAAAGAAAAATTCTTGGAGACACATCATCATCAATATGCCAAGGGTAAAAGACAAAAAGAGGATCTTACAAGCAGCAAGAGAAAAGCAGTTGGTTACCTATAAGGGAACACCCATACGACTATCAGCTGATTTCTCAACAGAAACCATGCAGGCCAGAAGGGAATGGCAAGAAATATTCAAAGTGATGAACAGGGAGAACCTACAACCAAGATTACTGTATCCAGCAAAGTTATCATTCAGAATTGAAGGGCAGATAAAGAGCTTCACAGATAAGAAAAAGCTAAAGGAGTTCATCACCACCAAACCAGTATTATATGAAATGCTGAAAGGTATTACTTAAGAAGAGGAAGAAGGTCAAGTGAATTAAAAATCTCAGGAATAGAATAAACTGGTGAATATAATAGAATTAGGGGCAAAGAAAGGGAGTGGATAGATAATTATCAGGGTGAAAGGGGTGTGGGGTGCAGAGACTGGATTAAAATTGTATAACCTATGGATAAGGACAATAGTGGGGGGAGGGGGGGAGGGCAGAGGGTGGGGTGGGAATCAGGTGGAAGGGAGCTATGGGGGAGAAAAAGGAGAAACAATTGTAATAATCTGAGCAATAAAGATTTATTTAAAAAAAATAAAAAAAATAAATAAAAAAATAAAATAAAATAAAATAAAATGAGAAATTGGTATGGAAATTCCTTCTGAGGAGATTGTAATCATTATACATTTTAAAGTGAGCCGTATCCAAGATGACACAGCCAGACAAAGGCCTTCCCTGTAGTCATCCATGCTCTAGATCATGTTTTCTAAGAAAAGAATCAAATTCTCTAATTTCATCTATGTAGTAGGTCAACTGAGGAAAATTTTAACTAAGAAAATAAACTTTCAGCCGAAACCAGTTTGGCTCAGTGGTAGAGCATCGGTCTGCGGACTGAAAGGTCCCAGGTTCGATTCCGGTCAAGGGCATGTACATTGGTTGTGGGCACATCCCCAGTAGGGGGTGTGCAAGAGGCAGCTGGTCGATGTTTCTCTCTCATTGACGTTTCTAGCTCTCTATCTCTCTCCCTTCCTCTCTGTAAAATATCAATAAAATATATTTTTTTTTAAAAAGAAAATGAACTTTCAAATCCCTTTTACCTAACACTCTTGGCATATTTTATTAGAATTAACAAGCTAGATTACAAATATTCCCCAAACTGAGATTAAATACAGATCTTTGAAAACTTTGTTTCAACATGGCACCCAAATTTAAAAAAAAAAAAAAAAATACCTGTGTAATTAACAGGCGAGTGGTCAGATCTGGTCCACGTGAGTTGCGGGGTGGGGAAGCCCGTGCCGTCACACCGCAGCAGGACGTTACTGCCCAGAGCAGACGTGATCCGGGTGGCCGAGGTCATCACCGATGGCTTCAGACACCGGTCCAGCTCAGCCCGCTGAAACAAAATCCCTGTCAGGCGCTCGGGCTCACGGCAGACCATCAGTGGGTCGAGAAGTACTATGGCAGGATCAGCAACTTTGGATATCTCGATCATTTTGGAAATGTGACAGTCACAGAACCACGGGTTGTCCTGCAGACCTAGCCCAGAAGGAGGAAAAGGCTGATGAAGGTTATTCTGATGGCTTTAGTTTACATTGCAACCTTTTGGAGAAGCAGGTGTCCTCACGGTCTCCCTAAAAAACAGAAGTGCACTCGGGGATGAAATGGAGTCATCGTTCTATCAGTTTTGCCCTTGATCCAGTCACATGAATGAACAAACCCTCTCAGTTCAGATCCTTCAGGGTCAAAGCTAACAGTCATTGAGCATCTACTCCGTACTTGGTTCTAAGCACTCACTAGTATTTTCTCAGTTAATCCTAACAACCCTATATAGAAGAGAGTATTGTTATTCCTCCTGGAAAGATGAGGAAGCTAAGACACAGAGAAACCAATAATTTGACCAAGGTCACATAGCTAATTAGTGTCAGAGCCAAGATTTGAATCCTAGTAGCACAGAATGTCGTAAACAAAGTGATAGAGATACTTCTAGGGTGCTATGAAAGTACTTATGTTATTACTAGAGGCTCAATGCTTGAAAATTCCTGCACTCAGGGCAGGAGGGGGGCATCCCTCCGCCCAGCCTGCGTCCTATCACAGTCCAGGACCCCTCAGGGGATGACCACCTGCCAGTGGCAGTCGGACATCCTTAGCATTGCAGAAGAGGCAGGAGAGGCTCCCACCACCACTGCTGCACTCAACCTGGCTTGTGGCTGAACAGAGCTCCTTCCCCCTGTGGGAGTGCACTGATCACCAGGGGGCAGCTCCTGCGTTGAGCGTCTGCCCCTGGTGGTCAGTGCATGTCATAGCAAATGGTTGTTCCCAGCAGTTCTGCCATTAAGGTCAATTTGCATATTACCCTTTTATTACGGTGTTTCCCCGAAAATAAGACATCCTCCGAAAATAAGACCTACTTACAGGTTTCCTTCTGAGTGAAATAAAAGGCATCCCCCCGAAAATAAGGCCCCCAGGCTCTGTCTCAGAATGAAAATTAATTTACCATAAACTGATCTCTAGGGCCGCCCTGACTGGCGTCTAGCAACCAGTGATGTCACGCGGAGTCCTGACGTCACTGCTGTGTGAATGGAGAGAAATCAGCGTGGAAACTCTGTGAAACCTAAACTGCAAGAAGTTGTGACTTGGGTGAAGAATTCATGGGAGAAAATCACTGACAGTTGCTTTGCAAATGTACTGCGAGCAGGCTACCTTGACAAGAAGTACTCATTTAAAGACAGTGCTATTGCTAAACATGAGAGATTTGGTCCACTGATTCTGAAAGAAATGGAGTCACAAGAAATTCACCAGGAAATTCAGGAATTGGATTGTTATGATGATGTTCCAGAAGATGATGACATGATTGTCATTGAATAAATGAGTAAATTCTTGATACTGTAGGATTCACAGTTTGTCTGGTTTGTGTTGACAACTACCGTACTACTGTACCGTATACAGGTAATAAATTTCTTTTATTTTCATTTAACAATAAATGTATTCTTCTTCATAGAACAATAAGACATCCCCTGAAAATAAGACCTAGCGCATCTTTGGGAGCAAAAATTAATATAAGACACTGTCTTATTTTTGGGGAAACAAGGTATAATGGATAAGTATTATAGGATACTGAAAGGCATCTAACTCAGCCTGCACTACATCATGATTGTGTGTGATCTGAAGACATATTGAGGTAGTACAACTTCGGTGCAGCAAAAGCATTGAGTGAGATGCAGACAATGCCAGGAGATAAGAATGGAAAGATTGGTAGAGGTTAGAACATGGCTTGGCATGAATTTCGTATGTTGTAGCCATGAAGATATATTGCCCAAATTCCCCTTTGGGAGAGAATCAGCCGCCAGGAACACAGTTGGTTGACAACCTCCTGTTGCAAGTGCCTTCAGGATCTGCCTCAGCTGTCAGAGTTATTAGCCAAGATGTGTTGGCCTTCCAAAAGGCTGTCAGTGTGAGATTAAAGGAAAGTGAGGAAAATGCTACTGGAAACTACCCTTGTTATGGAGTGGCAAAAAGTTTAGCAACACTGTCACCTGTGTTTAACAGGAAAAGTAGGAAACATACTCAATAAAAAAGTTCTAGATAAGGAAATTTCCACACAGAGTGCTGCCTGGTATCTTCTTGCTGCTCATAATAAACTGTAAAGAGACATCAGCTAAAAGAAGATATGAAGTGTAAATATAAAATATTTTTATGTATAAAAGCTAATATAAATATAGAAGAACCAAAACCTGTTGGGTCCATAATAAAACTGTTTCAGTATGGAGGTTCCTCAAAAAATTAAAAATAGACCTGCCTTATGACCCAGGGATTCCACTTCTGGGTATATATATATATATATATATATATATATATATATGAAGAAATCTAAAATACTAATTGAAAAGAATATGTGCACCTCATTATTTACAATAGCCAAGGTAAGGAAGCAACCCAAGTGTCCATCAATAGACCATTGGATAAAAAGGCTGTGGTATCTTTATACATTGGAAAACTAACCAACAATAAAAAGAATGAAATCCAATTTATGTGGCAGCATGGATGAACTTAGAGAGTACTGCTAAGTGACATAAGTCAGACAGAGAAAAACAAATATCATATGATTTCACTATGTGGAATCTAAAGAGCAAAATAAACAAAATAAAAGCAGGCTTATAGATACAGAGATCAGATTGATAGTTACCAGAATGAAGGGAAATTTGAGGGCTGGGTGCAGACTGTGAAGGCATTAGGAAGTACAAATCAGTAGGTTACAGAATAGTTATGGGGATGTAAAGTACAGCATAAGGAATATAGTTAATAATATTATAATACCCTGTTTCCCCGAAAATAAGACAGTGTCTTATATTAATTTTTGCTCCCAAAGATGCGCTAGGTCTTATTTTCAGAGGATGTATTATATTTCCATGAAGTAGGTTTTATTTTCGGAGGATGTCTTATTTTCGGGGAAACATGGTAGCTACATATGGTACCAGGTGGGTACCTAAAATATTGGGGGATTACTATGTAAAGTATAGAATTGTCTAAGCCTTATGTTGTACACCTGAAACTAATACAAAATAATACTGAATGCAAACTATAATTGAAAAATAAAAAAAACTTTTTTTTTTAATGCTGAGCCTCTCCAAAATTTTCAGATTAAGAAAGAGCTTCAGAGTGAAAATTAATCCAGTGTGGGTGGGATCATAATAGAATTTGCTAAGGTCTCAGAGGGATCTGAGATGGTGCTTCAGAGCGTGCAGTCAGATAGAGTCTCTCTAAGGATCTTAAGGGTGATGTCCCCTAGCAGCCTCCCACAAAGCCCCAGGTTGAAAGGATTTACCTCTGGAAGATTTGTGGTTGTGACTTTTTACTAATGGAGTGGATTATACAATGATTCCTAAGGAGAAACGACAGAATTGGAATTAAAAAAAAAAATTCTAACCATGGTGGAAGATTTAACTGTTCACTATAAATTCTAAATTTCTATTTATGCCTATCTATAATAATAAAAGTATAGTATGCTAATTAGACTGGACATCCTTCTGGATGAAGCCGGAGCTGCGAGGGAAGCCGGGGTCCCGGGTGCCAGAGGGAAGCCAGTGCCCACAGCCAGGGATTGGGCCTCTAGTTTTTATTATAGTAGCACTTCATGTCTGATTGTTATTTTCTGCCAGTGTTGGTAAGCGTTTACTGTGTGTATGTTTTCAACTATCTGAGCAATTCCTTTTCTCTCATGGTCGATTGCCTTAGGCTTCTTTCTCTTACAATCTATGATCAGTTCCCTAGTATTGACTTGAATTCTATTCAACCTGCCAACAAACATCAAATTCATCCGGTCATGTAATAATTAATAGGTGTAGAATACTTTATACTTTCAAAGCACCTGCTGTCCAAGACTTTTTCTTTATGAGATAACAATACCAGTTGACAGTCATTGATTGCCTCCTCTGTTGCAAAGACTGTATTTGTCAAGAATTGTAAAAGGTCTGAGTTTTACCCTACTCTAGAGTGACCAACTCATCCCAGTTCCCCAGTTTCTTAGAAGGTGGCAGAAGACACAAGACTCCTGTTCAGAGATGAAGGACAGTTTATTACTCATAGCTCTAAAGGAAGAGATTATCTTTATTGCACCCTTTGCTCTGGAGGGGGACATACCTCTACCTTTCAAAGCCTCTCTCTACACAAATATTCTTGGAAAGGTTGTTCAGGCCAAAACCGATTTGGCTCAGTGGATAGAGCGTTGGCCTGCAGACAGAAAGGTCCCAGGTTCGATTCCAGTCAAGGGCATGTACCTTGGTTGCGGGCACATCCCCAGTAGGGGGTGTGCAAGAGGCAGCTGATCGATGATTCTCTCTCATCGATGTTTCTAACTCTCTATCCCTCTCTCTTCCTCTCTGTTCAGAACAAAAGGCAGTCAGTGCTTGCCTCTGCTCAGAAGACATGCAGAGATGTGAGGGACACTGAGACATTGTCTCCCAACAGGGCTCTGTATGCCAAAGGATCTGTCTGACAACAGCATGAGGTGGATGATATTAGTATCGTCCTCACTTTAAGGAGGAGAAAACCAATGCTCCTGGAGGTTAAGGTGTCTGTTCAACTGGTATGCAGTCAGGATTTGAACCTCACTATCCTGATCTTAAAGCTCTCATTCTCCTCCACCATGTATACGTCTTACACTGACCTCAGGAAGCTAGTATGATTTTTCCAATTTCACACCAAAGAACATTAAAGCACAGAGATCAGTTTTGGGGCTTTGTAAGTAGTCCTAATCCCACATGCCGTAGCCTCCTAATCTAATACTCCTTTCTTCCTCACCTAAACACAGCCAGAGCCACAGGTGGCCGTTAGAAGTGCTGTTATCTACAAATAACCAATGTCAAAGCAGTGATATCTGGAGTACAAACGTCTACATAGGGAAAGAGCAAAGAGCTGTAACGTTAGCAGTGTCATTTGAGCTTTGAAACTGTTATAAAAATGTGTTAACAATGAAGTAAAATTCCTTTAAAAATTAATCCAACTGGCTGTATCTAAAAGTTATGTAAACCAGGGAAATAGTTTCAAATCCCTCAAGAACAAAACGTGCATTTATTCCAGCTTTGGAATATCTAAGGTCAAAGGTACAACTTTAAAAACCTGAATAACAGCCATCTAAGTGCTGAACACATTCATCAAGTGTTTTTTCTTCTGGGGACAAAGGTACAAGAGCCCTCCGGAGTTAAAGTGTTACTTGTACTGCATTCCTTCAAAGCAACGTGCCAACCACAGTCACGGTAATTTGCATTAATTAATTTATTTTAGATTGCTATTCTTGGCCAGGGCCAGATGGACTTTGCCTTATCTTTTTTCTAAAGGGGTAATGCTTTCCATGCATCACAGTAATTGGATTAAATGGGCTAACAAAAAAAGTAAATAAAAACAGATGGATAGATCCTGAGAACTGAGTGGAGAGGAGTTGGAGAGCTCCGTGAAAAAAAGGTAAAAGAATTAAGCAAAGAAAAAAAAATAAACACCTCAGCAACACAGATGATCGTATAGTGACTACTAGGGGAAGAGGGGAGTGGGAAAAGGTAGCAGAGGGTAAAGAGGAGATAAAGGCGATGGAAGGAGAGTTGGCTTAGGGTGGCGAACACACAATACAATACACAGATGATGTATTATAGAATTGTACACCTGAACCCTATATAATTTTATTAACAAATGTCTCTCCAGTAAATTCAATAAAAGTAAAAACAAACAAATAAATAATAAATAAATAAACATTTAAAGAATAAAAAATAATATCCCAGGACTGCGATTAGAAGCCTCACTCCGCCTCTCTATCAGCTGGTAGAGAGGAAGGTGTTGATTACAGTCCCACCTCATGTGGTTTTCCAGAAGGCTGAGACACCCCAGGAGTCCCCAGAAGGGCATCTGGCACGGGGTAAGCAGTAGCTATGTGGAACTTGCTAGCAGAGGAGAGGCACACCCACAGGGACTGAGGAGTGTTGGCTGAATTAAATGAATGCCATTTCGAAAATTCTGTGAAAGTACGGGGGGCCGCCGCGGCCCTTCAGGTGAACTCCATTCTGATTACAGAAAAGCCGTGTTTACAGGGTAGCAGTTTGGGTACCAGGGGAAAACACCCAAAAAGACATGGTATACCTCTCCTACTGCAGGCTTTTTCCTCCAAGATAAACAGTGTAAGACCTATAGAGTCTGCCTACATAAATATTTGCTTGTTCTTGAGAAAGAAGCCATGGAAATTTACCTGTATGGCAAATCAAAAGTCTAATCTAGTTTCAGAGTTAATTTAAATGCTTACTTGGAGGACACTAGTTTATGTGTTGTGGATACATTAAAGGACAATTTTATTAAGTTGGTATTTCTACTCCTGTGGAAGAGAGAGGGAGTAATGGAAAAGCTTCTGCCTAAATTTTCATTAAATAAATACAGGATATAAATAGCCCAGTAAAGTAATGCATTTGGGAGGAAATTGAGTCTGGTATTATTGCATACCATACCCCACGTTACACAGGAGTGAGGAGGAAGAGCAGGGGTTCCGGTGCCAAACAGCCTGCACTCATATCCCAGCTCCATCACTGCATGGAGAGTGACTTTGGTCAAGTGGTTTAGCTTGTGCCTCATTTCCTCATCTATAAGATGGGGATGAAAAGGTATTTACTAGCAGAAGATATACCTGAGACTAGCAGAAGATATACCTATAAAGTATAAGAACTAGGCTTGGCCCTGAGTAAGCACTCCATCAGTGTTAGCCATTTCTATTACTATTACAATTAGAACCTCCAACTGCTGATAATCACAAACACCGGACAATAAAAATGAAATAGAAGCAGATTGTTTCCCAGTCTAATAGGACACAAGTAAATTCTCCAGGGCACCTGGGGAGATATAATTGCTATAGTGAAACACTGAGTTCTAGAAAATCTAGGATCAGTTCTCATCACCTTAGCTTAATGATGAAATTTGAAGACTCAAATACAACTCAACAAAAGCAATACTAAATCCATTTAAATGCTGACACAGCATTTTCTTTTTTATTAAATAAAATCTCAAATGATCTTTTCTTCATACTTGGCTTCAGCTAATATTTGATATGGTCAATAGGGATTCCTGGCACAAATTTAGCATCTAGTTGCCTCTCACCCCAAAAGGATTATAAGTTACCTCACTAGCCAAAAGCTCACTAGTTATTTAGAAGTACAGCCACATCTTCAGCCCCAATGGACACATTTTGTGCACTGACAACACAGCCTTACTGTTGTGAGGGAGTTTCCATTTTATGAATCCAAGGCAGAAAGACCAGGTCAAGATAGCTGTATAGGTAAATGCAGTCCTCACATCCTCCCACAACCACATCAAAATTACAACTAAACCACAAAACAACCATCATTCAGAACTGCCTTAAATCTGGATGAATGGTACTAGAGAATCCTATCTAATAAAAGAGTAATATGCAAATTAACCATCACTCCTCTACACCTAGAAGCCATGCCCACCAGCCAATCAGGAGTGTATATGCAAATTAACCCAGCCAAGATGGCTGCTGCCACACAGTGAACAGGAAGCTTGGGTTTCCCCCAGAAATGGAGGAAGCCAAGCTTTCTGCACACCCTAGATGGACCAGGCTTCCTCCCAAGGCTACAAAATTTTAATTATCCTATCTAATAAAAGAGTAATGTGCAAATTGACCAACATTGCAACTCAAGATGGCTGCCCCCATGTGGTTAAAGATGGCCGCCCCCATGTGAGCACAAGATGGCCACCACAAGATGGCCAGCAGGGGAGAGCAGTTGGGAGGGACCAGACCTGCAAGGGAGGTCAGTTGTGGGTGATCAAACCTGCAGGGGAGAGCAGTTAGGGGTTACCAGGCCTGCAGGGGAAGGCAGTTAGGGATGACCAGGCCTGCAGGGGAGGGCAGTTAGGGGCAAACAGGCTGACAGGGGAGCAGTTAGGCATCAATCAGGCTGGCATGGGAGTGGTTAGGAAGTGATCAGGCTGGCAGGCAGAAGCAGTTAGGGGAAGTCAGGAAGGCAGGCAAGTGAGTAGTTGGAAGCCAGCAATCTTAGGTTGTGAGAGGGGTTCCAGATTGGAGAGGGAGCAGGCTGGGCTGAGGGACACACCCCTGTGCACAAATTTCATGCACTGGACCTCTAGATAAAGAATAAAACACATTGAGTCTGGTAAGAGGAGCAGAGGCATCTAACAGGCTGGTCCTACACCCTCTCCCTCTCCCTCTTCCTCTTCCTCTCCCTTTTCCTTTTTCTTTCCCTCTCCCTCTCTATTTAAAAAGTTGTTAAATTCCTATTGGCTCAAGTTTATTGAAAACTGTTATTAATATTGTTGAAGAGAATTCAGTGCCTAACACATAGTAAATGCCCAACAAATGTTTGTCAGTGTTCATTTATGTATGTAGTATGCTTTCCTGAGGCTTGCAAAGTAGAGAGTGACCCACAGGTTGAGAACCGCTAGCAGGGTTGCCTAAGACAATCGGAAAACACAAATATTTACATTATGACTCATAACAGTAGCAAAATTACAGTTATGAAGTAGCAATGAAAATAATTTTGTTTGGGGATCACCACAACATGAGGAACTGTATTAAAGGGTTGCAGCATTAAAAAGGTTGAGAACCATTGACCTAGAGGGCCCAGTGCAGGTGACTGGGAAGGCTAAGCCACTGGGCACGATAGGACGCCTACTACATAAGGCCAATCTACCAATTCCATAAGACATACAGCTCTACTTAATATATAGAAACAAAGATGGAAGCAACCAGAATTCAGAGACAAAGAAACATCTCACAAATGAAAAAAATAGAAGCAAGCAAAATACTGGATACAGAGTTCAAAACAATGGTTATAAGGTTACTCAAGGATCTTAATGAGAGCTTCAAGGGACTTAGTGAGACTTTTAAGGATCTTGGTGAGAGTTTTTTAAAAAAAAGAGGACCAGTCAGAAATTAAGCATACACTAACTGAAATAAAGAATAATTTACAGGGATTCTGAGAACCAAATCAATTATTTGGAAATATGAGGAAGCGGGGGGAAATCCACTCAGAAGAGAAAAAAAAAGAAGAAGAAGAAGAATCCAAAAATACAAAAAATAGTGTAAGAAGTGTCTGGGGAAACTTCAAGTTTATCAACATCTGCATCATGAGGGTACCAGAAGAAGAGAGGCAGCAAGAAATTGAAAATCTACTTGAAAAAATGATAAGAGGAAACCTCCCTTACTTGATAAATGAAATAGGCACACAAGTCCAGGAAACACAGAGAGTTCCAAACAAAAGGAACCCAAAGAGGCCCATACCAAGATTCATCATAATTAAAATGCCAAAGGTTAAAGACAAAAAAAGAGAATCTTAAAAGAAGCAAGAGAAAAGCAGTTAGCTACCTAAAGGAGCACCCATACAACTGTCAGCTGATTTCTCAACAGAAACTTTGCAGGCCATAAGGGAGTGGAAAGAAATGTTCAAAGTGATGAATAGTAAGAACCTACAACCAAGATTACTTTACCCAGAATAGTTATCATTTAGAAATGAAGTTCTGGTAAAGAACTTTACAGACAAGAAAAAACTAAAGGAGTTCTTCACCACCAAACCAGTATTACATGAACTGTTACAGGGTCTTCTTTAAGAAGAAGAAGAAGAAAAAATATGAACAATAAAATGGCAATAAATCAACAACCTATCAACAATTGAATCTGAAAATAAAAATAAATGAACAAGAAATCTAATAAACAAAAAACCTAATATATAAAATAGAACCAGAGACATGGAAACATGGAACAGACTGATGAATCTCAGAGGAAAGGGGAGGGGGAGTGGGAAGAGATTAACCAAAGAACTTATATACATACATGCATTACCCATGGACACAGACAATGTGGTTAAGGCCTGAGGTGTGGCAGGATCTAGGTGGAGGAAGATAATGGGGAGGAGAGGAATAAAAAGGGTGATAATCTCAACAATAAAGATTTTTTTAAATAAAAATTTTAAAATTTTAAAAAACACCCAAAGCAAATATCCCCAGAATCTAAACAAAGTCAAGATTGAAATATAAAAAACTAATCACAACTAAACTAAGAGACTATGTGCATTAGGAGATCTATTTAGAGACAATAAAAAAACTGCAATCTTCACCATTTCTTTTTAGGTTATAAAAATTTGGCTGCTCTCCTCCCTAACTAACTGCTGCCACCTCATACAGATGGCGATGCTCCTCTCCCCATCTGGAGAAGCAGATGAAGGGTTTAAAAGAGACCAGAGCAGAAGGTTGATCATGGCAGGATGGAGCCTCAGTGTGCTCAGATGAGCCAGGGTAGGTTGGTGGATTTTGTCACTCAGCCCCAGGCTCTCTAACAGCAGCATTAGTCTCTGAGTTTATGAAGCCAACTCTCCTCCCAACTTCAACACACACACACAAACACACACACACCCATTATACCTACACAGGATGGATGGCTAAATTGACTTAGGTCAACTGATAAAGTGCTATTCCACGCAAAGTGCAAGTACAGAGTAAGAAACCAATCTCAATAAACATGAAACAATTGCACAACTGAGCAATACACTGAGCAAATTATCTGGACCTGAGAGGAGCAGAGAGACTTGTGAGCTTACCAAGAATAATTCTTCTTGGTGAATGCTTCTGGCTTCTGGACAATGTTGTAAGAACATGGGACCAGCTCTCCAGGAATTCTGGTGGCAGTGTGGTTAGTCTGTTGCTTGATAAATCCAAGTAGGTGAGGTTCTTCAGGTACCTGGCTGCTCCATTTGGCATACTGGTTATTTGGTTGTTGTGCAAATCCAGGACCCTTAGATGGGGCATGTACAGCAGAGATGCCCAGGGGAAGGCAGCTAGAGAGTTCCCATCCAAGCGCAACTCATGCAGCTGCCCCAGGTTGTAAAAGCTGCTGGCCTCAAGGCTGGACACAGAATTGTAAGTCACCCAGAGGTACCGGAGCTCCACCAGGTAGTAGAAGGCCTCGGCGGGGATCGTGCGGATGACGGTCTTCTCCACGCGGAGCTTCGCGGTGTCCACGGGGAAGTTCAGGGGGAGCTCGTCCATATCTTGGTCGTCACACAGCACCGTCCTAGTGTCACAACGAGAGCAGTGGGAGGAAACCTGCTTTCCGAGACCCGTGGGGGAAAAACAATGCTCATTCGAAACACGCATCAAATGAAAATTCCTTACTGGTTTTCACAAAATGTGTGTGGAGCCTGGCTGACCTGTTCATTAATAATTTGTCATCATTATCTTCTTCTATGTTAAACCATATGACATAGCCATTTCTGTAGGTTAAAAATGATCAAAGGTGCTGAAACTGATTTGGCTCAGTGGTAGAGCGTCGGTCTGCGGACTGAAAGGTCCCAGGTTCAATTCCGGTCAAGGGCATGTACCTTGGTTGCAGGCACATCCCCGGAAGGGAGTGTGCAAGAGGCAGCTGGTCGATGTTTCTCTCTCATCGGTGTTTCTAGCTCTCTCTCTCTCTCCCTTCCTCTCTGTAAAATATCAATAAAATATATATATATATATATATATATATATATATATATATATATATATAAATGATCAAAGGTAAGTAATTTCATACGGTTCACCTACTATTGATGAAGTTCTTTATACGTCAGGCCTGCCCATCACACACCGTATTCATTACCTTATTTAATTGCCAAGCAGCCCTGTGAGGTAGATGCTGGGTAAGAGGTAAAGGCACCAGCTCTGGAGTCGGTCTAATCTTGGCTCAGCTCTAAGCTCATGCCATCTCTTTTGTAGCAAAGCCCATCCTCACCCATTGGCCCATATAGCTTTGTTAGGATGGTTCATGGAAACGCATGTAAAGTTTTATGCCTTCCTGACACATAACAGGCATTCAGTGAGTGCCTGCTATTTTCATCATCAATCTTTTTTTTTACAGCTAAAACAACTGAGGCCTGTCAACATGAGGGAACTTGCCAAGGTTACATAGCTAGTGTACCTTCCAGCCCTACATTGGTCCAACTCCAAAGTGCACACTTAACTTCCTTACAAAATGGCCCATTCCCCTGCTGAATTTATAAATTGATCTCTTTTAAGGAAGGAAGGAGCAAATGTTCACACTACCAGGGGTGGGCAAACTTTTTGACTCGAGGGCCACAATGGGTTCTTAAACTGGACCGGAGGGCCGGAACAAAAGCAACCTGACCGTGCTGGCACTCTCATCTTGGGCTGCTGGTGAAGGAGCGGAGGGGAGAGCAAGAGAACCCTCTGCTCTTTGGGCTCCGCGAGCCGGATAGAACAGCTGAATGGGCCGGATCCGGCCCGCAGGCCATAGTTTGCCCACGGCTGCACTAGACACTTCAAGCTGAGCTCTTTTTTAACCATGTGACTTGTGCATTGCTTCCAGCCCAAGGAATAAACCAGAAACTGCAAGTTTATTCTGTTCACCACTCACTAACTTAAGTGACCTTGAGCAGGTCATACTGTGACCTTGTTTAGTGGCACATGTAAAATAGGCATAGAAAAAACAAGCCTGTCCCATGTGTAGGTATAAAGTATGAAGAATCAGAGAATTTAGATGCATTATAACTTGAAAAGATCTATTTATCTCCCATTGTATACTCATTTCCTTTGGACTGCGGAAAATGAAGAACAAAACAAATTATAATGCATTATGCATCCATTATATGCAAATCATCCATTCAGTGAAATATATCACGTTAAATGGGTGAACTTTAAAAGCAGCCTACCAGGTAAAGAGGGGTAAACACAGCATAAAGCCGCGATGTCCTGCTCGCTGGCACCTCCTGTCCATAACTTCAGGGGAAGACCGTACGGGACCACCAGAATTCTCTGAGGACACTTCCTATTCTTCATCTCTCCTCTCTGTCACAAACTTCAGTGCCGCTTTAGACCAGAATGATCCAATTTCTATTCATTAAGTTAGCATTCCAGTGGAATGGAGGAAAGCCTGGATTGGAAGCTGAAAGACCCCGTGTCTTTATCAGTCAGTCACCGTGTCAACCCCGTGCTGGGACCTTGCACAAGTCCTTTGGCCTCCGCATGGCTTTGTGTCTCCATTTGCAAAACAACAGCAGTAGAAATAAATTCTTTCTAGAGCTCTTGTCAAGAATACACTACAGTTTTCATAAAGCCCATCAATAATGGGGCCTCAGGGGGGAAGGAAACATTTCTGTGTTGTTCCTCAAGTACCCTGGCGTGAGTCGTGAGCTGCCACCTAGCTTTTGCCAAGTAGGGTTTTTTAATTTGTTATATTCTTCTCACTGTCTTAAACCACCTAGTAAATCTCTCAAAAAGATACCAAGAGTTACTAAAGTTTATAGAATAATAAGACAAACTACCCAATAATATGTTTTAATTTTTATTAATTTGTTTAAAGGTATAGAACATAACTTGAGTGACTCAACAAATTACTTTAAGAGGCTCACTGTTCAAATAACCTCAAAAGTCACAAAACCATCAACCAAGTCACACAAAACATCTGATTTTGTCATTAAATATCCTTTTAAAAAAAATCATGGTCTACCATGGTTAGCTAACAAAAGTTCCTTTTGCTTTTAACTTCTATCTCAAAGGACTCATGTATATTATGGGTGTGTAATCATTTTCACTTCACAGGTAGATGTTAAAGCAACCCAGAGATTAAATAACTTCTGTGAGGCCCTACAGTGTCGGCAACTGATAGAGCTGATCCGTATCTTTCAAACCTCTTTTTTTTCTTTGTAAATTCCAATATCTTAAAATGGAAAATTCTAATTATGAGCATCTGTAATTTCACTCTTACGAGAGTCCTTTCTGCTTTCTAAGGTCTATCTAGTTGGTATGAATAACCCTCAAAATGAAATGGAAAACTCGGGAAGCAAATGATCTGGGCACCTCCTGATCAGCTCCGCTTTCTGTAATCAGGCTGAGCGGGCCACACACATTCCAGCTGGACCTCCTGAAATGAACATTTTCTGAACACAAGTGCAATGAACATTTTTGTATGTGTCTGAAGGTCTCAAGTAAAAATGAGGGGCTTTTAACTAAACTTCTGAAAATAAAAGCACAGAGTTAGCAAACAGTATTAACACAACTAAGTTAAAGCTTATATAAATTAAACCTCTCTCCTCTGATTTCTGATCAACAGTTTGCTTTCAAATAAGGCTGATGGTGGAGTCCCTTTCCTCAGAATCATTAGGACACTTAGTAGCATACCTTGATCCCGTGCCATCATCTCTGCCGTGATAATTGCAGGTGCACAGTGAAGGACATAAACAACTCACTCCTTCCAAAAAGCTAAGCACAACGCCCAGACAAGCAAAGAGGCGCATTGCTCCTTTCAGAGGTTATTGGAACAAAAGGTAAAGACCAAATCCTAAGCATTCAGGGGCTGGTGTGCCTGGAACACAAACAGCCATTTAGTAAGAGCAGATTACACAGGATTAGCTGAGATCTCTAGTTACTTAACCTTCAAGTGTATTTTGCAGGGGTTCAATCTTCCTAGCCTTTGAATGTGGTTTCAGCAAAGAAACACATTATAAAGAAAATGAAAATCAAACAAGTCAAGAAAATTTTAATAGTTGCTTGTACCTAGATTTGCAAGGAAATGCCTATTAAATTCCTTTCCTATGGCTATAATTGCTAAGTGCATGATATAAAATTGATTTAGAATAGTTATTAATATTGCCAAATATTAGCTATCTTCAAAAATAAAGTAGACAAAGCCTGGTACCTAGATTTTTTTTTAAAGACTAAATGCCTCAGTCCACCACTGAAGGGGGCACCTAGGGCTCCAATGAGTGTGTCCTGTGGCTTGTGCAGATCATCTCAGCACAGTGTAGGGCTCCTCCCAGCTCTTATTTCTACCAAAAGCTACTATTTCTCTTTAAGAATATGTTTTATTCTAAGCTTGTTTCCCAAATTATGAGCATTAAACCATAGCTAACGATGAACTGGTATGTCTTTTAGCAAAGTTAGGCTCTATCAAAAAATAAAAAGGTAAATCAAAGTTTAAAAATTACCTGAACACCCATAAGGTGGGAAGAATCCACAGGCATAATCAAGGGTTTAGGTAACATATATTACAAATATATATGGCACTTAATCTTCCTATTAGGTGGTTCTATCCAACATTTTTAGACCAAAAACTCTTTTAAAAGAATCAATTTTATAAAAGTAAGAATACTATGGGAGATATTATTTAAAACTAATATAATACATATAGAAACTATAGAGTCAGAAGAATTTGCTCAATTAAAATAAAATACTACAGTTTTTTAATGTTCACTATTTAAACAATTGTGTATTATCCTGCTATGCTTAATAGTTATTTAAAGTGGCAATTATGTGACTACAAATTTACTCAACATTCAACAAATATTTTATTGAGTGCCTACTATGCGCCAGGCAAAACAGGTGTGGCATGCTCAGGAGATAACAAAGAACAAACGTACAGCTAATCAACAGGCATAAAGTTTCAGTTAAGCAAGATGAGTAAGTTCTAGAGATCTGTTGTGCACTGTTGTACTTATACTGTATCATACACTGAAACATTTGCTGAAGGGGTAGATCTCATGTTATGCTCTTAACACAATAAATTTCAAACAAACAAAAAATATAGGGGAAAAAATACATAAACCCCCACTCGGACTAAACTTAATTCTAATGGCAAATATATAGAAATGCAGGTATAGAAAAATGATAATTAAAAAGCAGATTATATAATAACATGCACAGAGATTATATTGCTGTATAAAACATATATGCAATAACTGGTATGTGATTTAGAAACAATAGGATTTAATAGTCCTCTGATCATTTTTGTTAAATAGTATGTCAATAATTGCATTAAGATTTTAAAGTTGTGAATGCTAACAACTCATTTCAGTAATTATTAGCTAATTAATTATTATTTATTAACTATTATTATTATTTTTAAAATATATTTTATTGATTTTTTTACAGAGAGGAAGAGAGAGGGATAGAGAGTTAGAAACATCGACAAGAGAGAATCATCAATCAGCTGCCTCTTGCACATCCCCTACTGGGGATGTGCCTGTAACCAAGGTACATGCCCTTGACCGGAATTGAACCCAGGACCTTTCAGTCCCCAGGCCGATGCTCTATCCACTGAGCCAAACCGGTTTCAGCATAAGTTTTTATATAAAGAAATAAAGAAGCATTCTCTACAGCCAATGCACAAACAGAAATAAAAACTACATTTAAGGAATTCAGTCTATTAGGATAATAATATATGTCTGCATTTGATCTAAATGGCCTCATATTTTAAGTAAAATTAAAACATTGTCCAAAAAAGTAAACAAAGTATATTGGTAACTTGTGCTTTCCTCTTATTTCATATTCTTCCAGAAGTCAATGGGCTTGATGTGCATCCATTGGTAAAAAACTCATCGTGGTCATAGTTTGATGAGTCTGACATTTGAACATGGCAAACATCGCCCTCCGAAACCTACAATAAAAAATGGAGAAAACTGGCATTATCCTATAATGATTTGGAATCCTATATAATAAAAGGCTAATATACAAATTGACCAATTGGCAAAATAACCAGTCGATATGTAGCACACTGACTTCCAGGGGGCAGATGCTCAACACAGAAGCTGCCCCCTGGTGGTCAGTGTGCTCCCACAGGGGGAGCGCCGCTCAGCCAGAAGCTGGGCTCACGGCTGGCAAGTACAGCAGCATCCCCCAAGAACTCCTGGACTGCGAGAGGGTGCAGGCTGGACTGAGGGACCCCTCCCCTAAATGCACGGATTTCGTGCACCAGGCCTCTAGTTTTAAATATGGCTTTCAAATATGGCTATGTTGCAACTACTGCCAATTGACATCTCCAACTTCAACATCTCCTGCTGTGAACTTTATAAATGTAGAAAGTATATGGACAGTTAAAGATCAATTTTGTGATATTGGTTATAAATACTGAAGACATTTAGTGAAAATTAACAATGATGTGTTTAAATGATGTTTCTAATATCAATTGCAATAATTTATTTATTTGAACTAAGGAGATGCATTTCATGCATCTGTTCTGAGCTAGGTCAGCTGAAATTAAAGGGAGTTTGAGAATTACCGATCTTTCCAAAAGAACTACCCATGGGCTCTGAATTTAAAATGTATTCTTTATTCTTCTTTTGTGGTCTGAATGGTCTTAAAAGTTTTTCTGTTTCTTCACACACCTGTAACTAAAGCTGCTCTCCCAGACATGAGCATAGATACGTAGGTTTAATAGGAGCAGCATTGGCATTCCAGCATTCAAATTACTTGAACTCTACTAGGATTTTTCTGGTCAAATATTAAGCACAATAGATTGGTTCATTCCATCTTTCAGCAGCAACAGAAGACAAAATAACCTAAGCTTCAGGGAGGACGCAGGAAAGAAATCCTTACTAAGAACCCTGACAAAGGGAGTAGGGTTCTTTCTCTGTTATCCTGGATGACTCTACTCTCCAGAAGCCCTTCATGTTAGCACTGGATTTTCACCTCGCATTTGAATGGTACGTCTTCTTTCTAGTAAATATATGCTCCCCACTTAGGGAGTCCAACATTGCTTTACCTTGTCCATGTTCTAGTAACAGAATCACTCTTTTCTTTGAAATACCAATAGCGTGTATTTTGGGAGGGATAACCACAAGAACTCGCTGAGCCTACCTCCCAGCAGTTTTTCTGCCAAGGACCATGCGAAACTCAAATTTGGAGCTGCTTAGAAGTTGGGTTTGAGTTGCTTGTGACCATCTTGCCTCCATGTGGGAAGAACCTGTCACAGAACTGGAGCTCCGGGCATTTAAGGATTCCAGCTGCATGAGTCAAATAACTTGTACACTAGTTCAAAGTGAGTTTCTGTCACTCACCTCCCCAGGAGTCTTACAATAGTATCTATTGCCTTTTTAACATTCTTTCTGTATCTGTTATTTTGTTCAGAAGCATTTTAGGCATCACTTACTTTTTGTTAGCAACCACATAAATACAGGGGTTGTAGAATGTGGAAGACTTTGCAAACAGTGGGGCAATGATGGCCATGGAGGGGGGAATCTTCTTTGGGTCCCCAAAAGAAGCCCACAAGCACACAATCGAATAAGGGGACCACGCCACCAGGAACATGAATATCATTACCACAGACATCTGTAAAAGAAATCAACATTTGCCAAACCTAATATCTAATTAGCTAATATATCTAAAACAGCATAACATTATCTAGATTAGAATTTGAATAAGTTTATATTGCTGATGACATAAAGGAAACACACACACACACACACACACACACACAGAGATACACACACACATACACACACACACATCGCTGCCCTGAGCGCTGCTCTTTGCTCATGTGCACATAAAGAAGTCATCTATGACAGCAAGGGCTTGTGAGGATACAAGGTGACACAAATGTAAAGAAGACCTCCTTTCCTTTGGTGTGCTCGGGGAGAACACAAAGCTGGTTTTGATGAAAAGCAGATCTATACATGCTCTTAACCCATTTCTAGGAACTGTGCTATGGACTCCTAGCATATATAGACTAATATATAGCCCAGAACTCAGAAAGTCTCAGGATCTGGTGGTGACAGCTACCTATGAAGATGGGGGCTACCCATGGAATTTAAAACAACTCACTGAAATCTGCACACAAAAAAAGAGGCACTTAGACTTTCAAATTCCCTCTGCACTCAGGCCTGTCCTCACCCAGAAGCACCCGGAAGTATAGGAGGGAGAAAGCAGGGGAAGTCAGGAGTGGGGACCCGGGGCTCAGCTGAGAGCCGGAGTGCCGCACTGAAAAGAGGGGTGCTGATGCTGTCCCCTTCATGCTCTGAGCCATCGCAGACAGGTAGACAGACTTGTATGTTCCACCTCGGAACGTACAAGAATTTTCTCCTTGGAAAATGACCAGCCCAGAAGAAAATGCCTAGAGAATCAGATTGCCAGAAAACCCCCAAAGAAGCAACCCAACAAAAGGGCCCACGCAGAGCCTTTAGTCGGCTTTCTAGTAAATCACTTTCAGCACTCAAGGACAGTCACTGGCCACCAGACACTGAGGAAACACGCCAACTCACAGGCAAAGTCCAATACAGTTCAGAAAATCGGGAGAAACAAAAAATATGTGAACAGGAGGAAAATGGAAATATATGCATAATAACATCACAGAAGTGAGAGAAGACATAAAATAAGAAGAGATTATTAAAAAGAGTTTATCTATAACAATGGTTTTTATCCTGTATATAAAAAAAGAGCAGAATTTTTAAAAATATATTTTATTGATTTTTTACAGAGAGGAAGGGAAAGGGATAGAGAGTTAGAAACATCGATGAGAGAGAATCATCAATCAGTTGCCTCTTGCACACCCCCTACTGGGGATGTGCCCGCAACCACGGTACATGCCCTTGACTGGAATTGAACCTGGGACCTTTCAGTCTGCAGGCCAATGCTCTATCCACTGAGCCAAACATCCATTTCGGCAGAGCAGAATTTTTTTTTAATGAAATAGAAAGGGTAAGATCAATGAGGTGAGCTGTGCAAGTGCAGGGTCAGATCCTATCTTTATTTAAAATTTGATATTATGTTCACTATGCATTATATTCAGTGCAAAGTTAAGTTTTGCATTAACTTTGATTTCTTTAGTACTGTATGAACTACTTCTCTTATTACTGAGTTTTCCGGGGGCCTATTTAAATGTTACACCCAAGGCTTGAGCCTCACTCTCCTCACCCAATCCCAGGCCTGGACAAGCAAAGTTGTGGAAACCTCTCAGAAAATAGAAACAAAAACAAACAAACCAACTGAACAAACAAATAAACCCCCAACAGGGATAACGTAGGAGAGAAAAGTTTTTGTAATTAGAAGATAAACCCAGGAGACTAAATATCCAAATAAAAGAAGTTCCAGGAAAAGAGAACAGCGAATGCCAAGCAGTGTAGGGGATCACCAGGGAAATGATACAAGACCCCCCTCAAGGCAGGGCCTGGATCTTCACTTGCCGAGCACTTGCCAAGCACCAGCACATGGCTGAAGAAAGAGCCACCCCGAGCACATCAGTATGAAGTTCCAGAAAACCAGAGACACAGACGCTCCTACAGCTTCCAGAGATAACACACAGATCGCTACAAAGGCTCAGGCGGCAGAATGCTGTCAGCCTTCTCAACAGCAACCCAGACGTAAGGAGACTTCACAGCACGCCTTCAAAATGCTTTGAAAAGCATTTTTCGACTTAAACTTTTATACCATCAGACAATCAGTCCCATATGACAATAGGATTTTAAGACATTTTCAGGCATGCAAAACCTGTTGAAATGTACCTCCTGATAACCTTCTCGGGAATCTTGAGAATGTGCTCCACCAAATGAGAGGGAGTAACCAAGGAAAAGGAAGACAGGCCACCCAGGCACAGGCGATCCAAGAGAGAGGCCAGCGGCACTCCCGGCTGGTGGTGAAGGAGCCCTGAGGATGCCAGTTTTCGGGGTTGCGGTTATAGAGAACTGCCCGTGTAGAGCAGAGCGAGAGGCCAGAAGTGCAGGAAGCAAAATTCCAAGAAAAGGAGAAAGTCCCTGATGCACTTAAATATATTGAGAGTAAATCGACTCTTCTGGTGGAGAGATTAGAGATGAATTAGTGACAGGTACACAGAACAGGAAGCAAACAAAACTGCAAAGAGAGGGGGAGGGAGGGAAAGGACAAAAAAGGGAGAGAGAAAAGGAGGGAGGTAAAGAGAAAGAAAAAATAAATTATTAACTCCATGGGAAAAGAAAGTTAGTGTGTGTGTGTGTGTGTGTGTGTGTGTGTGTGTGTGTGTGTGTGTTTAAGTTTTTTTTATTGGTTTTTAGAGAAAGCAAAGGAAAAAGAGAAAGAGAGAGAGAGAGAGCATCTATGTGAGAGGGAAACATTAATCAGCTGCCTCCTGCTTGCCCTCTACTGGGGATCAAGCCCAAAACCTGTGACCTAACTGAGAATTGAACCAGCAACCTTTTCAGTGCACAGAACAATGCCCAACCAACTGAGCAACACTGGCCAGGGCAAGAAAAATGTTTTATAAAAAAATGAATTGCCCTAACCAGTTTGGCTCAGTGGATAGAGCATCGGCTTGCAGACTGAAGGGTCCCAGTTTCTATTCTGGTCAAGGGCATGTACCTCAGTTGCAGGCACAACCCCAGTGGGGTTGTGTAGGAGGCAGCTGATAGATGCTTCTCTCTCATCGATGTTTCTAACTCTCTATCCCTCTCCCTTCTTCTCTGTTAAAGTATCAGTAAAATATATTTTTTAAATGAATCATAAGTTATATAAATGTCTAATCTCTGCTTTGGGAACCTGAAACTAATATAATGCTGTACATCAAGTATAATTGAAAAATAAAATTTTTTTTCAAATGAAATAGAAATCCATTGACTCCTACAGAGTCAATAAATAAAGTGTAGAGAATCACAATAATGTAAAACTGACTCTTCATCTAACCAAACAAGATGAGGAGAGAGAAAGGTTGGTGGAAGGGGGCGGGGCATGGGGGGAAAATAAAAAAGATTGGTGGTGTAAGAGAAATGAATTCTCATTGTCCATTGTAAAAATAACATGAGGTAATGGTAAACAAAAATATCCAAAACAACAGATAAGCACATTGTTCAACAATATGGAGGCAAACACCAGACAAAAGAGCCAAAGAATAAGAATCGAGGGAGTGTGGAGTGATTTCAGGAGCCAGGGGACCACATATGTATAAAAACTTGATTGCAAAAAATATTTTAGGATTTTAATGTCTTACCTTTGTTACATCTACTTGATCTGCCCAATCTCTGTTGAGGTACTCAGTGCAGTTACTGGTAGCATGACATTTAATGGATCGAGTGACATGGTAATAGCAGTAAAACATCACAGTCAAGGGCACAATAAAATTTATTGCAATAACTGTCATTGTGAAAGAAACAAAAGATCTGAAAATAAGAAAAGGGAATCTAAATCACTACTCATTTAATTGGGGAAGGGAAATAGGATAATTATTTGAAACTAGAGGCCTAGTGCACGAATTTGTGCATGGGTGTGGTCCCTCGGCCTGGTCGGCAATCAGGGCCAATTGGGGCTGTCTCAGCCAGTCCCAATCAGGGCCAGCTGGTAGGGGGAAGGAGGGGTAGTTGGGGGGGGGGGGCAACCGTGGAAGGTTGGCTATGGGAGCACATGACCACCAGGAGTCAGCTCTTGCATTGAGCACCTGTCCTCTAGTGGTCAGTGCACATCATAGTGACCAGTCGACCAATCATTCAGTCAACCAGTCATAACAGTCACTTAGGCTTTTATATATATACCAGAGGCCTGGTGCACAAAATTCGTGCATGGAGGTGGGGGGGTTCCCTCAGCCCCAGCCTGCACCCACTCCAATCGGGGACCCCCTCAGGGGATTTCTGACCACGGGTTTAGGCACAATCCGGAGGTTGGACACCCCTCTCACAATCTGAGACTGCTAGCTCCTAACCACTCACCTGCTTGCCTGCCTCTGCCTGCCTGACTGCCCCTAATTGCCTCTGCCTGTCTGCCTGATCACCCATAACTGCCCTCCTTTGCTGGCCTGATCTTGCCCCCAACTTTCCTCCCGTGCCAGCCTGGTTGCCCCCAACTGCCCTCCTATGCCAGCCAATTTGGTTCTGATTGGTCATTTTCTATGCCAATCAGTGTTAAAAGCTCTGCCTCCTAGACAGCTATTGGCTCCTCACAGTTGACCCAGATTTGGTTCTGATTAGTCAGTTTCTATGCCAGTCAGCATCAAAAGCTCCGCCCACTAGGCAGCCATTGGCTCCTTACATTTACCCAGGTTTGGTTCTAATTGGTCGGTTTCTATGCCAGTCAGTGTATCTGGGCCTATCAATGGGGCCTGATCAGAAAGGCAGGGCGGATCAGCAGCCCTGGTGGAAGCCTGGAGAGAAATGCAGAGAGTGCCTTCAGGCCGATAGGACTGCTGGAAATGGGGAGGTGTCATGGAGGTGGTACCTGTGCTTCTGATCACTTGCACGCTGTGTTTTATACCACAGCATGTGGCAGCAACTGTGAAGGGCGCCAGGACAACCCTGCGCTGACTGCAAGACTGACTTCTGGTTGGTCAGCCTTCAGTCGTGATCAGTCGTTACAATCCTGGGCTTTTATTATTAGGATAGATAATACTGGTACCACACAGCAGTCACTATATCATTATATGGCTTAGAATGTATACTTGACTTTTAGCCCACTTAGACTAGGGTTTGGGACCACCTGTCATTTAGATATTGTCTATAACTGCTTCAGAGGCAGAGTAGAATGGTTATAACAGAGAAAGTATCACCCTAAAGATTCAAAATATTCACTTGTCAACCCTATATAGAAAGAGATTTAGAGTTAGATTTGAGAGTTAGAAATTTTCCATTTGTTTTTCTGAGTGATATGTCACCTTCTTTAACAAGCTAAATTATCCTCTTTCCTCTGGTAAATAGAGAAGAGCATCACCAACCAGTAAGCAAATCCTTGCAGTGATGGTGCTTTTGCTGTGTGACTCTCTGAAGATACTTTATCACCAAGTCCGTTTGAAAAGATAGGAAGGGGCCAGCCTCGGTGAAAGCCGGAGCTACATGCTGTCTGGTGATACTGACACTCAATCCCTCTCAGATTCTCCCTCCAACGTGCAAATATCAGAAGGGTGTTCTGTATCCCCTTTTCCAACAGAGAAAAGAGAAGGGACAGGGTAGGAGTGGGGGAGAGGAAGGGACAGGGGGAGCTGGATGGCATTTATTTGCAAACAAGTGTAAGTCAAAGCTTGGAATCACATCACCACCAAGGAAGCCCTCGCCACTCTGTACAGAAAACATCTGATCTGAGCTTAAACTTGAAAGGGTGAGAAAATGTCTACATGAGAAGCACTTCATTATAAAGTGTGAAAGCGTCTCTTACACATCATTTTTCCGCCAGTTTATGGTACAGGTGGCCCCAGTAGGGTCTGGGGCATAACTAGCCCACCCTATGACAGGCATCAAAGCCCAAAAGAGCCCATTGATCCAGGCCCCCAGAATCATGCTGATGTAAGCGTGGGTGGTCATTCTTCTTCCTATGAACAAACATATGAAATATTAGCCTCCATGTGCCCCGGGGGAGCGGTGGGACCCGGGAGAGCGGGGTGACCCAGAGGAGCGGGATGACCAGGAGGAGCCGTGTGTCCCGGAGGGGCGATGTGAACCGGAGGAGGAGCGGATTCTATTCGTGTGGTCCTGAGACATTTGGACAGTCTGCAGCCATTTGCTACAGAACACTCTGTTGTATTTCCCTATATTAGAATCAGGGGCAAAGAAAGGGAGTGGACTGATAATTATCAGGGAGATAAGGAGGTGGGGGGGCAGTGAGAGACTGGATTGAAATCGTATAACCAATGGATGAAGACAATGGAGGGGAGAGAGGGTAAGGGCAGAGGGTGGGATGGGAACTGGGGGATAGGGAGCTTTGGGGGACTTTGGGGGAGAAAAAGGAGAAACAATTGTAATAATCTGAATAATAAAGATTTATAAAAAATAAATAAATATT
The DNA here is from genome assembly GCA_963924515.1 of Vespertilio murinus. Taxonomy (NCBI): domain Eukaryota; kingdom Metazoa; phylum Chordata; class Mammalia; order Chiroptera; family Vespertilionidae; genus Vespertilio; species Vespertilio murinus. Next base: position 70,527,349 of record OZ004704.1, on the reverse strand, counting down.
AGCCTCACTTGCCCATAATGAAATTCACATCCCCACTTTGTTTTAACTGATTATTCAAAGTTGTTCTCAAGTAGATCGTTTATAGAACACTTCAGCTCACTCCAAAGCCTCACTCCAAAGGATAAAAGGATCATTTGGAGGATAAGCAGAGAGAAGCGTTTTCCAGACCTGAGGAAGCAGCGTCTGCAAAGACCCAAGAGTGGGAAAGGGAGTGGCCAGGACCCCAAAATGAGAGGACCCGAGCCAAAGCTAGAAAGGGCAGAGGGCCTTGGAGGTGGCTGTGATATTTGGATATTATTCTAAGTATAATAGGAAACCATTTAAACTTTTGAACAATGATTGTTAGAGAAATAAAGCTGATCACAACTACAGCCCATTTACGTTCTAAAGTGAATGTGTGTCAAGTGGTACTTAGGCAAGATAGGAATTCATTGAGAAAAGTGCTGTACCCGCATCAGGATGGCAAATGGTCAGGTATCGATCCATGGCCACAACTGTGAGTAATCCAATACTTGCCATTCCAAAAAAGATATTCAATCCAGCATAAATCTGAAAAATCAAAATTGTAATGAACCCACTGTTCTAATGTATAGAGACAGTTACATTTTTACCCCAGTGCTAGAATATAAATACATTAAATGTTCTAGTATTGTACTGATTTTAAAACACATCCTCCATTGTTAAAGTGTAACTGGTTTAAAGGAAAGTGTTTTGAGACTTCATTAATTAAAATAAAATTTTTAAAATTTTAAGACTTTAAGTAAAACTTCTAAACAGCATACTCTAAAAACAGGGGGAAAGACTAAAAACAGAAAAATAGGCTATTCATGAACGAGGAAATTGAATGTTTGCGACATAAAAAAAATGTATACCACATTATGTATTCAAAGAAGTGAAAACTATGGACATCATTTTGTACCCATCAAAATGGTAAAAATTTAAGTCTGACAACCCCAAGTGTTGGGGAAAATGTGGAGTAACAGAAGTTCTTATAAGTGGCACAACCATTTTGGAGAGCAATTTGGCAGGATCTGATAGAGTTGAAGATGAACATTCTCTACAACCCAACCAACCTCTCCTAAGCAATGTATCTAAAGAGACTCTCATGTATTGGAGACATGAGTAAGAACATTCATTGAAGCCTTTTTTTTTTTATGACAGAAAAGCATTGGGAATCAATGTTCAATAATAGAAAAATAAATATGCTGGCATGTGTTCATAAAATGGCTAAAACTAAAAAATATTGGAAGTTGCATAATGCCAACAACATATTGATACAAAGTTTAAAATATTAAGATAGTATTTAGTTTATGTACACATAAATATGTAGTAAGATTAAAACATTCACAGGAGAGAATGGAATGAGATTGGGATAGTATGCAATGACCTCCAACTATATCTGTTACGTTTTTTATCTTCAAAAAGAAAAACAACCTGAAGTACATATTGATAAACATTGCGGGGGGGGGGGGGGGAATAACAAATGTAATACTGTCAACAATGGAGATTAAAAAAAGAAAAACATTAAGATTTGACAAAACTGGTTCATGTATAAATGGATATTTTATGCTCTATTAGTCTTATTTTGTTCTTTATGATTTTATAGCTTAAAATGGTAAATTTTAAAAATCAGGCAAAGTCTTATTTGCCTACTACCTTAACACAAATTAATATTAATTTATTTTGTCAGTAAAAGGAAATCAATAATGTGATAGGTAGCCTAACTACATTACTTAGATATTATATCATTAATATTTGTTATTTCTAATGAAAGCAGGGTATACCTTTTTGAACTTGCAATATGCAAGTTTGAATATGCACCCTTTCACTATTCTTGTCTAGTTAATTTTTTTGTTAGTTTGGTATTTTTCTTTTTGGTTGCAAAAACTTTTTTTAAATATAATTATGGCTAGCAGTTTCATTAAAGAATACATTTTCCAGTACTCGTGAAACTGTTCTCAAAAAGAGCACTATACCTATTATCTATATGATCTTATTTGATTAAAACCCATGAGGGTTTTTTTAGACATTTAAATTTATATTAATATACTTTAACTTTAATTCCAAAGATCTCCAATACCTGGCATCCTGCATATCCAAATTTCCAACTTCCATGCAGATCCGAAGCAGCAGACATGGGATAGCCAATGCTACTGACCCCTATGTCAGTAACAGCCAGGTTAATGATAATTGCGTTTGTGGGTGTCCGGAGTTCCTTGTACGTAATGAAGATGCCCAGAACTATTATGTTGCTGAGAATACTTATCATCCCTGAGAACATAATAACCAAATGTATGGATTATTAAGGAATTATTAATTTTATAGAAAACTTTTCTCAGCCCCATGTCACTGCTCTCACATGGTGTTTCAAGATTCAAAGTTGCCCTGGTCAGGTAGCTCAGTTGGTTAGATCCTTGTCCCAATATGTCAAGGTTGTGGGTTTGATCCCTAGTCAGGGCACACAGAATTAACCAATGAATGCATAAATAAGTAGAACAACGACTCTATGATTCTCTCCCTTTTTTTCTCTCTAAAATTAATCAAATAAATACTCAAAGTAACTTACGATATTAACCATTAGCAATGCTTTCACTTATCCTCTCACTGACATTCATGTTACTTGATCTTTACAGCCATCAAACAGTGCAACTATCATCACCCTCATTTCCTTGAGCACTCCAATTCAGAAAGCAAAAGTGATTTCGGGAGACTGGCTAAACCATATGAAACTTGAAACATTATCTCTAAACCTATGCTTTTTCTACTGCCTTATGCTGAAATCTGCTTTTCTTCACCCACTTGAAAGTAAAAGTACTATTAAGAGAGTAATTAAACATCCATACCTGCCATAATCAAATAAGTTGCAACAATATTGTGTTCAGTCTGTGAAAAGACTGAGCCATCTTCATTCTCAAAGTCTGAACTGTTGCTTAAATTATTCTTTAGCATTCTGGAGGGAAGATACTGAGTCAGCCTTCAATAATTATAAAATAACTATAAATGCCACTAAGGGAAGAATTTTCAGAACTAATCATTTCCACTTCAAGACCTCAAAGAATAGCCTTTTCATAAAGGCCCTCCCTTGACAAATGTGATTGGGCTAAAGAGAAAAGGATTTTAATCCCCAGAGCAAGGGAAAACCGAATTAACAAAATAAAGGGAAATACCAGGCCAAACATTTTAACCAATTTGGGCTTCAGTCTTATATCTAAGGAGATTATCAAGTGCAAACATCTCATTTAAACAATAAACACACTCAGAAAATGGTAAACTTAAAAAATCAGGCAAAGTCTTATTTGCCTACTATCTTAATACAAATTAATATTTTCTTGTCAGAAGAAAAAAAAAGCTGACTTAACTGTTCTCTGCTGGAAATCAGTTCTGAAATTAAGAGCCAGGCTTAGTCCTCAAACCTTTGAGATTAAAGTTTCTGTTTTCAGTTTATCCTTTAAAGTTTTTCCATTTCAGATACCGTATTTGCCGGCGTATAAGACAATTTTTTGGCCCTGAAAAATATGCCTCCAAGTGGGGGGTAGTCTTATACGGCGAGTATATAACAAACTCTGTATTTTGAGTGGAAATGTTAGGGTGTCGTCTTATATGCCGGCAAATACGTATTTTTCAGGGCCAAAAAAATCGTCTTATACGCCGCAAATACGGTACTTGTTTTTTTTTTTCCATAACCATTTCATAGAGACAAAGAAGTAATCTTCCACATTCTTCCAAATGTCACAACTCTTAAGGTAATATTGTTTGGTTTATACCCTTTCTGCTTTCTTTGCTTATACAAACATATTTATAAAAGGGTTTGAGATGCCTCCCCTTTCTCAAAAGCAAAAATAGGGAGCTATATTTATATAAAATCACTCTGTAACTTATTTTCCCCTAAAGCCACATAAATCCCAGGTCTGGAAATGTAACTTATTAATAGCTATATATTTCAGAGCATGGATAAGTATAGCATGATCTACTTCACACTCCAGCTCAGTTAATTTACCCTATTCTTTAACATGTACAAGTAATTATCTGATCATAACCACAGCACATACCAGCCAAGTACCTGAATTCATTCATCTTGTAAAGTACAGGGCGATTCTAATATTCTGAACCAACTTGATAGAACTCAAAAAATAGGTTATGTAAGTGAATTACAATCTAACATACATTTATTGTTAGACTAAGATAACCCCAACACTTCCCCCACACACACTTTTAATGTCATGTAGTATTATTGGATTCTTCTCAACAATGAATTTCTTAAAATCAAACTCTAGAGAAATGCTACATGCACGGAATAGTGTAAGCATGACAGAACCACTAGAGGGCTTTAGTTCCCCATTTAATTTAATTACATAATCTTAGAATGGCACAGCAAGGGACCGAAGTAATTGTTTTGCCCCAATTCTCTCAGCTGTATATAAACTGAAGAAAATTGAATGAGGCTGGATGACCTGTCTCAGATCTTATAGCTACTGTTTCCCCGAAAATAAGACCTACTTTATGGAAACATAATACATCCCCTGAAAATAAGGTCTAGTGCATCTTTGGGAGCAAAAATTAATATAAGACACTGTCTTATTTTCAGGGAAACAGGGAGGGTATCAGAACTCAAATTTTTAATAAATGTAAATACTGCAGAGTATCAATGCCAGTGAAATGAATTTCAAACTATTTCAGTAATAAAATACTTTTAAATAACCCCAAGGCAATGAACAGAATACCTACGTGGAGTTCTCCTTTTTAAAACCCTTGTTGGGTTATTTTTTTTCCATTCAGTATGCGGAATTTTTAAAAAGTTGAGTAAGTTTTGGTTCATAGTTCCTTCCCTTTCTGTGATTATAACTAGCTCTAACATACACTTAATTACCCAGAAATAATTTTTTATAAAAATTAAATAATTCTAAAGATGGCCAGCTATCTGCGATAAATGTATTCAAAGTACTTTTTTATGCTTCCTTCATGAGTGATACAGAAAACCTATATTGGAATAAGGCTTAAAATACTAAGAAATATAACTATTTCTTATCAAAATGTTCACATAGCTCACAATTTTCTTCATAAACTTCAGTTGCCTAAAATTGACCTGCTTTTCCTAACTCTTCCCAAATTTTCAGGAAAATGGGCAAATATTGCTTATATTCTATTAAACTGCTTAATTGCTATGGCAACAATGCATTTTAATATGATGCAATCAGACTGTTATTCAGTGAACTCAAAAAAGATTTAACATGTTTGAATAAGCATGAAAATCTCTTTTACAGTGGAACTCAGTGATTCCTCAGTGCCATATTCATTAGTGTTAGGCTCTCTAAATATGTGAAATTGATTCAAAAACTAAATGCCCCAAAGGAAACCCAGAATGAACTACATTAAGGAAAAAAACCAGGAAAAATAAAATATGAAAATAAAAGATTAAAGACGGCCAATGACCAAAAGATTCACCCAAGTAAAAGGTGAAAGAAATCTCCATGTTGTAAAAGCACAATTGCTTACTGGGAAACAGTAATTCTCAACATATTTGTTCATCATATATATTTATGGCCTACATATTTCCTAATCCTGCTACAATTCCATCAAAAGAGTAGTAAAACCCACAATACTGACACAGGCAATACTCTATGGTACTCAAGTGAGCATTGGGTTGGAGAGATTTAGGAAAAGATATGGTAGTATCATTCCTGAGAAAAAGCACAAGGGTAAAAAAATTAATGCAGAGGAAATGGTCCCATATCACAGTACTTGCTGTCATGGCTACTGCATAATACTCAACAGCAATAGGGATCAACACCAATTTCATTTGTACTATCTCTACCTAGGAATCTGAACATGTTGCAGGAAATTAAATAATTGCTTATGGTGAATAACATCTTAAACCTTTAGGTCCCCTTTAAAAATGTAAAATAAGAACAATCAGTAAAACTTTCAATATTCAATCTATATTAAATGTTGAAAAATTAAACATATCTTCAGAAATTTCTTGAACTTTAGTTGTCTTTGAACAAAGCTGTCCCAACTTTAATAGAGTTGTAATCAATACTAAAATTTTGTAATCAATTAATCATTGCAATTAGAGAAACTGCTTTACTAACACAGAGAATGAAAATATAACAAAGGGTGATAATGTCCTAGTATATAGAAGGCAAATATTTAGAAAGGGTGTTGGTTTATAAATAATGTTAAAGTGTTCCTTCACTAGCATTATGTTTTTAAAGATCACTTATATATGTAAACAGATCATTTTTTTTCTACATGAAAACTACTGGGCTTAAGCTTTAGTTGTTCATTTTAACCTCAAAAATAGCTCTGGTTTAATAAACACAGTTCTAAGTAATTTAAAGAAATAAAATATTTTATTGTAAAAATTCAAATATGTTTCATGTGAAAACTGTCCATTTAATTAAGCGATCACAGTTCTGAGCATTATATAAAACAATAAAACACTTGTCCATGCTCCGTAAGTGCCTATTCTGTTGCACTCTGTTTGTGTGACATTGACATATCCGTGCCACTGTCATGTAGTAACCGGTTCTTCAAGACTTGCTCAAGAAACAAATTTCTGACCCACAGAAGTAGACCATACAGGTCAACGCAGAAATCAATTGGTGAAGTTCCTCTGTCAACAGTTACACTTAATGTCCTCTCCCTGGTTAAGAGAAAATAAAAGTATTAAAGGTATGGAAATTAATAATACTATTATCCAAATCTCAAGTTTAAAATCAGCATTAGTTCTTGTAATGTTTAGCAAACCTACTTTACTAAATTTAACTGTCGTTCATATTATACCTTTTTATTTTTCTAATTAAAAATACAGCAAAATAAACGAGAAGTAGTTGATAAAACTCAAAGGGAAAAGCAAGGAAGAGTGATATAAAATGAAGCTATAAATTAGGCTAAAACAAAGAACACCGTGATGTTCTACAGACTTGCTGGCAAACAAAAATAAAACTAAATAACAATTTTTAAATGCAGATAATACTAATTCTAGAATTTCAGTCATTTAAATGTTTTTTTTCATACTTACCTCTGAAACCACCACCCCCTCCTCTTCCTCCTCTGAAGCCTCCACCTCTGCCTCCTCCTCTTCCACCTCTAAAACCACCTAAAAATAAAGAAAACATTTATTAAGTAACTGTAGCCTATCCTATTCTGGTAGGCCTACAAAAATCAATACAATTCCTACAGTTATAAAAAAAATTTCACAAATTATCTTGCACAATTTTTAAAACTGCTTAAGTTTCCAAGTAGAATGCTAAAACCCTAGACTACAATTTTTTAAATAAGTATTCTGTTTTAATGAATTAGAAAAGCGTATTACTTTAAAGTTTGATTTTGCCCTCTTGTTAAATGTATGAGCATCTTAATTTTTGATAACATAAAATACTTTTCCCCACCAATAAATACTTTTTTGATCGAACAAAGGCTTTTTATCCTAAGAACAAAGGGACGCAGATATGGGTGGCTTTCATCTACCATAAACACATCCTTTAAGGTTAACTAAGCTGCCTATGAACCATCACTGATACATGCTGATTAGCCTTGAAATTTTTAAAGCATTTTTCTATTATCCAACTCATAATGGCTTCCTATTTCAGTCTCTCCTTTTTTTAAACTTTTTTTTTTTGGGGGGGGGGAGCTTACTTTGTAAGAAATAATGAGTTATAAAAAGAGAAATTACAGGAAGTCCTAGCCAAGAAAAATAAATGAAAGGCATTCACATTGTAAAGGAAGAAATAAAACTGTCACTGCTTGCAGATGACATTGTTAGACAGAACCATAAAGAATCCACCCAAAAACCCATTAGAACTGATAAGTGAATTCAGTAAAGTAGTAGGATCCAAAATTAAAACTCAGAAATCAGTTGCATTTTTATGTACCAATAATGACCTATTTTTAAAAAAAGGGAATTAAGAGAGCAATCCCACTTATAATTGCATTAAAAAAAAAATACCTAGGAATAAATTTAACCACGGAGGTAAGAGACTTGTACTTGGAAAACTATAAGACATTGAAGAAATTGAAGAAGATGCAAATAAGTGGAAGCACATAACTGTGCTCATGGGTAGAAAGAATTAACATTGTTAAATGCCCATACTACCCAAAGCAATCCACAGATTTAATGCAATCCCTGTCAAAATGCCAGTAGCATTTTTCACAGAACTAGAACAAATAATCTTAAATTTTTTTACAATATATCTTTACTGATTTTTAGAAAAAGAGGAAGGGAGAGGGAGAGAAGAATAGAAACATCAATGAAGAGAAAGAATCATTGATCAGCTGCCTCCTGCATGCCCTAGAAGCAACACTAAGTGTTGCTTAGAGGGGATAGAGTCCACATCCTGGGAAGTGAACCAGTGAGACCTCTTGGTTCAAGGGTGGACACTCAACCACTGAACCCTACCGGCTGGACATTCCTAAAATTTCTATGGAACCACAGAAGACCCTGACGGAGACACAGCAATCTTGGGAAAGAACAAAGTTGGAGGTATCATAATACATGATATCAAACTATACTACAAAGGCTATAGTAGTCAAAAAGAGCATGATTCTGGCATAAAAACACACACAGAGATCAATGAAGAATACAGAATAGAGTCCAAAAATAAATCCAAACCTATATGGTCAATTAATCCATGATAAAGGAGACAAAAGTACACAATGCAGTAAAAATAGTCTATCAACAAATGGCGTTGGGAAAACTGGACAGACACATGGCAAAAAATGAAACTAGACCATCTTCTTATACTGTATACAAGAATAAACTCAAAATGGATTAAGGACTTAATTGTACAACCTGAAACCATAAAACTCATAGAAAACATAGGCAGTAAGCTCTCCGACACTGCTCTTACTAATACTTTTTCTGATACATCTCCTCGGGCAAGATAAACAACAGAAGAAATAAGCAGATGGAACTACATCAAAATAAAAAGTTTTTGCACAGCAAATGAAACCACCAATAAAATGAAAGACAATCTAGAGAATGGGAGACTATATTTGCTAATGATAGAGCTGATAAGAGGTTAATATCCGAAATTTATAAAGAGCTTGTATAACTCAACACCAAAAAAAAAGGCAAAAAAATCTAAAAAATGCCTGAACAGACATTTCTCCAAAAATGACATACATATGGCTGATTGACATATAAAAAAATGCCCAATATCACTAACCATTAGAGAAATGCAAATTAAAACCACAATGAGATATTACCTCACACTTGTCAGAATGGCTATCATAAATAAACCAGCAAACAACATGTGTCGGTGAAGATGTGGAGAGAAGGGCACACTTGTGCACTGTTGGTGGGATTGTAAATTGGTGCAGCCACTACGAAGGTTCCTCAAAAAACTAAAAGTAGCCGAAACCGGTTTGGCTCAATGGATAGAGCATCGGCCTGTGGACTGAAAGGTCCCAGGTTCGATTCCGGTCAAGGGCATGTACCTTGGTTGTGGAGGCAGCTGATCGATGATTCTCTCTCATCGATGTTTCTAACTCTCTATCCCTCTCCCTTCCTCTCTGTGAAAAAAAATCAATAAAATATATTTTAAAAAAAACAAAACTAAACTAAAAGTAGACCTACCTTAGGACCCAGAAATTCCAGTTCTGGGTATTAAATTGAAGAAATCCAAAACACTAATTAGAAAAGATATATGCACCCCTATTTCACTGTAGCATTATTTACAATAGCCAAGATATGAAAGCAACCTAAGTGTCACTTGATGGATAATTAAATAAATAAAATGTGGTACCTTTATACAATGGAATATGACTTGGCCAAAAAAATTTAAATCTTAACATTTGTGTCAACATGATTGGATTGAGGGTATTATGCTAAGTGACATGAATCAGACAGAAAGACAGGTACTACAGGATTTCATTTATATGTGGAATCTAAAGAACAAAATAAAAGAATAAACAACAGAAACAGACTCAAATACAGAGAACATTTTGATGGTTGCCAGATGGGAAGGGGTTGGAGGGCCGCAGGAAAAGGTGAAGAGATTAAGTACAAATAGGAAGCTACAAAACAGTAACAGGGATGTAAAGTACAGCATAAGGAATTCAGTCACTATTGCAATACTATGTACTAGACTAAGGGGCCTCCCTCCCTTCCCCCAGCCGACCCCACCCTCTGGTCCAACTCCCTGAAGAACTCCCAGTTGGGACAATTTGCACACTAGGCTTTTATTAAATAAGATACCAACATTTGGAAGTATGTACCGTATTTACCGGCGTATAAGACGATTTTTTGGCCCTGAAAAATACCGTGTTTGCCAGCATATAAGAGACTGGGCGTATAAGACGACCCAACATTTCCACTAAAAATACAGTTTGTTATATACTCGCCATATAAGACTACCCCCCACTTGGAGGCATATTTTTCAGGGCCAAAAAGTCGTCTTATACACCGGCAAATACGGTATTTGTTTTTTTCTTAAATTTTTTTTTGGTCAATTACAATTGGCATATCTTAGTTTCAGGTCTAAGGCATAGTCAGCCTGGGTGAGGGGCTGAGGGCCATTTTCACGCTGGTCACACACCCTTTCGGGTGGTGGTCCCCGCCGGGGGGTATGGCTCCCCGCTGGGTAGGGGGTGGCTGGCCTGGGTGAGAGGCTGAGGGTCGTTTGCAGGCTGGCCACACTCCCATGGGGGGGGGGGGGTCCTCACTGGGGGGCGTGGCTGGCCTGGGCAAGGGGCCGAAGGCTGTTTGGGGGTGGTTTGCAGGCCTGCCAAGCCCCCAGCTTTGTCCTGAAGGTCTCCTGGTCTAATTAGCATTTTACTCTTTTATTAGTATAGATTATTATAGATGGTCTTTGACATGACATTGGAATATATAGATTTTATTTCTGGGCTGCCAATTGGGATGTCTGACTGATCCCCCGGGGGTAGGACTAAGCCGTCAGTCGGACATCTCCTGAGGGGTCCCGGATTGTGACAGGGCATAAACCAGGCTGGGGGACACCCTCTGAGTGCACAAGTTTTCGTGCACTGGGCGGGCCTCTAGTAAACAAACAAACATTTGGGAGGTTTGCCTATGTATAACATTTAATTGCACTATTTGAATTGGCTGAAACTTTGAAATCTCATTAGAAATATTCTCCTACAAGGAACTTACCGCCTCTACCACCTCTGCCACCTCCGCCTCTTCCTCCTCCTCGACCACCCCTGCCACCACCTCTTGGAGGTCCCTTTTCACCTGGAGGTCTGGGTAAAAACCTCTGCAGTGGCAGCAGCTTATATGGGTCTATATAAAACTGGAAGTAAAATAGAAACAATTAGTGTGATGACTTGGGTAATATAGTATAGCCACTAAGATTATATAATCATAACCATACCTAGACTCAAGACTGCCTGGGTTCAAATCCCAACTCTACTATATACTATTGTGTAGCCCTGGGGAAAAAGTTAGTTTTTTTGTGCCTTAGTTTTCTGATCTATAAAATCATGATAAAAAGTAACTACCTCACATAGTCCTTGTGCAGATCAAAAAAGTAATGTACGTAAAGCATGTAAACTTTGGCACCAAATGAGACTAATCTCCTTAGAAACAGACAATGCCTTCCAAAAATTAACTACATTTTAACTTAACAGAATTGCCTGCCATAAGAAAAAGGAAACTATTAAATACTTAGCATTAAAATAAAACATTGACATATAGCTATTTCAATATTTTAATAAATGATAATTACTTTTTATTGAATATATAAAGTAATAGACCAGTGGTCGGCAAACTGCGGCTCGCAGGCCACATGCGACTCTTTGGCTCCTTGAGTGTTCTAACACCACTTCTTCAAAATAGACTCGCCCAGGCCAAAAACCGACTTCTGAGCATGGGCCACGGAGTTTCAATCGCACTGTATGTGCGCGCTCGCACATGATATTTTGTGGAAGAGCCACACTCAAGGGACCAAAGAGCCACATATGTGGCTTGGGAGCCTCGGTTTGCTAACCTCTGTAATAGATGATTTGTAGAAACTAAACCCACCCTATATTTAGGACTACGAATATTTTTCTTCACAATAATGAAACATAATGAGGTATAGTTCACAATTTTGCACAAAACACACATGAGGGCTTCAAAACTATAACCTATATACTAGGTGTACCGGTTAATAATGGCAAATTTTGTAATCAAAGAAAACATGATAATTACAAGAGAAACATCAAAAGTGCTTTATTCAAAGTAATGTCCATCACTAGCTACACATTTTCCCCATCTTTCAGGTAATTTGTGGATATTGTCCCAATAGAACTTTTCTTGTTTTTTTATTGGTTTTTTGTTTGTTTGTTTGTTTGTTTGTACAGAGAGGAAGGGAGAGAGAGGGATAGTTAGAAACATCGATGAGAGAGAAACATTGATCAACTGCCTCCTGCAGCCCCCCTACTGGGGATATGCCTGCAACCAAGGTACATGACCTTGACTGGAATCGAACCCAGGACCTTTCAGTCCGTAGGCAGACACTCTATCCACTGAGCCAAACCGGTTTCGGCAAATTTTTCTTGTTTTAAAGCAAACCATTCAGAGACCCAATTTTCTACTTCTTCCTAACGTTTCTAAGTGCTACTCAGAAAGTGCGTGTGCCATCGATCAGAACAAGTGGTAATCTGAAGGAGCAAGGTCTGGTGAATACAGCAGGTGGGTTAATACTTCCCAGACAAGATCTTTTAATGTGTCTTTAACTGGTTTTGAAGTGTGTGATAGTGCGTCATCATGAAGCAAAATTACTTTGCTGTGTCTTCTGGCCCATTCAGGTCATTTTATGATCAAAGCGTGGTTCAAACTGATTATTTGTTGTTGATAGCGATCAGTATTAATGGTTTCACCTGGTTTTAGAAACTCATAGTACACCACACCTTCCTGATCCCACCAAATGCAGAGCATTGTCTTCTTTCCGAAGTGATTTGGTCTTGCAGTCGATGTTGATGGTTGACCTGGTCAACCCATGATTTTGTGGGTTTGGAATTCTCAAAATAAATCCACTTTTCATCCATTGCCAGTCACAATTCGATGCAAAGAAGATTTTCTTCGTGCCATTGAAGCAACATTTTACTGATGACTTTTTGGTTTTCCATTTGTCTTTTTTTTCAGTTGATGTGGCACCCATTTTCCTTCCTTTAAAGTCCTTCCCATTGCTTGTAAACAATTGGAAATTGTTTGCTGAGCAACATTTAATCTTTCTGCAAGTTGTTTTTGAGTTTGACACACGTCTTCATCCAATAATGATTGTAATTGTTGGTCTTCAAACTTTTTCGGTTGACCTGGACATTGTCTTTCATTCACATCGAAACCATCACTTTCAAAGCGTTTAAACCAGCGTTTATAAGTATCTTGAGATGGAGCATGTTCATCATAATTTTCCCGAATATAGGATAACTTTCAGCAGCACTTTTCTTCAAAATAAAGTAATAAATTAAAACTTCCTGCAAATGTTCTTTTTTGGCACGAAATTCAACATGTTTAAGATGATATTAACACCTTCAGAAAATTTAGCATAGGAAGTTTTGAAGCTTGTTGTCAATACAACAAAATAGCATACATATCAAATCACGTATGTATCAACAACATATGTGTAACTCCATCTATTGAAAAAAATCCACATAATTAACCAGTACACCTAGTGTGTCCAAAACTGTCCTTTCTCCTCCCCCAATTCCCTTCTTCTCCAGTGTTGCCCATTTCAGTGGATGGTGACACTACCCACAAAGATGCTGAAATCAAGACATCTGAAAGACGGTGGCATTTACTTGAATTTCAACAGCTCATCAATTATCAAGACCTGTTGATTCTACTTCCTTTATCTCTCATAAATTCATCTATTTTTCTCTATTATCATTGCCCCAGTTTAAAATATCTCTTCCAACCTGGCCCCTTCACATAGAGTACTGAACCTTTCCCAGGGAGTTTATTTTTCCAGTATTTATAGGTATACATTTAACTATATTTTCCCTAATATTTAAAAACAAAACTAAAACTAAAGTGTGAACTCTTTCTTGTGACCTGATGGCCTTAAGTAATCTAGCTCCTGCCTACTTCTAGTCATAATTCACAACTTTCTCATTCCTAAATAGTCTCTGTCCAAGCTACACCTCTGCCTTTTCTGGATCCTTCAAGTGGCTTACTTTCTCAGACTTGCACACACTGTTTTCTCTCCTTATAAAGCATGTCCTCCTCCTTTCTGACTGGTTCCCAAGCGCTAGTCTAACTACATCAAAGTCATCCAGGAGCCTTCCTTTTTGCAACGAGTCCTGATCCCCACCTAAGACATACTGGGTCAAATTTCTTGGGAGTGCAACCCAGGCATACGTCTTCTTAAAAGCACCCCCAGATAATTCTGATGTGAAGCCAGGTTTGGGAATAACTGCTAGTCAACTTTCTTTTTTTAATATATATATTTCATCGATTTTTTTACAGAGAGGGAGAGTTAGAAACATCGATGAGAGAGAATCATCTATCAACTGCCTCTTGCACACCCCCTGTTTGGGATGTGCCCACAACCAAGGTATATGCCCTTGACCGGAATCGAACCTTGGACCTTTTAGTCCGCAGACTGACGCTCTATCCACTGAGCCAAACTGGTTTCGGCATGCTAGTCAACTTTCAAGTCTCAGCTTCAAGCTCACTTCCTCAGAAAGCCAATACACTAAATTTGGTCCCACTAGTAACATTTTCATAGCTACCTCTTGCATATATTTAATGTCTGACTTTTTCCAAATAATTCAAATTTTATACTTTAATGATTTGTTTAGAATTTTGATCATGCTAGGCTTTTCAGTAAGACAGCTTTACATAGACTAAAAAACATACTCTAGCAGTTACAGAATTTGCTCATGAGCAAGGGACACTTTCTGAAAGCCTGTATTAAATGAATTAGTCTTAAAGATAAGTAAGTGCAATGTTTGAGGTATAGAACATCCCAGTGTAAGCATTCACTGGTGATATAGTGAGGCAGTCTCCAGTGCCCTACGCAGGTCTGCCCTGAGGTAGGTCATTCGCTTATAAAACCAAGGAGCCTCGGTATCATGAGCTTGACTCACCTTCTGTAGCTTTTTAAAGGAAGATGCCTTCATGTTTTCTGACAATTTAACTGAAAAATACTATTAATTGTATTAAGGAAAAAGCAATTAAGACTTAAAAAAAGGTAACCTTCTGATTTCAAGTGTAATTTTAAAAACAAGGGTTAGAATACATAGAAGTGTTTAGGAAAAGTAAGATAGGTGTTTCCAAGAGGAAATTAATATTTTCCTTTAAAACTTTCAGTTCCACCATACCATTCCAGTGGCAGGATCACAGCCAAAGCAAAGTACCTCAATCCCGCAGCACTTACTAAATGGCAATCATTTCTAAAACCTTCCCAAAAGGACCTATCTTTACAATACAGGGGTGGGCAAAGTACATTTACAGTTGTGAGTATGCAAACCAGAGTTTATCCTTGTATTATTATGTTATTGTATTTTCCATACAAGTTTTAAACTGTACTTTCGTCCATCCCTGTATATATGGAAATACATTCTCCCTCTCCGTAAAGGTCTGAAGCAACAAGTTTAATTTAATTACTACTTAGCTCCATAAAAAAGCAAATAGTAACCTTCCAATAAGATCACTACATCTTCCAATTAAAAAGGATACAAAATCTCTAAGTTGTCCAAATATTTCATCCACTTTTCCAATTTGTTCTTTGTTTTCTAAATAAACTGGAGCATTAAAATAAGGCACCTTATTTTCATCTGTGGTACATTTACAAACTATGTCATCTTCACAGGGATGCAGGAACTCTCCTAATACTGAAACAGGACAAGAAAACATTAAAGTATAAAACAATTTCAAATTATACTGACCAACCTCTCCTGGAAGCATTCTTCTTGTCTACCTGGGATTTCACCATATCTGTTCTTCTGGGATACACAAGCCCCCCTGAGTTGGTATATCAATCCACAACATACTACCTATGTGACCTGGGGTAAGGGTCTCACCTTCTCTCTGCCTCAGTGTCCTCATCTTTGACATCTGGCTAATAACAGTTCCAACACCTAACATACAGCACTGTCAGTAGTAAATGCAATATTAAATGTCAACTGCTTAGAAAAGTGCCTGGCACATTGAGACTCCTCAACCTAGAACAGTGATTTCATTACAATAATAACTATTATTATTTGATTAAACACTGTGTGGCATTTTACTCTCTACCTTCCTTCTCCCCAACCCTTAACTGCAAAACCAGTCTTGCTTGCTCTGTCTTTTCTTCCTCCCTTTTTATACCTTCCCACTACCATCCCTTCACCAATTACTTCAATCTTTTCCAGAAAAATGCGGAACCTCAAAATAACGACCTTTATTTCTAATTGACTATTGTCACCCCAAACTAAAATACTCATCGCACTGCTGCAAAACCAACTCTCCATCCCTAACACCCAGGATCAAAACCTGGAAGCTTTTAACAATTGCCAGTATTGGCCAAGTTCTAACTGAGTTTGTTTCCATTAGAATCTCTCCCCCATCTAACCCTTCCTTTTCTTCTCACTCCCACCACGCTCTCAATGCTTCCTTCCTACAAGGACTGTTGAAATGGCTTCTGGGCTGGGGTCTTGGACTCTTACCTATTACTTCTTCAAACCATCCTGCATACCGATGCAGCCTGTTCTTTATATTAGACTGTATGCATCCTTCCTCCTCTCTGTCAGGATTCTACCATCTAATCTGTCTCACTTTCTATGACTTCCAACCTACCTCATTGACAATTACTCCAAAACTACTCTAATTAGGTTTTATCCTTGACTTTCTGTCTCTTCCTTTCCAAGCAAAATTATGACTTCTCTTACTGAAGAGTAAGATACATTCTGGGCTTCGGAGTCAGAAAATTTGCCTTGTACCTCAAATATTGCATTTACTGATTATCACTTATTCCCAAACGATAACCCTAGCAAACTGAATCAGTTCCCTCTTTCTGTAAAACGGGGACAATAAGGGTAAGCATAACACATTACCTATTGAACACCTCCCTTTCAGCCCAAGCTCCAGTTCCAC
Organism: Vespertilio murinus; assembly: GCA_963924515.1. NCBI lineage: Eukaryota > Metazoa > Chordata > Mammalia > Chiroptera > Vespertilionidae > Vespertilio > Vespertilio murinus. Next base: position 70,510,329 of record OZ004704.1, on the reverse strand, counting down.
CCCCATGGTGCATTTCTAAGTGTCCTCCAGCTTTCTTAATCTCCCCCTTGCACGCCAGAGCAGGACTTTAAGTCAGGTTACAGCAGCATCTCCAGAGACGTGCCTCACCCACCAAGCAGGAACCTCTGCATCCCAGCTGCTGGATCTATTTCACAGCACCTGGCTTCCCAAACTTCCTAAAACTCCCAAGCCCACAACCTCAGCCTCACCCCCACTCTATACCCGCCCCCCCCGCGCCCCAAGCAGGCTCAGCTTTGAAACCGACATACAAACTACTTGTTCCGGAGGCCCCTGGTCCTGGCCTTTGTTGAAGCCGCCGCGGCCACCGCCTCGTCCAAATCCTCCTCGGCCGCCGCCGCCGCCACGGAAATTTCCGCCTCCGCCGCCTCGGAAACCGCCGCCGCCTCGGAAGTGGTTGTTGCTGCCGCCGCCGCCACGACCGTAGCCGCCGCCGCCGCCTCCACCTCGGTTAAAGCCTCCACGACCTCCGCCCCGAAAAGACATGCTCGTGCCCACCTGGAGAGAAAAGCAATGCGTGCCGCCCTCTGGTCCCTGCGGCCTCCGGGCACAGCATCCAACCTTCCCAACCTCGGCCAGAAGGCCATCAAGGGGACAGACAGTATTCCCGGCCGCAGCTCCGCCACCCGACCCACTGCCAAGCCGCCTGGGACGCACCCGAAGGGGGAGCCGTGCGGCTTCCCCGGTCCTGGGAGCGCCGGCCGCCCCTCAACAGCCATGCCGCCTCGGTGAGCACCTCCTCCCCTGCGGGCTGCTCGGTCCTCACGCCGCCGTCCCTGCCGGCCAGCCCGCCGCCCGCCTCGCGCCCTCCCTCGCGGGGCTCCGCGCCCAGCCTTCGCCGCCGCCCCGGCTCCCCGCGCCGCTCACCGGCTCCACGTGCACCGCTAGCCCGGCTGCGTGCGCACGCCCACCCGCCCGGGACTTCCGACGCACGTTGGGCCTCCCGGGCCACCGTCCCGGCACCAAGCGAAGGGGGGAAAGGACCAGAAGCACCAAAAAACTATTTTATTTTTTTTTTTTTTAAATACTCACCGGCAGAACCAACGACGCTGTCAACTTTCCAAAACAGCCTTCAGGGCGGAAAGAGCAACAGTAACACCCAACTTCAGCCACTGGTTTACGACAGTTTGCGACAGTCAGGCCAGCGCGCCTTCCGACAAGCCAAGGAAGTTGCGTAAAATAGCCGCGCCCGGGGCCTCCTGACGTTCCCGGAAGTGTCCCCGCGGTGTGGCCTCGGGATGTCCCGGGAGGGTAGGAGGAGGCGGAGACCGTCCTCCTTCCAGCCGCCGGAGGGTCTCCGGGGAAGCCGGCTGGCCTCGCGTGGGCCTGCTTTTCAGGCTGCGCGGTGGTCGGTGCCGGGTCCAACCGCAGCGCCGGTCCGCGCTCGGCCCAGGACGGGATCTGCTCGCCTCGGAACCCGGGAGGAGGGCTTGTCTGCCTTCTTTGGAGTTGTTTTTTTTTCCTTCTGTATCTTTTATTTCCCCCCCCCCCCCGTCACCGTTTATCCGCCCCGTGCACACCTCTTCTAGCTCCACAGTCACCACACTGTTGTCCTTGTCTATACTCTTGTTCTCTGGTTTCACTAGGAGAAAAAGATGGCTCGTTGTACTTTTACTAGCCAAATAACTGTTACCTGGTAGGAACCGAGCCATGTTTTTATCCTTTGTATCAGGTCGTTTACTCCTGTGTCCAGTACGTTTGAGCATCGCCGGCTGTCCTACATTCCTCTCTTCTCTTCCTGATATCCGACTTCAGCTTTCGCTAAAATTTCTCCCCCAAAGAAAGCTAGTGGCTTCCTATTTGTTAAATTTGATTTGTCTCTTTTTGCACCTAAACTTGATTCGTCTCTTTCTGAGACCTTACCTTGACCGTTGAACCCTGACTGGGCGTCGTCTGGTCCACTAAAAGGTTGCTGGTGCCGTTCCCCATGGGGGCACAAGCCCAGGTTTTGGCTGATCCTGGTGGGGGGCGTGCAGAAGGCAGCCAGTGGATGTTCCTCAGCGCTGTTTCTCTCTCCCTCTCCCTCTCCCTCTCTCTAAAGTAAGTAAAATGTTTTTAAAAGAAATAAATTTGACACAGTCAGCCTCCTCTGAAAGAGGGTTGGGGTTGGTATATATTACATAGGGTTGCTTTTTTTTTTTTTTACGTAAACTTCACCATGGAAACATTAGGAATTACAATGTGCCTTCCATACGAAAGTATAAGCTGCTTGAGAAAGGAATTTGATGAATTTACTTTAAATTCCATACCTCATTCAGAGGTAGAATTATTCACAACTCACCTGCTCTATTTTGCTTTGTGTCATCTAATATTTATTTACACTGTGTTTCTCCGTTTGGTGGTGTACTTATCTCCAACTGTGATGAAACCACTGAGCTTGTACGGCACCTTCCAGATCAGCAGGCTCCCTTTTATTTTACAGGTAAGGAGCTGACATTCAGAGAAGTGAGCTAACTTCCCCAGCTCGGTAGAGGGCAGCCTAGAACTTTGGATTCTCCCTGCCCTCAGTCCCTTTCCTGGCCCTCTCCTCTTACACTTCCCAAATTGTTCATCATTCCAGTTCTCCGCTTGTCCTCATGGCGGCATCATTCTGGTATCTGAATCTTTTGACTCAGACCTTTGAGCACTCTCTTTCTCTATCATTATCAACATCCCTACCTCAGCCTTGGTTGCAGTCTCTTTTATCCAAAGCAATCAATTTCTATTCCTTCTAAAGTAGATTTTTTGCGTTGTTATAATAGGCCTCCTGTTGTCACTGCTGAAGTGGGATTTTTGGATTGGAACACACGGTGTTCCCCTGGGCAGACTGGTCCCCGGGTTCTTTGTCTGTGGGAGTGGAAGGTTAAATCCGCGGATGGAAGGTGGTATAGCAGAGGTGGAAATTTACTGAAGAGCAAGTACAGACTCCCACGGAAGGAAGGAGAAAAAATTCACAGCACAGACTCCCACATGGGGAGGGAAGAGTTCCACTGAGTTTCTTTTCTCTATGGTTTATAAAGGCTGCAGATCTGTGTGCCTTGATATCCCCTCTGATTGGTCACTATTCCCTTGTACTGGTTACTGTGGTAACTCCTGAGCTCAAAGGTCATTTCCTCCCTCCTTCCTTATTATTTTCCCTTTGGTCTTTCTTCTTTTGGACGAGGGGCTTCCGTCCCTTATTTTGTAAATACAGACCTTCTGCTGTTCCCAGCTCCGTCATTCTATGAAAATGTACCTGTTGTAGCTTTTCAGCTTCCCTAGTCCAGTCGTTGGCAAACTCATTAGTCAACAGAGCTGCAAACTGTGGCTCTCGAGCCGCAGTTTGCCGACCTCTGCCATAGTCTATGGAGATACACCTGCTGCTGCTCTGCAGCTCTGTGCTTCTTCCATAGTCCCCTTAAATTCTAAAATTTCCTAACCCTGTCTTTTTCACCCCTAAAGACTCCTATTTCACTACCACACTTTTTTGTGTTATTCCTATCCTAAATCACCCAATGTAATCTAAGAATTCAGAAATACTGAAATAATAGGAGTGAACAACCACCTGTCACATTCTGAGCATCTTTGTTGCCTCAAATATTTACAGGCTTTACTTTTCTTCCTCCCATCTGTACTTCACATGATGACATACTGACCTTGCTATGATGGCTATGGGATAAGGAAAACAGTTTCCTTATCCCATAGCCATCCTCAGGACCCCGAAAGATCCCTATTTTCTTTAGCAACATCTCTAAGGTAAAATCTATGCATGAGGCCTTCTGTATAATTACTGCACACCTTCCCTCTGCCCCATTAGGCCAATATTATTGCCTTGTTTCTCTTTCTCTGCCATTGTTGAACACTTTCTGCTTGGAAAAGCTCCATTTCCCACTCCCTAGACTAGCTTTTTCTATCATTTTACCCTGGAGGAACTCTTGAAATAATCTTCAGGCCTCAAATACACACACACACACACACACATATATATATGCAAGTTGTAGACATAATGACCCAATAATAATTGTCAGTGTTTTTTTCTAATTGATAAAATATAGGTAACATAAAACTTTATTGTATTAATCATTTTTAAGTGTATAGTTCAGTGTTTCACATTGTTGTGCTCTTTTGAGTAGAGAATGTTTCTCTATCAATCTGTTTTTGCCCTACTTATTACCATACTCTGTATATTTCTTCTCACAAAGGATATCAAGTCTCCCGCAAATTAAATGGAAGAGGAAACTAGTTTTTTCTTTAGTGAAGGTTGAAAATTGATTTTATTAAATGTAACAAAAAGGAGCCGGCCTCATGCTAACCTGGCTAGCTCAGGGAAGGCCTACAAGGTAGCCTTACAAACTCAGAGACCTGAAGTAACCACAAAAGATAATCTAAAATTAAAACTTTTTTAAAAAACTAAAAGCAGTTTATGGTGGGTAGGCCAGTATCTTTCCTGACAAAGGTCAATCTTGACCTTAACTGAGCCTGTTTCTTGTCTTTTGCATCTACAATAAAATGTCTTTGGAATATCAAAGTGATTTTCCTTTTTCCGAACCCCTCAAAGCATAGGCACCCATCTGCAGAGACCCCAAATCCCCCATTGTTATTGAGTTAATTGTTGCCGGTAACTATCCTGCACCCACCTACGTAAAAGAAGTGTGTTGTCTATCATTTTACTTTTCATCCAATTCCAGATGTTCCCCTGCTTTGCTTTCTCCCACCTCCCTAATCTATCACCAGTGGATTTCATATAACCCACTTACCTCTCCTTTTTTAATTGTAATGTATAAAATAAGGTGCAGAACTGCCATTCTCTGGAGCAATATCTCAATCCATTGAGATTGTGCTTCCCAGCAATTATCAATAGTTTTGGCTCAAATTCACAAAAATTCTTTACAAGTTTGAATGTTTCTTATGTCAACAGGCATATATATATATATATATATATATATATATATATATATATATGACTATGTGTTCCATCTGCTAGTCAGCTGCTCAACCAATCAAAGTGTAATATGCTAATGATATGCTAAGACCTCTCAACGCTCACTATGGCGTGCACTGACCACCAGGGGACAGGTCCTCTGACCAGTAGGTGGGGTCCCTCAGCCTGGCCTGCACCCTCTTGCAATCTGAGACCCATGGGGGATGTCAGCATGTTTCAGCCCAATTGCAGAATGACTGGTCTCTCTGATGCACACTGACCACCAGGGGGCAGGCACTCAATGCAGGAGCTGCTGCTTGGTGGTGGTTGTGCTCCCATAGGGAGAGCATCAATCAGCCAGAAGCCAGGCTCATGGCTGGTGAGCACAGCAGAGATGGCAGGAGCCTCTCCCAGCTCCCCGACAGTGGTAAGGATATCCCACTGACAAGTTTAGGCAATCGGACATCCCCCGAGGGTTCCCAGACTGAGAGGGTTCAGGCCGGGGTAAGGGACACCCACCCCCAAGTGCACGAATTTCATGAACCAGGCCTCTAATGTGTATATGTATATGTGTGTGTCTTTGGACACGTGTGTGTGTGTGTGTGTGTGTGTGTGTGTGTGTGTGTGTTATTTTTGAAACTAAAAATAATGAAATTTACCTATTTAGTATGAAATCTTTGCTTTTGCTCTGTATATTCTCAGATCTGAACCAGTCTTAACACTGGCATACACAGCCTGCCAGTGTGGCGCAGTGTTTGAGGGTGGACCCATGAAAGAGGTCACTGGTTTGATTCTGGATCGGGACACGTGCCTGAGTTTGGGGCTCAATCCCCAGTGGGGATGGGATGCAGGAGCCAGCCGATTGATGATGTTTCTCTCTCATCAAAGTTTCTCTCTATCCTCTCTCTTTTTCTAAAAAGAAATAAAAACATTTTTAAATATTTGTTTAAAAAGACTGGCATGCATAGATTTCATTTGCAACAAAAATGAGATTATTTCTGTCATTGTTTTAATGCTTATTAGACAAAAAGCTTACATAAGAAAATTATAGTAAAATGTTTATTACTTTCCTATGAATGGCAGAATGCCTTTCATTTGTAAAAGTCTAGAACTTGTAATATTGCCAATCAGTAAATTTCATCTTATGTTAATAATAATCAACTCCCGAAGTTCTTCCTCTTCTTTCACAGTCAGGTGCTCAGGCTGAAAAGAAGATTCAGAGAAAAGAGCCCTCATTCAGCCATACACTTGTGTTGAAAGGAAGGGAAAATACTGTTCAGTTTTGTTCCGCAATTCCCCCAGTGATTTGGTCAATTGACACTTGAGTCTTCCTCACTCTCAAGTGCAAGCAGCAGTGGAACTATTTGAGGATTTCTTTTTGCCATATGATCTTTTCCCAAAGATTCAATTTCTATTTAAAACCAAGAATCTTATCACTTGAAATAAAAATATTTTCTCCAGGTCCTTGAAGATACTTGTTCAACTACTTCATGTGATAAAAAATGTCACATGAAGTAAATAGACTAAGTTTCTGCAGACATTCTTGATCTTCAGAGCATTTGGCAAAATCTAGCCTGCTATTTTCTTGAAAGTATTCCCAGTGTTCACTTTTTTTAGCTCAAGCATCCTATTCAAACCCAAAATCTGTATTAGTTTCTATTACCCCAATACCTACTGGCTTAAAACAATAAGCTTTACCTTGCATAATCTCTGTAGGACAGATATTGGGGAGCAGCTTGGCTTAATGGTTCTAGTTTAGGGTCTTGTGGTTGTGATCAAAATGTTGACTAGGAGTGCAACAATCTGAAGGCACAACTGGAGATGGAGGATCAATTTCTGAGGTTGCTCACTCACGTGCCCACCAAGCTAATACTGTCTCTTGCCAAAGGGCTGAGTTCCTTGCCACATGGGCCTGTTTACTGAATGCTTAAGCATACTCGTGGCCTGACAGCTGGCTTTCCCAAGAACAAATGATCTCCTAAGGCATAAGATTTTATGCACATGGCAGATTTATGTGGTTTTTGTCCAGATTTCTACATAGTTGTTGTTTTTGTTTGTTTGGGTTTGTTTTGTTTTACTTTCTTGAGTGAACTAGCCATTCTTGAGTAAGTTTGGCCATTTTTGTAGTACCAGCCAGAATTTTTTTCATTTCAGTTTCAAAACTGTCAGACACAAGCATTTCTCTGAGAGGAAAATGTATGTTGTGAATACATAAGGATTTTTTTCCCCTCAAGGAACAATGGCTGAAATCGCTGACAGGATACCATCAGTGCAGATACCACCACACTTTCTCAAAAACGTACCTTTTGTTTCCAATATGAAGACAAAACAGTGCATGTATCTTGGCCTTTGTTTTGGGCAACATTTTACTATATTGGAAAAAATTTTATTTCACCACAATTTACATATCTTGATATGTACCATATGACTACCATATGACTTCTCTTATTGAAATCAATCCATCAGGGAAGATAAAAAGTTGTTTTTTGGTTTATTACACAAAATCTCTAAAGCATCTTATAGTGTGTCATCAATCACATCAGTTTATTAAACTTCCAGGGGGAAACATTTTTAGTTTCTTACATTATATATTATTCTATCATTTTACTGTCTATAAATTTATATACTAGAATTGTGAAGTTCTTACCAACTTTGGGGCTTTTTCTTTTTTTTTTTTTTTTAGTCAAAAAGTTCTGCTACTTGTTTTTTAGACATTTTTACTGAAGGTGACTAGCTTTTTTTAAACAAATTTTTACTCTGGGATTTCAATGGTCATTTAAAATTATTTGCTCCTTTAATGTGATTTGTTGTATCTTCAATTTTGCTGGAGCCATTGCTTCATTTATAAGTTGTGATTCTTCATTATTTATCAAATTACTTATGTAGGCTAGAATTCTCTTCCATATTTCACTTCATCTTCAAAAATCACCACATTGGACTCAAGTCATGTTTATAAAACAGGTGCTAATAAAGTGTAAAACAAGCAAACAAAATAAGGAAATCACAAAAGAGAAATGAAATCTTTAGAAATATAATTCACTTTTAACCTACAACCTCTGTTTTGCAATGTTTGCAACATGATAGAGCGATAGTCATAGTGTGTACAAGTCTGAATCATAGTGTGTACAAATCTTTCCTTAGAATTAAAATTTACCCCTTGATTTGATATCATATCAGGAAAGCTTGTTTGCTCTCAGTTGGCTGGGGTAACGGGAGGCTGGAGGAGGCTAGGAGATAGAATTCAAACGAAGAGGCTGATGACATCAACCTATCATCCCTCCCTTAGTACAGTTCAGCACTCATCAGCCTTTCTTCCCTATCTCACATCCAAAACAGAACTGACTCAACCAAATGAACATAGTCACGTGGAGCTCTGCTATGTAGGTGAACCATCTCTAGCAAAATTGCTACCAGGGCTTCTTGAACTATTCATCACCGTAAGTGCTGGCATTGTGTGGAGAATGAACTTTTAAAAATTTTCCCTATGGAACCCCTAATAAGCTCTCACAGAATCCCTAATGATATCTGTGAGCCCCAATTGAGAAATCTCCACTAGACTATTTAAGCTCCTGAAGAGTGAGAAGTGCTTCTTACTTGTATCCTAAGCACATAGCACAGTGCCTATAAATACACACACACACACACACATTTATACTTAATAGGTATTCTCTATACTTTGAATTTATGCCTACCCATTAAAATTCTGCTTGTGAACATATGACTATATACTGAGTGGCCAGATTATTATGATCTCTGAATGCATAATAATCTGGCCACTCAGTGTGTATCCTATATAATAAAAGGCTAATATGCAAATTGTCCCCTCAACCAGGAGTTCCACCAGCAGGTAGGCCAGCCAATGGCTCATGTCTCCTCCCCCTGGCCAGGCTGGCCGGACCCACCCATGCATGAATTCATGCACCAGTCCTCTAAAATACGCGCGCGCGCGCACACACACACACACGCACATACTGAGTGGCCAGATTATTATGTGTTCAGATATCATAATAATCTGGCCATTCAGTGTAGAATGATCAACAAAGAAATTAGAGATGGAGGGGAGGGAAAGAATATACTCACATTCTAATTATGAGACACAAGATCTAAGAAAGCATACATCCAAATGTGTTACTGAAAGGTTAGGAAATCTAATTAAAATACTTGGTAAGGAGATAGTGTAAATGACAGAGATGAGAAAGAGCTTAAAACTTTATATTGAAACAAAAATTTACTTTTTAATCCTCAATCAAGAATATTTTTCCATTATTTTTAGAGAGAATAGAAGAGAGAGGGAAAGACAGAGAGAAATATTGATGTGAGAGAAACACATTGATTGGTTGCCTCCTGCATGCGCCCCAACTAGAGCCTGGGCGGAGTGGGAGCCTGCAACCAAGGTATGTGCCCTTGACCAGAATTGAACCCAGACCTCTGAGGTCCTCAGGCTGATGCTCTATCCACTGAGCCAAACCGACAAGGGCTAGAACAAAATTTTAAAAGGATTTAGCCAAGTTGCCATTAAATTGGAAACATTAATATGAACTCATTAATTTCTTTTTAAATTTTTTAATTAAAATTTCAAACATAACCAAAAGTTAGAGAATAGTAGAATGAACCTCTGTGTACCTATAATCCAACTTCAATAGTTACCAGCTTTTTGCAGATCTTGTTTTTTTTTCTACCCCCTATATTTTTTTAGCATATATTTTTGCTGGAGTATTTTGTAAGCTCTAGATAGCGTCTAATCCATAAATCTCCACAAGAGGACTTTTTAAGCATAAGCATCATATCATTACCACACCAAACAAAAGTAATAATTCCTTAGTATTAGCTAACAACAGTTCATAAAAGTTCCCAAATTATTTCAAAATGTCTTAATAGATGGTTTGATCAAGTGGAGATCTAAACTATGTCCATGTATTATATTTGATTGATATGTCTCTTGTGTGTCTTTTATTCTTTATCAGTTTCCTCTCCCTGTTTCCCCCGCCCCCATGGCATTTACTTTTTCTTGTAGAATTTCCCATCCTCTTGGTGATATGAACCATGTGTCTTGAGCCTCTGTATTTCCTATGAACTGGTAGTGAGATATGGAGAATTAACTATGTTTAGGTTCAATCTTGCCCCCAAAAGATATCTCCTATAGCACCACATGAGGAATCATGATGAATGGTTGTCTCTCTTTTGGCAATGTTAAGATTGGTCAGTGGGATCAGTAGCATCCATATTCATCTATTAGATAGTTCCCACTTTTGTCTTTTTCTTTTCACAATGATAGTGCTGAAAGTAAAATAGGAAGCTCCTGTCTTTCCCAAAGCCAAAGTCAAAGCAAAAGCTTTAAAGGCAAAGAAAGCAATGATGAAAGATGTCCACAGCCAACAAACAAAACAAAACAAAAACAAAACAAAAAAAAGGGAAGAAGTTATACATGTCGCCTACCTTCCTACTGCCCAGGAGACCGCATTGAAACAGGATATGCATTGAATCAAAGACCTTCAGAGAGCACTGCATCCCCAAGAGAGGGCAGGCCCAGGTTGGGGCACCAGGAAATAGAATCAGGAATGCCAATGACTTCTCAGTCTTCTAATAGATATATAAATTTAGGAGGTGCCCTAAGCTCTTTACCTGTCATTCTTTCTTCCTAAACTATAGCATATGCCATATGTCTGTACCATGATAACTTCCCGATTCCCTCTTCCCAATGACCAGCTGGGGACTTTTTGCTTCCTGTCCCCACAACCGTGCACTCGGCAGGCTTAGAGGTCTTGTTCTCCAAAAGGCACAGCAAGAATCTCACTGAATTAGGCTAAGCCTTCTGCCCTTTGCACATTGGGCCCCTGATGACTGGAGACTAGCAGAAATGAGGAGGACTCATCATCTTGACAGGGTTTACTGGCCTGATCACTCGGAGGAAGGAGGACCACTGTTGTATAACATGTATGGGGCCGTATGAACGGCTGGGGCGCCTCTTGTGACAGGCAAGGCCCGGTAACCAGGGGCTCGGGCCACGGACCACTCCTGGGAGAGGTTATTCCGTCAGGTGAGCTACTGCGGCCGGGAGGTGGGAAATCAGGGTGAAGGACGTCTAGAATGGACCAGATGAGTGGCAGCTGCCGCCCCCAGGTCAACAACAAGGACACCTCCCTCCTCTAACATTTCCTTCCAGAGGAGAGACCCACAGAAATGTTGAAGGAGCCACTCGGAGCATATATGGCAAGTAGATCTAAAAGGTGTCAACGGTGGGCTCTGAAAGACAAGGAAATGATTTTCCCAGATCCCTTCTTCAAGGAAGGTTTTGCTGATAACACTTTCTTTTGACGGAATCTGTCCGTTCCCTCAGGGTCTGCCCGAGCTAGCTACAGAACACTGCCTCACCTGAAGGCATGTCTTTCCTGGACAACCACACCAACTGACTAAGCAAGGCAGGGTTCAACAGTTCAGGCATTTCTGCCTGACCCAGGGACACTGAGACAGGCACACTCACTGCCCGAGGCTCTGACACACCTGCCTTAGTCAGTTGGTGTGGTTGTCCAGGAAAAACATGCCTTCAAGTGAGGCAGTGTTCTGTAGCTAGCTCAGGCAGACCCTGAGGGAACGGACAGACTCTGTCAGAAGAAAGTGTTATCAGCAAAACCTTCCTTGACCAAGGGACCTGGGAAAATCATCTCCTTGTCTTTCAGAGCCCACCACGTACACCTTTTACATCTACTTGCCCATATATGCTCCGAGTGGCTCCTTCAACATTTCAAAAGAAGTAGTCTGACTTCTCTCTCTGCTCATTCCAGCTCCTTCTCCCTTCCTCTCACTGGATCCTTCCTGACACGCATCTTGCACCCACACGCTTCCACCCTCCCTTCCTTCTGTCCCCTTCCCCCAAATCTGTCTCACATCTGCTTCAGGAGACGCCAAATGGTGACAGCAGAAATGTGGTCCCAAATTTATTCTACAAACACACACGAATCCTGCACTGTCATTGGTGCCAGGGCAAGAATACTTATTTTAAAAAGTAATTCTTTTCTGTGCCCAGAGAACGCAACTTGATCACAGCACAGCCAGTACATGCGAAAGGCACTTTTACTTCTTGCCATCGCCTGGTGCTTCAGCCTTGAGGGGAAATGTAATTTTATTTCCTGCAAGCACAAAAAGTTGTCTGGCGGTGTGGTTTCTGTCCTCCCTCGGGAACAGGACAGAGGCATTATTCAGTAATGAGGTGGGAAATCAGTTTCCTCTGGAGGAAACACAGTCCCTATTGGTCGCCTCCCTCTGCTGTTGGCTGAAAGACCTTTTATTTTTTTTGTTTCAGTTACGGTAAACTCTTTGGACTGTAGCCAAATTCTCTTTGAGTTCAAAAGTACAAAGCTCTTAGGAAGGCTTGATCTTTTTAAATGTTTTTTCAGGGGTTAAAAATTAAATTTGAAAAAAACTATCTGGGGCGGAGAAGCATCCGCAGGAGAGACACAGACAGACCCTGACTGTCTCCACCATGAAGCTTGCTCATGCTATCCTGTTACTTTTGTGCTTCCACCTAAGTTTTTGTAAGGTAAGTAATTCAATGTTTATGCAAACTATTTTAAGGAAGTATTCTAAATATTGTAATAATACATAAAAATCTTGAGACATTATTTTGATTTAAAGATTATACTGTTCAGTTACCAACAATGGCCGGGGATATAGTCAATAACAGAGATCTTTGCTACTATCTTGATGAAAGAACTTTAAGAAAATGCTTTTTTTTTGTATGCTTTTATCTGTGCATAGAAATTAGACTGAATGAGAATTTTAGCAGTATAGATCTGTAATTTATAGTAATCGTATTAAATAAATAAATATTTTCCTGGCTGGTGTGGCTCAGTTGGTGGAGCATCGTCCGGTGCACAGAAAGGTCACAGGTTCGATTCCCTGCCGGGGCACTTACACAGGTTTCAGGTTCCATCCCTTGTCCAGCTCCTGTGGGAGGCAATAGATTGATGTTACTCTCTCACATCGATGTTTTTCTCTCTTTCCCTCTCCCTTTTTCTCTCTCTCTCAAAAAAAAAAATCAATAAAAACATATTTAAATATTTACCAAGCTCCTTCTGTGTGCAAAGTATAGTGCTGAGCAAATGGCAAAGCTGACCTCTACCTGCAGTCATCTTTTGGTACAGCTGTAGCAAGATGAGAGAAATATTCCAGTGAGGGAGTAAGAAACAAGTTTTAAATAACATCTGGGGGAAAAAAAGACAAGGAACTGTTACAAGACAGTATTTATTTATTGGCCCCCCAAATGGTGCCAATATCATGTGCCAAGGGACTTCAATAGAAGGAAAAAATCCTTCCTGCTGGGAGGTCGGGAAGAATTTATGGACCAAGTGGGATTTGAGCTAAACTTATTTCTGAATTAGATTTGATCTGTGGGGAGAAAGGGAAAGTGATTTCCAGCCTGCCCAGTCTGGAGAAGCAGCAAGTGCTATGGCAGAAAGATAGCCAAGTGCAAGGCCTTTCTATCACCAGATGAATAAACGCATTTGACCGGAGTGGAGACTTTGCGGGCAATTCAGGGAGTTAAACTGAAATTACAGGTTGTAGCCCGGTTGGAAGGTCATCTATCAGGCTTAGAAATGTTTAAGACATTTTTAGATATTTATTGAAGATTGCCTACTTTTGTGATTATAGCATTTTAAAATGTGATTCCAAAAACTGTCTTTGTCTTGGGATAGTTTATAGAAGCAAATATTTAAAGAAAACTATCTAAGGAATCAGACTTCATACTTCAAGTTTCTTATAACTTCTAAAATATATATGCAAAAAATAAAAAAAATATATGCAATGTTTATAGTAGAAAACAAATGAAAATAAACCAAATGCTCATTTATAAGAAACTGATTAAATGAGTGCACATACCATGAACTACTATGTACCCATTAAAATGATGCATTCTATATTTAGTAAAAAAAAAAAAAAAGACCTTACTAAAGTCTGTTTGTTGCCCTAATTGGTTTGGCTCAGTAGATAGAGCATTGGCCTGCAGACTGAAGGGTCCCAGATTCAATTCTGGGTGGGGGCATGTACCTTGGTTGTGTGCACATCTCCAGTGAGGGGTGTGCAAGAGCAGCTGATCAATGTTTCTCTTTCATCGATGTTTCTAAATCTCTATTCCTCTCCCTTCCTCTCTGTAAAAAAATCAATAAAATAATAAAAATAAATAAATAAAGTCTGTTAAATAAAAAATATACACACATATGTACATATGTATCTGTGTGTGTATATATATACACACACACACACAAATGTAGCTGCTTAAATAAATGTCAATTTAAAAGTTCTTGGAGAGTATATATCAAACAGGTAACAGTTGGTATCTCTGAGTGATGGGATTACTGGTGACTTTTATTTTCTGTTTTATACATTTATGAATTTTCAGAATTCAGAAATTCTTATTCATCCTTCACTTTTCTTTTTTTAAATTCCAAAAAGTGTGTTGATTTATAATGAGAAAAAAAAAATTGTCTTTTGAAAAATAAAAAAGACATTTCAGCTACATTTTCAGTTCCTGGAACAAAAACAGAATTTTATTTTTTTTTTAAACACAACAAGGACCGGAACCAAGATGGCGGCCTAGGCAGTCTCCTAAGCTGCCGCCTCATCAACAATTTAATTAAAAAAAACAACTAAAATCAAAAGGACTTCACCAAAACCTCACAAAAGCTGGCGGAGTGGAATAGCTAGAGGCTCACGGATCGGACTGGGAGCCGAAAAGTGCTGAGGTAGGGGGAGACGCTCACATGCAGAGAGGAAGTGCGGCCTCCTAATGCCTGCCTGGCGGGAGGGGAGGAATTCCCCGATTGCACGGAACCCTTTCCGACTGTACTGAACCCCAACCCCGGCTGAAATTCCGTGGTCCCAGGCTCATACTGGTGGAGTCTGGACTGTAAAGAAAGGCATCCAGAGACTCAGAGACTGGGAGACCAGTGACCCGGGAGCCGCAGCCTGCAGGGTCTACAGTCACGCGCATGTGCGCACGCACATGAATGAGAACGCGCTGAGGTCTGACCTCTGCCTCTCCATAGCGGAAGGAGTCAGAAGCTCCAGGTCTGGCCACGAAGGCTGCCGCTGCCTCTCTGTACAAGGTGGCGGCCTCTCTGTAGCGGAAGGAGTCAGAAGCTCCAGACTACAGAGACCAGCCTAAGTCCGGGCGAGCCCCTGGGGCACCCACGCTCTTGCTTGGGGAAACTGGGACGGTCAGGCGGAAACTCAGGGAAGCCACGGAAGGCAGAGGTCAGGCGGAAACTCAGGCAAGTGCACAAGGGCAGGGCGGAAGCCAAGACTGTCAGTTCAGCCCTGAGACTCCGCCCCATCCAAGCTGAGCAGAGGCTTCTGCAGTTTTTCAAGTCGGATCCTATAAGACTGTCTCCAATACAGAATTTATCCCAGAGTAGACACAGCTGATACCCACATCCAATTGGCCTGAAGGTCAATTCACAACAATAAAGACTTAGCTACAACAAGGCTGTGCACGCAGTCCACAAAGGGGAGCACCAAGAGTGTCTACCTCAGGTAACTGAGAAGGCTGACCCACTGTGCTATATAGGACACCAAACACACAAAGCCATCCTACCAACTCTGAAAAATAGTGATAATGCCAAGACAAGGAAATAGATCTCAAACAAAAGAGATGGAGGATATAGAGTTCAGAACTACGGTTCTAAGGTTATGCAAGAATATCCTAGAAAAGGTCGATAAACTTCATGAGACCCAACTAAAAAGTATACATAAACTGACTAAATTGGAAAATATTATGCAGAGATCCAACAGCAGAATGGAAGAACACAAGAATCAGGTCAAAGAGCCAAAAGACACTCCGCTGGAGAAGGAAGAAGAAAAGAGGATCCAGAAAGTTGAAGATAGTGTAAGGAGCCTCTGGGACAACTGCAAGCGCACCAACATCAGAATTATGGGGGTGCCAGAAGAAGAGGGAGTGCAAAATACTGAAAACATATTTGAAGAAATAATATCAGAAAACTTCCCTCACCTGGTGAAAGAAATAGACTTACAAGTACAGGAAGCCTACAGAACCCCAAACAAGAGGAATCCAAAGAAAAATACTTGGAGACACATCATCATCAATATGCCAAGGGTAAAAGACAAAAAGAGGATCTTACAAGCAGCAAGAGAAAAGCAGTTGGTTACCTATAAGGGAGCACCCATAAGACTATCAGCTGATTTCTCAACAGAAACCATGCAGAACAGAAGGGAGTGGCAAGAAATATTCAAAGTGATGAATAGTGAGAACCTAAAACCAAGATTACTGTATCCAGCAAAGTTATTCAGAATTGAAGGGCAGATAAAGAGCTTCACAGATAAGAAAAAGCTAAAGGAGTTCATCACCACCAAACCAGTATTATATGAAATGCTGAAAGGTATTACTTAAGAAGAGGAAGAAGATCAAGTGAATTAAAAATCTGAGGAATAGAATAAACTATTTTATATAATAGAATCAGGGGCAAAGAAAGGGAGTGGATAGATAATTATCAGGGTGAAAGGGGTGTGGGGTGCAGAAAGAGACTGGATTAAAATTGTATAACCTATGGATGAGGACAATAGTGGGGGGAGGGGGTAAGGGCAGAGGGTGGGGTGGGAATCAGGTGGAAGGGAGCAGAAAAAGGAGAAACAATTGTAATAATCTGAGCAATAAAGATTTATTTTAAAAAAACAAAACAAAAAAACAAAACAAAAAAACACACAACAAACCTGAAAATAGTAGTTTTCACTTGCAAAAAGAAAAAAAAAGTTTCTTTTTTTTTCACTAATCAATAATCCAACAATAAAGTTGTCTTTATTCATTTAACCAACAGCATTTTGAGAGGAGTTACCATACTATCATATTTGTGAATTTTTCAGAACTTTTTAAAATACTAATTTATAAAGAAAAATGGAATCTGGGAAGTAACTACATTTAAATGGAGGTTACCATAGGAACAATATACATGTGTTCAAAGAAGTTTTAAAATGTATCTACATTTTCAAATAAAACAAAATATATATACAGCTGGAAGAAATCTTTGTTATTTAGAAAGCTGGGAACAGATTTCCTTCTCGGTAATAAAGAGCCCCTCTCCCTTCTTGTATAAAACATCCTGATGGACTGATTTGGCCATGGGTTGTGTTAATGGCAGAGGTGCTGGGAGTGGGATGGACTTACATTGCCCTGAATAGTGAAATAAGAAGTTGCTGAACCTACCCAGGCAAAGAGGTGCAGAGACTCGGGAGAGAATGGCCACAAACTCCAGAGCGCAGAGGGAGAGACTGCTTGTAGGAATA
This sequence comes from Vespertilio murinus, assembly GCA_963924515.1. NCBI lineage: Eukaryota > Metazoa > Chordata > Mammalia > Chiroptera > Vespertilionidae > Vespertilio > Vespertilio murinus. The sequence continues at coordinate 70,493,138 of OZ004704.1, read as the reverse complement.
ACCAAGGATCTTAAAGAACAGGGAAGCCGCCAAAACCGGTTTGGCTCAGTGGTAGAGCGTCGGTCTGCGGACTGAAAGGTCCCGGATTCGATTCCGGTCAAGGGCATGTACATTGGTTGCGGGCACATCCCCAGTAGGGGGTGTGCAAGAGGCGGCTGGTCGATGTTTCTCTCTCATTGACGTTTCTAGCTCTCTATCTCTCTCCCTTCCTCTCTGTGAAATATCAATAAAATATATTTAAAAAAAAAAAAAAAAAGAACAAGGAAGCCAAGAGCTCCAGGCAACATGGTTGTCCACTGGGATGGCTCTGTGCTGCGGTATAATCTCTCCCTGAAATCTTGAATGCCTCCTTTACTCTAAAAGTGGATGATAAATCTAGGACAGACTCTGACCTAGACTCTCGATCCCAATAATTACAGGCCGTTGTTGTTCCTTGTGATTAAGCCTGTATCCCAGTGGTCGGCAAACTCATTTAGTCAACAGAGCGGCAAACCGCGGCTCACGAACTGCATGTGGCTCTCGAGCCACAGTATGCCGACCACTGTACTAGAGTGATGTTCAGCAGAGTAACAAGATGCTGGAAAGAGACCATGCCCAGGAGGCAACACTCAGTGCAGAGAGGGAAGTCAACCAAAATGGCAGAGTAGGCAAACACGAACACCTGTTCTTCCATAAAAAGATGGAAAAATCAAGCCAACTGTCAGAACTAACTTAGTCAGAACTCCGGTTATCAGCCAAAGGTCAATAGCACCTAAGTGAGCTCTGAATGAAAGAAAAGGCAACTTTAAAATGGTAGGAGAGCCAAAACAGGTTTGGCTCAGTGGATAGAGTGTCAGCCTGCGGACTGAAAGGTCACAAATTTTATTCCAGTTAAGGGCATGTACCTTGGTTGTGGGCACATCCCCAGTAGGAGGTGTGCAGGAGGCAGCTGATGGATGTTTCTAACTCTCTATCCCTCTCCTTTCCTCTCTGTAAAAAATCAATAATATATATATTTTTTTAAATGGTAGGAGAGCTTGGTGGCGTTTCTACTTGCCCTTGCCCCACCATGTCCCCAGCTCAGTGGCTGTCTTGAAGAAGGCAATCCGCATTCCTAGTGTGGAACTCTAGTCCCCAGCTCTAGAAGGAGCAGAGCAGACTTTATTTTAAAATAATTGTTTGAAAGCCTAACACAATGTACTTGTCTTTATTTTACCTAACTCGGAACTCATTCAGAGTAGGAAAGGCAGCAGGCATTCCTGAAAAGCATTGTATGGCAAGCAAACAGCCCACAGCCCTCTGGGACAAACTATCACAGTTGAGACATACACTAGGATGCTAAAGCTTGGGAGGAAAAGTTAGGGGAAGAGTATCCATAGGAAATTAGGACATACAACAGCACCTGTATATATTCAGGAATTTCTAAAGCAACACACATGCCCAAGGCAGGATGCAGACTCAGAAAAGACCTAATAAGACCCTAAGTTTACACCTGTAGGAAGTATCTAAGGCTCAGGGCAAGCATGAAGTGAAGGTTACAACAGAATTGTAAATGGTCTGGCTAAGCTTGAGGGAGTACTCCAGCACAGAGCCAATTTGCAAAGTCCAGGAGAGGTTTTTTGTTGTTGATTTAAATAGTTTCTTTAGTTCTTCCTCCCTTCCTTCTTTCCTCCCTTCCTTCTTTCCTCCCTCCCTCCCTCCCTCCTCCCTCCCTCCCTCCCTCCCTCCCTCCCTTCCTTCCTTCCTTCCTTCCTTCCTTCCCTCCTTCCTTTCTTCCTTCCTTCCTTCCTTCCCTCCTTCCTTCCTTCCCTCCTTCCCTCCTTCCCTCCTTCCTTCCTTCTCTTTTATTCTCTTCACTCTCCTTTTCTCTTTCTCTTACTCACACTCTCTTTCTCTCTGGCTCCTTATGTTCAAGGAAATCTTTGTCTAATCACTAGCTGAATATAAGGTAAAGGAACAGAGACTTCAAAGACAGAACACAAAAAAAAAATAAAGTTCACAAAAACTGTTAAGAAAGTCACTAAACAAACAGCTGTAGCCTGCAGCAATCAAGAAAAGCAAACCAGCCGAAACCGGTTTGGCTCAGTGGATAGAGCGTAGGTCTGCGGACTGAAAGGTCCTGGGTTCGATTCCGGTCAGGGGCATGTGCATTGGTTGTGGGCACATCCCCGGGGTGTGCAAGAGGCAGCTGGTCGATGTTTCTCTCTCATCGACATTTCTAGCTCTCTATCTCTCTCCCTTCCTCTCTGTAAAATATCAATAAAAATATATATAAAAAAAAAAAAGAAAAAGAAAAGCAAACCCTGAGAAGAAGAATCTGATTTCTAGAGTAACTATGCTATATTTAAAATGTCCAGTCTTCAACAAAATATTATGAAGCATGTAATGAAACAAGAAAATATGGCAGAAAAGAAATTTAGAGGAGACAACAAGATGGCGGCAGAGGTAAAAGCCTAACTGCAGCCTCACTCAACAATTTCAAAAAATACAACTAAAATATAGAGTGGACACTATCCAGAACTACAGGAAAGTTGACTGACTGGGAATTCTACAACTATAAGGAAAGAGAAAACCAGAAGGAAAACCAGAGGAGCTGTAAAAGCCTAAGGTACGGAGACACTGTGCGCGCGGGGAGAGGACGGAGCCGGAGAGGAGGGGCGGCTGAGTGCCTGGCTGGCTTTCCCTAGCGGGAAGGAGATAAAAGCTCCGGACCGTGCTGAACCCCAACTCCAACTACACTGAACCCCAGTTCTGGGCGAGACCCTGGGGTCCCAGGCTCACACAGAGGGAATCTGAGCTGTAAGGCGGAAGCTCAGGGGAGCGGCAAGAAAGGCAGAGCTCCGGAGTCGTGCACATTTGCGCGCAGAGGAGGGACTGTTCGCTGAGCTGCTGAATTGCCCCAGCGGGAAGGACTCAAAAGCTCAGGACTGTGCTGAGCCCCAGTTCTGACTGCACTGAACCCCAGTCCTGGGCAAGACCCCCGGGCCCCAGCCTCATATAGAGGGAATCTGGGCTGTAAGGCGGAAGCTCAGGGGAACGGCGAAAAGCAGAGCCCCTGAGTCGCGCACATTTGTGCGCACAGAGGACAGACTGTTGTTTGGGCCTCGAGATCGCCCTAGCAGGAAGGAGACATAAGCTCCGGACTGCTCTTAACCCCACTTCCAACTGCTCTGAACCCCAGTTGTGGGCTTGTTGGGGGAGAGACTACACTGTCTGGTAGCAGGCGAAGCTCTAGGGCACCTTTCTCTCAGAGGTGCTTGCAGCGAGTACCAAAGGACACTGAGGAACACTGAGACTCAGGAACCTCAGAGGGCGGGGCTAACCAGAAGCCAAGGCTGTAGGCTCCACCATGAAACTCTGCCCCATCCAAGCTGAACTCAGAGAGGCTTTAGCAGGTTTCCAAGTCTAGTGGAATAAGGTTGTCTCCTGGCATAGACACAGCTGATCCTCCCAACCTACCAACTCAGGGAAGCAGCGAAAATGCCGAAACGAGGAAACAGATCACAAACGAAAGAAATGGAGGACAAAAAGCGACTGGATATAGAGTTCAAGGCCACGCTTATAAGGTTGTTCAACAATCTCTTAGAAAAGGCGGATAAAATAAATGAGACCTATGAGGATATGAAAAGGGATCAACTAGAAATAAAGAATACATTCTCTGAAATAAAAAATATTATACAGAGTCCTAAAAACAGATTGGAAGATTGCAAGAATCAAGTCCAATATTTGGAACACAAAGAGCCAGAAGACACTCCTCCGCAGAAGCAAGAAGACAAGAGAATTCAGAAAGTTGAAGATAATGTAAGAAACCTCTGGGACAACTTCAAGCGAACCAACATCAGAATTATGGGCATCCCAGAAGATGACAGAGAGCAAGATACCGAAAACATATTGAAAGAAATAGTGACAGAAAACTTCCCCCACCTGGGGAAAGAAATAGACTTACACGTACAGGAAGCACACAGAACCCCAAACAAAAGGAATCCAAACAGGACCACACCAAGACACATCATAATTAAAATTCCAAGAGCTAAAGACAAAGAGAGAATATTAAAAGCAGCAAGACAAAAGCAGGTAGTTACCTATAAAGGGGCACCCATACGACTGTCAGCTGATTTCTCAACAGAAACCATGCAGGCCAGACGGGAATGGCAAGAAATATTCAAGGTGATGAATAACAAGAACCTACAGCCAAAAATACTCTACCCAGCAAAGCTATCACTCAGAATCGAAGGTCAGATAAAGAGCTTCACAAATAAATTTAAGCTAAAGGAATTCATCACTGCTAAGCCAGAATTATATGAATTGCTAAAAGGGGTTCTTTAGGAAGAGGAAGAAAATAAAGATAAAAATTATGAACAAACAGGTAACTATCAACAAGTGAGTCCAAAAACCAAGGGAAGTAAAAATCATGATGAACAATATTAACTGGTGAATATAATAGAATCAGAGGTATGGAAGGGGAGTGGACTGATGATTCTCGGGGAAATGGGGAGGGGAGTGGGGCGGGAAGGGACTGAACATAAACTGCACCTATGGATGAGGACAATGGGGGGTGGGGAAAGGGCAGAGAATTGAATGGAAACTTGGTGTAGGGGAGAAATTGGGGGGGGGGGGATGAGGAACATTTGTAATAATATGAACAATAAAGATTTAGTTTTAAAGTGTGAAAAAAAAGAAATTTAAACAAAAAAATTTTCAAATAAAATGTATATTCAGAAAAAAAAAATATGGCATATTCACAGGAGACATTAACAGATATGGTCCCTGAGGAAGAACAGACTTTGGACTTCCCAGGCAAAGACTTTATATCAACTGTCTCTAATACATTCAAAGGGCTAAATAAAACTGGGAGGGGGGTATGTGACCATATAGAGCATTTCAATAGATATAAAAATTATTAAAAAAGGATTCAGACAAATTCTAAAGCTGAGAAGTGTAATAATGGAAATGAAAAAAACTCACTACAAGATGCTAACAACAGATAAGCAGGCAGAAGAGTAAATGAACTTTAGGATCAGGCAATTAAATTATCCAGTCTCAGGACTAAACAGAGAAAATAATTATAAGGGCCTAAGAGAACTATAGGACACCATCAAGCATACCAATATATTCATAATGAGAATCTCAGAGGGAAAAGCACAGAGAATATCAGAAGAAATAGCCAAAACCTCCCAAATTTGAGAAAGATGGGAATCTACAGTTTCAGGGAGTTTACTTACCCCACAGAAGAAAGCACAAAGAAATCCACACCAAGACACATTATAACGATATTATTAAGGAACAAAACAGAAAACCTTGAAAGCAGCAAGAAGAAAGCAACTCATCTTGGACAACGAATCCTCGATAAGATTAGCATCTCTCTCATCAGAAACCACAAAGGACAGAAGATAGTGGGATAACATTTTTAATGTCCTGAAATAAAAGAACTGTCAACCAAGAATTCTATATTCAACAAAGCTTTCTTTTAAAAATGGAGAAATTAAGGGTACCAGTGCCGGTTTGGCGCAAGGATCAGCAGTAGAGGAGGATGAGATGTTCGTCTTCTCTGTCCTTGACTGTTGCTCGTTCATCTTCCTCTCAGTATACTTCATAATTACATTGTCTGATTTAGAATATGATTCCCTTAATGCTAGGTCATTAAGCAAGTAGGTAATTACAGAATTACCAGATTGGCCATACCACTGTCACTGAATTAATGCTCATTTCATCACACTGGATGATCTCCCTTCTCAACTTGCCTGTTGCTACTTGGAATATCTATCACTTCATTATGGTGCCAAGTCATAAATGGGAGTGTTTGATCCAACAGGAATAAAGAATCGAGGACAGCTGAAGTCACATATAAAATAGGCCATGATCACAGTTGGTTTCCACTTGCTCTGTTTCTTCGTGTGTCTTTAAAGCATGACTTTAGCTTTGATAAATGGCCGAAGCTGGAGAAGTCATGGTTGAAGTCAACCCATACTATGGTATAGTGCCAGATGAGGAGCCAGACACTACTTAAGTCATCCTTAGAAATGTAATCACAGCAATATATTTTTTCCTCTTTGAACAAAAAAAATGGTTTTGCTATATTTTTACCATATAAAATATTTATTTAAAAAACACACACAAAAAGTGGAGAAATGAAGACATTCTCAGATGAACAAAAGCTGATGGAGTTAGTTGCCGGTAGACCTGTTCTACAAGAAATGCACCACAAGGAAGGGAGTGCTTCAAGCTGAACAAAAGGACACTGTACAGTAACTTGAAGTCACGTGAAGAAACAAAGAGCCCCTGTAAAGGTAAATACTTTTGTATTTCCGTAGGAAAATACAAATGCCAATGTTATTTCGCTTTTAATTCATATCTACTCTTTTTATTTCCTAAATGATTTAAAAAGCAAACGTATAAACAATCATAAATCTATGTTAACAATGAAACAATGTATAAAGATGTAATGTGTGACAACAATAATAGTATTATTATTATACTATAGAACTATACAGAAGCTATGAACTATACAGGAGCAGAGTTTTTATATGCTCTTGAAGCTAGATTGATATTAATGCAAACAAATTGCTATAAATTAAGATTTTTTAGTATAATTCCCATGGTAACCACAAAGAAAATATTTTTAAATATACCGCCGCCCCCCCCCCCAAAAAAAGAAAAAGAAATGAGAAAAGAACCAAAACAGCACTATAAAAAATCAAGTAAACACTCAAAAAAGGCAATAATGGAGAAAATAAATAACAAAAAGGTACAGAGCAAAGAGAAAAAAAAATAGCAAAAGGCAGAAGTAAGACCTTCCTTAGCAATTACTTTAAATGTAAATATATTAAATTCTCCAATAAATAGGCAGAGATTAGCAGAATTCATTTTTTTAAACCATGATCAAACCATATGCTGTCTACAAAAGACCCACTCTAGATCCAATGACAAATAGCTTGAAAGTAAAAGATTAGAAAATGATATTTCGTGAAAATAGCAATCAACAAAGAGGTGGAGAGTCCACATTAATGTAAGACAAAATTGATTTTAATTGTTTCTTGCTACAAGAGACAAAAAAAAGACATTAGACATGATAAAAAAATCAGTTTATTAAAATATATAATAATTATAAAAATATACACACCAAACGTTAGAGCCCAAAATATACTAGTATGATTAAAACATTGACACAACTGAAGGGAGGCAGAGACAACTCTATACTAATAGTTGGAGACTTCAATACCTCACTTTCTATAATGGATAGAAAACCTAGACACAAGATCAAGAAGAAAATAAAGGACTTTAAGAGTACTAATGCCAAACTTATCTAGCTGAGTATGTATAGAGCACTCCATCCAACAAGAACAGAATACACACTTTTTGCCGAAACTGGTTCGACTCAGTGGATAGAGCGTCGGTCTGCAGACTGAAAGGTCCCAGGTTCGATTCCGGTCAAGGGCATGTACATTGATTGTGGGCACATCCCCAGTAGGGGGTGTGCAAGAGGCAACTGGATGATGTTTCTCTCTCATCAACATTTCTGGCTCTCTATCTCCCTTCCTCTCTGTCAAATATCAATTATATATATATATATATATATATATATATATATATATATATATTTTTTTTTTTTTAAAGAATACACACTTTTCTCAAATTCACATGAAATATTCCACAAAACATCCTATATAATAAAAGACTAATATGCAAATTGTCCCCATGGGCTGGAGTTCAACTTACCAGGAGTTAGACTTGTGCTGACCACCAGGGGGCAGCATGGAACATAGCAGGCGGGTGCAAACAGAGGCCCCGGCTGGCAGCTGGCAGCCGCTAGGAACCCTACCCATGCATGAATTTCATGCACTGGGCCTCTTGTGTCTCAATAAATTTAAAAATGTTGAAATGATATGAAGTAGTTTCTCTAAAGACAATGGAATAAAGCTATAAATCAGTAACAGGAAAACTTGAAAGTTCACAGATGTGTGGAAATTAAACAACATACTCTTAAATAACCAATGGCCAAAGAAATCACAAGGGAAAATAGAAAACCTTAGAGAGGAATGAAAACAAAAATACACCATACCAATACATATGGGATATGGCAAAAGCGCATGTGCTCAGAGAGAAATTCATAGCAGTAAATGCCTATAACAAAAACAAAACCGAGACTTCAAAGCAATCTATCTTTACACCTTAAAGAACTAGAAAAAGAAGAGCAAACTAAATTCAAAGCTGGGAGAATAATATCTTTAAAACAAATAATATCTTTAAAATAAAGTGTATTACTCTTTTTTATTTGCTTATTTAAACATTATTAAACTATAATATTATTATGCATTTTTACAACAACCCTATATACAGGTATAATTTTTTTTCCTTTTTCAGTAAGTACATTAATATAGTTAAAATATTTATCTATTACTTTTATCCATATTTGTATTGTCCTGTACTAAGTATTTTGATTTTTATAGGCATGATTTCATATATATCTCTATATATATAGTAGTCCCCATCTTGTTCATGGGGAATATGTTCTAAGAACCCCAATGAATGTCTGAATCTGCATATAGTACTAAACCCTATATATACTATATTTTTCCTATGTATACATACCTATGACAGAGTTTAGTTTTAATTTATAAATTAGGCATAGTAAGTGATTACCAACAATAACTAATAATAAAATAGAACAGTTTTAACAATATATTATAATCAAAATCATGTGAATGACTTTGGCCATTGTTAAGTTACTTGAGCAATATTACATTATTGAGTTACTTAAACACTGCAGTACCTTGACAGTCGATCTGATAACCCAATGACTAATGAGTGGGTAGAGTCTACTATAGTGTGTATATGCTGGACAAAGGGTAATCCATACCCCTGGTGGGACAGAGTGAGAGCACAATTTATAAAACCTGTAAGTTATGTAATTCTGGAATTTTCTATTTAATATTTTGGGATTTCAGTTGACCACAGATGAGTGTAACTGCAGGAAGTGAATCTACAGATATGGGGTTCTTCTTTGGTAGGCTTGCCATGTTCTTCTCAGAATATATGACAGAAAAGCAAAAGGATAAAACCAGTTGCACAAACATCTCTTCCGTCACATCTTCTGACATCCTATTGGCCAAAACAAGTCACAGGGCCAGTCACAGGGTGTAGAGGTAGTTAAATGCACCCGGTCCCAGTGAGAGGCACAGGTTAGGGCAGAGATGAAGGGAGGATAGAAGAATTGGGCCTATATGCAATCTATCACAATCGCATCGTTATAGCATTTGTATAGGATCTTAAATGTTCCTTTGTGCCCTCCCATGTATTTTCACAACAACTCTGTGAGGATATTATTTTTATTTTCCACATCTTATAGAAGAAGAAACAAAATCAGGAAGGTGAAGTCACAGCTAGTTAGCAGTAGAAGGGGACTTTCTACTTGTTCATAAAAAGCAGTAGGATAGGAAAGTAGTGGACTTTGCCTTGTTTTGAGCATTTTTGCCTCATTTTGAGCATTTTTTGTTTGTTTGTTGTTTATAGGGTGAAGACCAAAAACCTATAAAATTGAATCCGAGGAAGAAACCAAAGGTAATGCTGGGGTTGACTAGGAGACTGTTTCTTATTTGCTTTCCAATGGCCTACCATCTATCAGATTGTCAGTGGTACTGCTGCGTTTAAGTAACTTAATAATGTTTATATTGCTCCTCACAACAACTCTGTGAGGATATTATTTTTATTTTCCACATTTTATAGAAGAGGAAACAGAACCAGGAAGGCGATGTCACAGCTAGTTAGCAGTAGAAAGGGACTTTCTACTTGTTCATAAGAAGCAGTAGGATGGGAAAGTGGTGGACTTTTCCTCGCTTTGGGCAGAGTTGAGCATTGTTTTCTTTTGTTTACAGGTTGAAGACCAAAGCCAAAAAGAACTGAATGAGAGGAGGAAACTAGGCCAGCAGGAGAGGCCAGCAGAGGTAAAGCATGCTGGTGTTGTGAGGTTGAACCCTGGGTTCAAAATAAGACCACCGGAGGCTGATGATTAATTTTTAAAAAAGCAGGCAAAGATTTATTGAAATTACTGGCCAGGGCAGCCACAAGAGCACACACGCAGGCAGGCTCCATACTACGGCACTGTTTCAGGTGTAGACAAGTCTTTTTAAAGGTTCAAACCACAGGAATTTTCCTTTGCTCTAAATTCTAAAGGCTGGGAACATTGGAATGTGGTCCTATCTTGCCGATAATACAGAAGCAGAACTCAGAGGTTAATCTCTAAAGGTTATCTACAGTTTCTACCCCTAAAGCTACTGAGTCAGTGGGAATTAATCTCCTGTAACTACTCTAATGTTTAAGCAAGTAAGCGAAGGTCGAAGTCAGAATAGTAAGGTTAAAATTCAAACAGCAGTTTTTACCCAAGTATGATTGCTATTACCGTATTTGCCGGCGTATAAGACGATTTTTTGGCCCTGAAAAATACCGTATTTGCCGGTGTATAAGAGACTGGGCGTATAAGACGACCCCCTAACATTTCCACTCAAAATACAGAGTTTGTTATATACTCACCGTATAAGACTACCCCCCACTTGGAGGCATATTTTTCAGGGCCAAAAAATCATCTTATACGCCGGCAAATACAGTATATTTCACTAGGGCTGTCTAGGAGACTTTCTTATTTGCTTTCCAATGGCCAACCATCTATCTAAAATGGTTTCATTGTAGTCCTTTCTAGAACAAGAAAGTAAAATTTGCATCAAAATAATTGTTACATCATTACAAATACCAAAAAACGAACCACCACCTCCCCCCCAAATAAGTCCATATACACAAAAAGCAGCCTCTGCTAAAGAAGTTAAATCACGTTTTATAGATGACTATAAGTATTAATTGCTAAAATTTTTGAATATGTGCACCCAGTATATGTGAATATACTTACTTTTAAATAATAAAACACTGCTGTACAAATAAATGCACCTTAAACACAAACCAAAGTTTGAACACATAAGTAATATTTTAATAATTTTCACCATTAATCTTTAATGAGATAATGTCACTAAATACACTTCATTCGTTTTGATATTTTTCATTTGATCTTAATGGCATATTGCACATTAGCTGGAAAAGATACCTCACAAAGAGCAGCCTACACATAGGGAGAGATTCATCATTAAGGATAGTAGATGTAAATCTATATTTCCATTAGTCTGATTAGGGGTCAGGCTGGCTTTCTGTTATAGATGAACAGTTTTGCATTTCTTTTAACCCCATAATGTGGCTGATGAGCAGGTTCTACTGTGGTTAGAAGTATAGACTGTCATTTTCTTATTCACTGGTGCTGCATTTTGACCTTATTTTCAATCCAGCATTCATTTCTCTATAAGAATGTCTAAGCTACTGTCCATTTGTGAAGATCACATTAAAGATCATGTTAGCTAAAACTAGACCATCCTATCTAATAAAAAAGTAACGTGCAAAATGACCATCACTCTAAGACACAAGATGTGGTAAAATATCCTGCCTCCATGTGGACACAAGATGGCCAGCAGGGGAGGGCAGTTGTGGGCAGTTAGGAATGACTAGGCCAGCAGAGGAGGGAAGTTGGAGGAGACCAAGCCAGCAGGGGAGGGCAGTTAGGGGGGACCAGGTCTGCATGGGAGGGGTGTCTAGGGGGACCAGGCCTGCTGGGAGGGCACATGGTGGGGACCAGGCCTGAAGGGAAAGACAGGTAGGGGGACCAGGCCTGCAAGGGAGGGCAGTTAGGTGTGACCAGGCTAGCAGGGGAGGGCAGCTGGGGGCAATCAGGCTGGCCAGGGAGCAGTTAGGCATCGACCAGGCTGGCAGGGGAGTGGTTAGTAAGTGATCAGGCTGGCAGGCAGAAGCGGTTAGGGGCAATCAGGCAAAGGCAGGGGAACAGTTGGGAGCCAGTAGTCCTGGATTGAGAAAGGGATGTCCAACTTCCTGTTTAGGCCTAATCCCACTGGTCAGGCCTAAACAGGTGGTCAGACATCCCTCAAGGGGTCCCAGATTGGAGAGAGTGCAGGCTGGACTGAGGGACAATGCCCATCCTTGCACAAATTTCCTGCACCGGGCCACTAGTATAGTCCATAATGTTCCTTTGTCAAGCACATGTATGTGAACCTCTGTCTTAAAACAAAAACCCTATTGCCTTGGCTGGGGGGTTCAGTTGGTTGGAGCGTCGTCCACATCACCAAAAGGTTGCAGATTCAATCCCCACTCAGGAGGCAACAGATCAATGTTTCTCTCTCTCTCTCTCTCTCTCTCTCTCTCTCTCTCTCTCTCTCTCTTTCTCTCTCCTCCCTGTCTCTCCCCTTTCTTTCTCTAAATATTAGTAAACAAATCAAGTGAGGAGTTTTTTTAAAACCCTCTCTTAACCTCATAGTCCCCTCCAATTATCACCCCATTTTACACAACACTCTCAAAAATATCCTCTGCTCAGTTTCTCTTCTTCCATTCTTTCTTGAACTCAGCCAGGCTTGAGTTCCCACCACTGCACCAGAATTACATTCCTCAAGGTCACCATCTTACTAGAGACGTGTTAGACACAGCTGCTGATCACTCCTTCCTTCTCTTTGCCTCTGTTTATTGGTCTGTTACTGCATGTAGGGAACGGTTATAGGGTTAAGCCTCGGACTGACCTACTGGCAAAGCTGCAAAAAAGTCCCAGCTTAGAGAGCACAGCCCTCTTAGCATAATTAAACTTGACCTTATGGTGCTCCCTAGATCCTTCCTGGGTAGCTAACGGGCTGTGGGAGGTGCAGCAAGTGCTGTCAAAACAAGTGAAACTCACAAAAACATTGTAACTATGGTGACCACTACCTTGTTTACCTCTGACTATAAAACAAAGGCTCAGCGTGCTGTCTGGATCTGTTCTGTGGCCCCAGCCAGGCACAGAAGATCCACCTAGACCCAGCTTATTCTCTTTGTCTTTTCTTCATCCTTCGCCGGTCCTCCCTCAGGCTCGCCAAACCCTTGGCTGTGCTGGTGCTGCACAACTGGACTGGCCACACCTTCTCTTCTCCTCTACTAACTCTTCCACATCTGCCCAACCTCTAAATGTGGGAGGGCTCACACCCTCCAATGGCTTCACATTTCATTCACAGAATAAACCAAAGTCTTTACAGGAGCCCACAAAGTTCCACATGGTCAAATGCCTGCCCCTCCCTACTCTGACCTCCCACCCTCCCGCTCTCCCTCCAGCCACTTTCTCTCCTCCAGCCACACTGGACCTGCAGACCAAGAGGGCACCACACTGCACATATGCTTCCACCACACAGCTTTCCCCCAGCTGTTTCCTCTGACCATGACTCTTCATCTGCATGGCTTGCTCATTCACCTTCATGTTTCTGCTCTAAGGCAAACTTTTCCCCAAAGTCTTCCCTGACAACCTATAGGAAATAGTAATCCTCCCCACCTCTCTCCACCATCTCTATCTTTCTCACCCTACATAGCTTTTGTCACCATATGTCATACTATATGTTTATCCCTTATTCATTTTTATCTGCTTTTTCCTGCTAGAAATATAAGCTCTTTCACTTGGTGCCGTACACTGTTATAGACCTAGAAGCTAGAACAGTGCCTTGCACATAGTAGGCTCACTGTAAATGTTGAGTATGTTATGAATGCAGGGACAAGTCCCAATCCATATTTAAATATTAGTAAAGATTATATTTTCCTACTTTTTTAATAGAAGAATGGGGGCCATATGCAATCTATCACAATCGCATCGCTATAGCATTTGTATAGGATCTTACATGTTCCTTTGTGCCCTCCCATGTATTTTCATTTGATCCCAACTCTGTGAGGGTATTATTTTTATTTTCCACATTTTATAGTAGAGGAAACAGAATCAGGAAGGCAAAGTCACAGCTAGTTAGCAGTAGAAGGGGACATTCTACTTGTTCATAAGAAGCAGTAGGATGGGAAAGTAGTGGACTTTTCCTCGCTTTGGGCAGAGTTGACATTTTTTTCTTTTGTTTATAGGATGAAGACCAAAGCAAAAAAGAACTGAATGAGAGGAGGAATCCAGGCCAGCAGGAGAGGCCAGCAGAGGTAAAGCATGCTGGGGCTGTCTAGGAGACTTTCTTATTTACTTTCCAATGGCCAACCATCTATCTAAAATATAGTCCATGGTCATTGTAGTCCTTTCTAGAACAAAAAAATAAAATTTACGTCAAAATAATTGTTACATCATTACAAATACCAAAAAAGGACCACCCCCAAAAAATAAATCCATATACACAAAAAGCAGCCTCTGCTAAAGAAGTTAAACCATGCTTTATAGATGACTAGGCTATAGTAGTAATTGCTAACATTTTTAAAATATATATATATTTTATTGATTTTTTACAGAGAGGAAGAGAGAGGGATAGAGAGTTAGAAACGTCAATGAGAGAGAAACATTGACCAGCTGCCTCCTGCACACCCCCTACCAGGGTATGCCTGGAATCAATGTGCATGCCCTTGACCTGAATCAAACCTGGGACTCTTCAGTCCGCAGACTGATGCTCTATCCACCGAGCCAAACGGGTTTCAGCATTGCTAACATTGTTGCATATGTGCTCCCAAGATACGTGAATATATTTACCTTTAAATAATAAAACACTGCTGTACAAATAAATGCACCTTAAACACAAACCAAAGTTTGAACACATAAGTAATATTTTAATAATTTTCACCATTAATTTTAATGGGATAATGTCACTAAATACACTTCATTCGTTTTGATATTTTTCATTTGATCTTAATGGCATATTAGCTGGAAAAGATACCTCACAAAGAGCAGCCCACACAATTAAGCACATAGGGAGAGATTCAACATTAAGGATAGTAGATGTAAATCTATATTTCCAATAGTCTGCTTAGGAGTCAGGCTGGCTTTCTGTTACAGATGAACAGTTTTGCATTTCTTTTAACCCCATAATGTGGCTAATGAGCAGGTTCTACTGTGGTTAGAAGTATAGACTGTAATTTTCTTATTCACTGGTGCTGCATTTTGACCTTATTTTCAATCCAGCATTCATTTCTCAATAAGAATGTCTAAAACTAGACCATATAGTCCAAAATGTTCCTTTATCAAGCACATGTATGTGAACATCTGTCTTAAAACAAAAACCCTCTTGCCTTGGCTGGGGGGTTCAGTTGGTTGGAGCGTCGTGTACATCACCAAAAGGTTGCAGATTCAATCCCCATTCAGGGGTGTGTACAGGAGGCAATGGATCAATGTTTCTCTTTCACATCAAAATTTCTGTGTGTGTGTGTCTGTGTGTGTGTGTGTGTGTGTGTGTGTGTCTGTGTGTGTCTGTGTGTGTGTCTGTGTGTGTATCTTTCCCTTCCCTCTTTCTCCTCCTTTCTCTCTCTAAATATTAATAAACATATCAGGTGAGTGCGGGGGCCTGATGTGGCAGGATCTCCCTTTTCTGCGTCCTGCACGGAAAGAGAGATGAGCGAACCGGTTCTAAGGGGAGGCGGCCAGGAATTGAGAAATATTAGAAATAAAGAAAGAAGACAAAGAGATAGATTTTAAGCTGGGAGCTGGGAGGGCCGCTGACCTCTCCTGCTGGAGAGGCAGACTGACGACCTCCTGAGCTACGCAGCACATCTATTTATACTCCAATCCACCAAGGGGGTTTCACAGAAAAACAAGGAGCCTGGGAGGGCCCAGGGCCCACCCACTCCTTCCTCCTGGACAAACATAAGCCAGGAACTAAGAACATCTCCGCACTCCCAGGGCGGGAGTGCAACTGACATGATTCTGCCAAAACCCCTGGCCCAGTCAGCAACAATCTAAAGAATGTCCAGGTATCTTCCCATTTGGCCCTCTACAGGTGAGGAGTTTTTTTAAAACCCTCTCTTAACCTCATAGTCCCCTCCAATTATCACCCCCATTTTACACAACACTCTCAAAAATATCCTCTGCTCAATTTCTCTTCTTCCATTCTTTCTTGAACTCAACCAGGCTTGAGTTCCCACCACTGCACCAGAATTACATTCCTCAAGGTCACCATCTTACTAGAGACGTGTTAGACACAGCTGCTGATCACTCCTTCCTTCTCTTTGCCTCTATGCCACCCTTCTCTGGTTATTAGTGTTACTGCACTGGCCACATCTTCTCTTCTCCTCTACAAACTCTTCCACATCTGCCCAACCTCTAAATGTGGGAAGGCTCACACCCTCCAATGGCTCACATTTCATTCACAGAATAAACCAAAGTCTTTACAGTAGCCCACAAAGTTCCACATGGTCAATTGCCTGCCCCTCCCTACTCTGACCTCCCATCCTCCCGCTCTCCCTCCAGCCACTTACTCTCTTCCAGCCACACTGGACCTGCAGACCAAGAGGGCACCACACTGCACACATGCTTCCACCACACAGCTTTCCCCCAGCTGTTTCCTCATCTCTAGATAGCTGCTTGGCTTGCTCACTCACCTTCATGTTTCTGCTCCAAGGCAAACTTCTCCCCAAAGTCTTTCCTGACAACCCTACATGATATAGCAATCCTCCCCACCTCTCTCCACCGTCTCTGTCTTTCTCACTTTACATAGCATTTGTCACCCTATGTCATACTATATGTTTATCCCTTATTCATTTTTATCTGCATTTCCTGCTAGAAATATAAGCTCTTTCACTTGGTGCTGTTCATACGTGTGCCCTCAGAATACAGGACAGTGCCTTGCACATAGTAGGTTCTCTATAAATGTTGAGTGAATATGCTATGAACGCAGAAACAAGTCCCAGTCTATATTTGAATATTTGTAAATATTATTTTTCCCACTTTTTAAAATAATACATATAAATTAATGCCGTGGTCTGCAAACTGTGGCTCACAAGCCACACTTGGCTCTTTGGCCCTTTGCCTGTGGCTCTTCAGCAAAATTCCACGGCCTAGGCAGGCCTATTTTGAAGAAGTGGCGTTAGAGGAAGTTTACATTTAAAAAATTTGGCTCCCAAAAGAAATTTTGATTGTTGTACTGTTGATATTTGGCTCTATTGACTAATGAGAAATTATTAATATAATTTCTGTTATTTTAACCACTGGATTATCTTTATATTCTCAGGGTATATATAAGCCACTTTGACAATTATTAGTCTACAGGAATGGTTTTCAGCCTTTGGAGTTTGTTTTAAAGTACAGATTCCAAAGCCTTCTCTCAGAGATTCTGATTCAGGTGTCTAATGTTTGGGTCCAAGAATTGGCATTTGTAAGATAATATACCACATTATCACAGAGATGGTCTAGGGACGAAATTGGGAATATTGATTCATATATTTGGTAGTCTTTTTCGGTCTGTAACTCCAGACTAAAGAAAAACAGGGGGGAAACTTCTATGGCATGCCTCAATCAGCTCACGCACAGGATGATTTAGGTTCCATGCTTCCTAGACAAGTGGTTCTCAAGGTTTTGCATTATGGAGACTGTATCTAGATATCTAATCTCTATCAGTCAGTATTAACTAGGGCAGTGGTCAGCAAACTCATTAGTCAACAGAGCCAAATATCAACAGTACAACGATTGAAATTTCTTTTGGGAGCCAAATTTTTTAAATGTAAACTTCTTCTAATGCCACTTCTTCAAAATAGACTCGCCCAGGCCATGGTATTTTGTGGAAGAGCCACAGGCAAAGGGCCAAAGAGCCACATGTGGCTTGCGAGCCGCAGTTTGCCAACCATGGAACTAGGGTATGCAGTAGTTAAAAACCAATCCCCGAATCTCAGTGGCTTAACAACAGCAAAAGTTAATTTTGCTCAGGCAGAGTCTATTGAGTAGACTATTCTGTGTCTGGGTGACTCTCCAAGGAAAGTATCTTCCATGCATTGGCCCAGCATTCTAGGATGCTTTGAGTCTATGGTGTATCTGCAACACATAGTACTCTGTTCTCAGCCAGGCAAGAGAAAGCTAGGCCATTGACCACTGGCAACTAAATGACTCCACCTGAAACCAATACGTGTTACTTCAGCTTATATCAGCCAAAGCAAGTCACCACCGTATCCAACCTCAAGAAGAAAATGCAATCTTCTTGTTTGCCTGGAAGTGAAATAATACTAATGTTTACAACAAATTTAAACATTGAAAAACACTTAGATCTACCACCCCATCTTATACCATCAACTGCACACATAATAATTGTTATTTTAGTATCTGTTATTGTGGGAAGGAAGTGACACAGTTAAGTCACCGATGATTTAAATAATTCTGCTTCTTACTAATCTTAATAGCATCTACATCAAGCATGTCAACCTCAAAGGCTAACATGGGCCAATTAAACAAGGTTTAAGATTATGTGGGCCACAAAAAACAAAAGCTTCAATTTTCATAGAAACGTAGGTTTATTTTGATAGAGGAAGGCTGAATACAAAGGGCTGAAATAAATGAGTACCGTATTTGCCGGCGTATAAGACGATTTTTTGGTCCTGAAAAATATGCCTCCAAGTGGGGGGTAGTCTTATACGGCGAGTATATAACAAACTCTGTATTTTTAGTGGAAATGTTAGGGGGTCGTCTTATACACCCAGTCGTCTTATACGCCGGCAAATACGTATTTTTCAGGGCCAAAAAATCGTCTTATACACCGGCAAATACGGTAATCATTAACATAAAATAATTGAGCATTTTAATAAAAATTAATACTTTTTCTTGAACAGTGACTTACCACTGAATAACTGCACAAATTAATAAGCATAACGCAAATAAACCTATTTTTCTTATTCTCTGAAAGCAAAATATTTCCTGTTGCACACACCAAACAAGTCAGTTCAAGACTAATGACGTGGCAATCGGCTGCTGAATTATTTGCTGTTAGTGTTAGTGGAGTGAAGTGGTGCGCCTGCATATAACATGCCTAAGGGAAACAAATGCAACGTGATTATAGTAATCAGTCATTAGCAAATGTTGTACTTCGTTATTAATCGTTATGTATAACAGGATATTGTAAAAATTGAGCTACAAAATTTTTATTAAACTTTTCTTACATACTGTTACATTGGCTGGGCCACAAAAATATTCATTGTAGGACATGCTTGATCGACATACTTTGGAAAGATAGGTATACATAAATGCATTGGGCATCGTTTGTCTTCAGGCAAAGTGTACAAATGCATTTACAAATCCCTTTAATAACTTCTTCAGATATCATCAGCCTATTGCTCTGGACTCTGAGGACCCATAGACACGTGTGACTGACCCAGTCCCTTTAGAGTCAAAGCCTATTTTCAACATGTTTTACATTGTGTGTGAACAACCCTTACTCTCACTGAACCCACCAATTGCCCACAATAATTTATATTTCTCTTTTGAGTACTGTAATTGTCAGCAGGCACTCTGTTGGTGTTAGTCATTACCATCAAACTGAAGCTTAAAATGATATTGTCATAAAATTGATTCCAACCTACAATAAAAAAAAAACTATAGAAACAGAAAATTGATTAATTTCCAAGGAAATCTTCTCCACAGTGCTCTGATTACATATTTTCATATCCACCTCCTCAACCTTATTTCAACAATTTTGCACCTTCTTCTTAAACTTTTAATCTTTCCCTTTCTATTAGATTCCCAACATTAGCCTATCATCATGATGAAATCTCTTCTATCTTGACACAAAAAATCTCTCTTTACTTTGTATCCTTTTATGCTATCCCATGCATTTTTTTCTTCCTTCAAATCCTAACCTTTTCTCTTCTGCAAGTATAACTTTCTTTTTCATTTATTTTTATCAAATATATTTATATATATATATAGTTTACAAAGGCAAATAATGCCACAAAGCTTAAAACCATGATGCTATTGAAAATGTTTAACAATTGGTTGGGCACAGATACTGATCAGTCAGATAAGATCACCAACCAGTTGCCTTTGCTTGTTCCATAAAGGACCCCTCTATCACACCGCTGCTGGCTTCCAGTTCTCCCTGTCCAGTGACAATCGCTTTCAAATTATTCCCTAAGAACATGTTCATACAACCACTTCTTTTAACCAACTCCCTGGGGGGGTTTTTTAGCTGCTTCATCTTCTTCAGAGGTATTAGCTGCCCTAATATCTACGCTTTTCTGGGATGAATTTGCTTTATTCTTTTGACCTTCCCTTATTATTCTTGGGTTTCAGATTCTCTGGTCTGCTAAATCACTTACAACCAGGCCATCTGCTTTCTAACTTCCAACATTTTTATAACATCTGAAGTCTGCAGTACTCTCCCCATTTTCGTCAGCTTTATTAGTTATGTCTTTTTAAAAAAAATATTTTATTCTCATTGTATTGGAACATGCAGAGATTTGTTTTTTAAAGCCCATGTTCAGTCTCCCATGTCAAAGCACACAGGACCAATGGAAAGGGTTAGCCTGTACTCTGCTTCCATTTCTTCACTTCCCATTCTGGCCTCAACTCACCAAGGTTTGGTTTCTGCCTCTACCACTCAACTGAAACTATGTCCTTGACGGATCCCGATGGCCTTTGCTCATCAAATTCAGCGGCCTTTTTTCAGTCTTCATCCTCTGAAGCTCTCTGCAACATTAGACACGCTGAGCAAGGGGAGCAAAAAAAAAAAATTCCTTTGGTTTTCCCCACATTTTCATCTCCTTACATGTAAATGGCCCTCCATGTTCTGTCTCTGTTTGTGTGTTTTTTTCACCATTCCTTCCATGAATATCAGGCCCAGCAGCCCCTAACATGAGTCTCAGCGAGGAGAAAGGAGAAGCTTTCAACTGAAATGAAGATTAGAGTCTCAGTGGTTCAATTATGGAGCTGGACGTTGTAATTGTTGTTGTATTATTGTCCCTGGGACTAAGAGTCTTTTAACTTTTTGGCTTTGCTCTAATCCAGTGGTAAGCAAACTGTGGCTCACAAGCCACATGCGGCTCTTTGGCCCCTTGAGTTTTTAGCAAAGGCCAGCTTAGGAGTACCCTAATTAAGTTAATACCAATGTCCCTACATATATAGTTTAAGTTTTAAAAATTTGGCTCTCAAAAGAAATTTCAATTGCTGTACTGTTGATATTTGGCTCTGCTGACTAATGAGTTTGCCAACCACTGCTCTAATCTAAGGGTGACTGAAAAGTTATGGCACTTGTCCAAGTTTCTATCCAAACATCAAGGAAAACTGAGACTTCAGAAAGATCTAAAGGGATAAAGGGGAGTTAAGTTGATTTCTTCTTGCTTCCAATTAAAATACCACCATTTCAGCTGAAACCGGTTTGGTTCAGTGGATAGAGCTTCGGCCTACGGACTGAAAGGTCCCGGGTTCGATTCTGGTGAAGGGTATGTACCTTGGTTGCGGGCACATCCCCAGTAGGGGGTGTGCAAGAGGCAGCTGATAGATGATTCTCTCTCATCGATGTTTCTAACTCTCTATCCCTCTCTTTTCCTCTCTGTAAAAAATCAATACAATGTATTAAAAAATAAAATTCTTAAAAAATAATAATAAAATAAAATACCATCATTTCAATATAAGGGTGATACATAAAAGAGAGACAGTCTCTGCTGTCAGAGATAAGTAACCATAAAATTTCAACTTTACCAAGTGGTACATGGAACCATGAAAAGTGTGTAACAGGTAGATTTCATTTAAGGTTAGTGTTCCAAAAGACAGTGTATTGAATGACCTATTTGTCCAGTTTGCTTGTTTCTGTGGCTATTTAATAAAGTTTATTGAAAAGCACATTGGATAAGATGACTTGCACGACTTTTACAAAATTTTGCATGGCTTTAATCGACTGGTTTTTATTTGTCTTCATAATAACACTTAGAGATGGTTTGCTTTGTTTCTGCACCAGCTTGCTGTGACCACAGCACTGAGAGGAGGGGAGAGGAGGCTCGAGTTGCTAGGGGCTGGGGAGACTAGAGGACAGATCACCCATCTCTAGAGGGGGTGACTAGGACATAGAGAGAACACTGGCTTTCCACAACTGACTTTTGGCCCAATTGGCCTGTCCCCAGCCCTCATCATATTTCTCTGGATTCCTGCAGGTCTACTTGGCTTTTCCCCCTCTCTGATCCATCTCCAGAAAGATTTTCCTCAAATACACATTTGCTTCCCAGCTTAAAGTCCCCCGGTGGCTGCTTCAGAACCTGCTCTTATCTCCCCACCACCCCTCACTCTACTCTCCAGCCTCAAGCACCCTGTTCTTTCTCCCAGTCCTGCCTGGAGTGCCTACCCACCACCCCTCTGCCAGCAGCCTCCTCCTCAGCATCCCCAGAACTCAGCCCAGACATAAGCTCTTCCAGGAAATGTTCCCAAGTCTCCTGGCCAGCCAGGGGCCTGGAACACTGTCCTAGAGGCACAGAGCCCCCCTGGATCCGAGATTCCTCAGCCAGGTTAGTGTGCTGGTAGGATCAGGACATTTATTCGCCTAACTCATTTATTGAATTAATTGATAAATGAGTTAATAATCTGTCTTCTCAGTTTCAGACACACATTTCCTCTTCCTACATAATATCTCCAGATACATGTCCCTCAGGCATCTCAGACTCAACAGGTCTCAAACTAAATTCATAGTACACCCCCCCCCCCACTAGGTGCTGCTCAGTTGATTCAATTCTTGGTCAGGGCATATGCCTAGGCTGCTCATCAGTAGAGGGTGTGCAGAAGGCACTTGATCAATATTTCTCTCTCTCCCTCTACTTTCCTCTCTCTCTGAAAAAAAAAAAAAGGAGTAAGAACATATTTTTTAAAGAATAAATGCACCTTCATTTATAAAAAAAAAATTCATAGTGCCTTAATTTAACTTAATATCTATTTTGATTAACATCATTATAGATCCTTACTATCACTCAACCTCAAAACCTAGGACCATCCTTCACCCCTACACGCAATAAAGTGTCCAAGCCCATTGCTTTTGCTTGCTCAAGTGTCTTTCCAAACTTTTCTCACTCTCACTCCTGCTGCCTCTTCCTCCCTAATTTCCTAATGACCACCCCATTTGAAGTGCACATACACACACACCATTGCATGCCCATCAGTTGGGACTGCTCACAATTCCCTAAATACAGTCTGCACCATCCCTCCTGGGCTTTGCTGGCACCAGCTCTCTGTTAGCACCTGTCCTTCCTCCCCTTGCTCACCTGCTACCACCTCCATGAGGCCTTTTAAAATTCCCCTTGAAAGACTCTCTTCCACTTAGAAGACAGAATCCAGGCCATGCTCATCTGACAAAAATTTTGTACACAGTAGGAGTTTAACAGGTAGTTTTACATTTATTAATAGAAATAATCAATTTCACTCATCAGTTCATTCATATATATATATATATATATATATATATATATATAGTATGCTAAGTGTCCCTCTGACGTCCAATTGGTCACTATGATGTGCATGAACCACCAGGGGAATGCAGGAGCTGCTGTGACACGCACTGACCATTTACAAAGACACAGCACTGCAGACCTGGTGCCTACAAAGCAACACGTGGCTTCCCCCACGTGGGACACAGGCCCACCACGATACTGGAGTGACACCTCACCAAATTGCAGCTAACACTGCTGAGACCCCATGGTGCAAAATCCAGCCCACAGTCCAGCCAAGCCCAGAAACGGAGGCTGTGGGTGCTTGTCAATGACATCACATAGGAACGCGTGGCTTCCTCTCCCTAGTGACTAGCCTCCTTGCAGTTTCTTTAGCCCAGGAACATAACTTGCTTTATAACCAGGTGCAAACATTTTACACTTTAACCAAATGCCTGTGAAGCATTTTCCTGTACCTCATCTCATTTGATCCTCACAGAAGTCCTGGGAGTAGGTAGATAGGAGACTCAGTAGAATCCTATTTTCTTTTCATTAGCCAGAAAATGGAGATTTAGAAAGTTTAGAAACTGGACTCATCTGAAAAGAAGTAAGAAATGGTGGAACTTGAAAATGACTTCAGATTTTCTCACTGCACAGAATATAGTCAAACAGTGCTGCAGTTAAATATTTCATCCTTTGTTCTCCCTGCGTGATCTACAATAACAATCTGCTTCGTGTCGATATTTACAACCCTGTGCTGACAATTACCTACGTGTTGATATTTACTACTGTGTTGCTGAAAGAGAAGTTGGGGTGCTTCACTGGGCTGGAAAAGTTTAGCTAAACCAGAAAATAGGTCTAATTAAGCAAGTTTATTTTACATATAAATAAGGCCAAGTTGACCCATAATACATACAAAGCTTTTGCTGGTGCCAATTGCATGTGTTTTGATCTGTCATTGTTGATCATTAATTTGGTTGATACTTCTATTATAGAGAAAGGACAAATAGCAATATTAAAATATTTCTTCTAATTATTTTCCTTTTAACGTGCATGAATCCATGCACTGAGCCACCAGTAAGACTATATTTAGCATCAAATTTGTTCCTCCTTAATGTGACCTGTTGATTTCTTCAAAGGCAGAATTTTATGTTCATTGTAAGGATAATCATAGCTCCCATTGATTTCATGCCTACTACCTGTCAAGCATTATATGCATATTTCTAATCTTTGTGATAACCTTGCAAAATAGAAGAGCTCCCTCTCCCCCCATTTTATAGATGAGGAAACTCACATTCGTGTAAGTGCCCAAGCTGCACTAGAAGCTGGGTTTATCTAATTCTAAAAACGGCCAGACCACATTCCCCCCCTTGTTACGGAGTGAGTCTGTTTTATTCCTTTCCTCCACTTACTCATCTTCAAAACAGAAGATTTTGGTTTGTTGCTACGTTAATGTTTAATTTGTATTTTACAGGTAAGTTTGACATCCGACGTACCTCAGGAGGACCTGGTGGACAGAGAGTGCTTAAGTGAAAAATACACAAATCTCTTCTGCCATAAAGTCTTCTGCCATCCATGGCAGAAGTGCATCAATGGGAACTGCGTCTGTAAACTCCCTTACCAGTGCCCAAAGAATGGCACCGCCGTGTGTTCAACCAACGGGAGAACCTTCCAGACGTACTGCCAGCAAAAGAGTTACGAATGTCTTTATCCAGAGGCAAAGTTTTTAAACTTTGGAGCATGTACAGCTACAGGTAGGAAAAGCCTAGTTTTGTTGTTGTTGTTGTTAATTCTTACCCAAGGATTATTTCCCCCCATTGATTTTTAGAGAGTGAAAGGGAGAGAAACATAGGATGTGAGAGAGACATATCAATCGGTTGCCTCCTGCACTCCACCCTAGGGGGTTGGGGATCCCTGCAATCCGGGCTATGTGCCCTTGACCCTGAATTGAACCTGAGACCCTTTGGTCCATGACACCCTAATCACTGAGCAACACCAGCATGAGCAGGAAAAGGCTAGTTTATTCTATGATATAAGGAAATTGTCTACCATACTTTCTATCAGAAAATACTTTTCCTACAAAATGTTATGATGACAATTCAAAATTCTCTCTAGTCTTAATAATAATTGGGGTGATAACTGAAGAAATAAGAATATAGCCAGCCTTTGGGTCCTGAGTCTTCCCCTTAGTGCTCCTGTAATGCTTTGTTGCTCAGACCTTCAGAATTGTCCCCACCCAAAAGGTCATTGACTTGGTTCAAAACCCAGTGAAAAAGTCTTTATATAAAATTGATACTGATATGGAGCTCCCCTCTGGACCTCCGGCCCCAATAATTTCTTCCAGCATTCATCCCACCAGCCCTGATCCAAGGGGAGCTCAGGCCACTGCTGACCTAGGACATACACCAACCTCACACACTTGACACCTCAGATCAGAGAGCTTGTCTACATCCAGGTGCCTAATGTGGTAAAAAGGCTGGGAGGCTATATATATATATATATATATATATATATATATATATATATATATTAGTGGAGTGATTAAGATTAGAAATCTCACTGTCAGTCAGATTTAATTACAAACCCCTCAAAGCCCCAACTTGGTTATTGACAAGCTATGTGACCTCTCTGGGCCCAGTGTCCACATCTGCAAGATGTGAATAATAGTAATACCTGTTTGCCTGCTCTCTGTGGGTGTCTCTATTTTGCTTGGTAGTTTCGTTTGTTCATTAAATTCCACATATGCATGAAATCGTATGGTACTTGTCTTTTTCTGACTGGCTTATTTCACTTAGCACAATGTTCTCTAGGTTCACCCATGCTGTTGTAAAATGTGTTCATGAATAGGAAGAATTAGCATCATTAAAATGTCCATTCTACCCAAAGCCATCTACAGATTCAGCACAATTCCTACCACTGGAATATTTCACAGAACTATAACAAATATTTCAAAAATTTTTATAAGGTCTTAAAAAAGACCTTAAATAGCAACTCCATTCTTGATAAAGAAGAATAAGTTGGCAGAATCATGCTACCTGATATCAAACTATACTACAAGGCCATAGTAGTCAAAACAGCATGGTACTGGTATAAAAACAGACATATAGATCAATGGAATAGAATAGAAAGCCCAGAAATAAGTCCACATCTTTATAGTCAATTAATATTTGATAAAGGGGGCAAAAACATACATTGGACTAAATATAGTCTATTCAATAAATGGTGTTTGGAAAATTGAATAGCTACATGCAATATATATATATATATATATATATATATATATATATATATATATATATATCACCTTCTTGCACCACACACAAGAAAACGCTCTTTTTAAAGTCATGATACACATTATATGAGTTTGCAGTCGCCTAGATATTTTCGTAGTGCTGAGTTAAGATGCTGAAGTACTGTGGAAAAGGAGGAAAAAAACCTCATTATTTGAGCCCCATCTCTACTTCCTGTTGGAAATGAGGAAAGCAATAATGGAGATTATTTTGTCAGTATCAGACTTGTGTTGTCTTGAACCATTCAATACCTTAAATATATGAAAGTACACAAACCTTGCTTACATCTTCATTATTTGTTTGGTGTACTTTTAAGAGCATGGACTTTGGAGTAAGCTCAATATAGTACAGTGATTTTCAACATTTTCCATCTCATGGCATTCATAAAGTAATTACAAAATTCTGCAGCACACAGAAAAATAAAATTTTTGCCTATCTGACAAAAAAAATAGGTATAATTTTGACTCATTCATGCCAGACAGCTGTTGTTGTGTTGGCTGTTGTCACTCTTTTTATTTGACTAAGGGAAAAGAGGTCAGTGCCCCTGACTAAACAGATACTGCATGTTTTTCAAATTCTTACAGCACACCGGTTGAAGATCGCTGACATAGTAGGTTCAGATTCCTGGCTTCACTACTTGAGTAAATACATGATAACTTAACTTCATGTATAAAAATGGAGGAACTTAGGTTCCTCATGTGTAAAAATGGGGATAAGTCAGCCTAATCTTCATAGGATTGATGTGATGATTTTGTAATATTCTATAGAACTGGGAAGCACAGCCAGTGACACATAATAAGCCCTCATAAAATAATCGCTTACCATTCCTTGTTAAATCTTCATGATGTTTAAAGTTAATTTGAAATTATGTATTTTGTTATTTTAAAGGCTTTTACTCAAGAGGAGAAAAGTGAATACCTAAACGTTTCACATTCTTTTGGTTTTATGTTAGGACAATTTGACATTTCCTTGAAGTATGGCAATGGAGATTCAGAGGGAATTGTTGAAGTAAAACCTGTAGACCAAGATAAGAAAATGTTCATATGCAATGACAGCTGGAGCATAACGCAGGCCAACGTGGCCTGCCTCGACCTTGGATTCCAACAGTGAGTGCCTGTGTCAGGGGATTTCCTCAGAGTTGATTTCCCTGTTCCGATTATTTGTTCTTTGGTTACCGGGCACAACTTCCTCATATGCAACCTGAGAATATGCGCTGCTTGCCTCAATCCAGCATTGTTAGACGGATTAAATGTGCTCATTATTGGCTAGCTCTTAGAACACTGCTGGGCACAGAGCAACTGGGAGTTTGTTAAAGTATCTGGATACAAATTCTTTGCTGATTTGGAGAGTTGCAAACATTCATTCCTGTCTGTCTCACCTCATCTAAAATTGTGTCTACTTTTCATACTTAATATTATTTATTTATGCATTCTTCATTTTTTTCTTGATCAACCTTGCATAGATTTGTCTATTTGATTAATGGTGTTTTGTCTTTATATTTGAAAATTGTCCCTTATTTATTTTCAACTTCATTAACTTTTGTTCCTATTATGTTTAGCTCTCTTCTTTTCTGTATGTAATTTTTCTAATTCCTTGAGTTAATTATTTAACTCATCAATT
Source organism: Vespertilio murinus (assembly GCA_963924515.1). Classification (NCBI taxonomy): domain Eukaryota; kingdom Metazoa; phylum Chordata; class Mammalia; order Chiroptera; family Vespertilionidae; genus Vespertilio; species Vespertilio murinus. Next base: position 70,465,059 of record OZ004704.1, on the reverse strand, counting down.
TTCAATGTTTCTTTTTTTCTAAGATAGGCATTTAAGGTACACATTTTGCCCTAACTAATGTTTTATCTGTATGCCATTGGCCTCCATAAGTTGTATTTTACTTATTGTTGAGTTCAAAATATTTTCTCATTTTCAATATGATTTCTTCTCTGACCCATACATAATTTAGCAGTTATTTTCCTTTCCTAATGAATAGTTTGCTTTTAGTTAGCTTTTTGTTATTTATTTTCTATTTAATTATATTGTAGTCAGAGGATGTCCTATCTGGTGACAACTGTTTAAATATTTGTTGAGTCTTGCTTTGTGCCGAATATATTTTAAATACTTCATGTTCAGGGTTCTATATAATAGATATGTTTTTCATTAGAATAAGAAGGCTTATTAACTGCCTTCTTCAAATTATTTATTTCCCACTTATAAGTTTTCTGTGTCTTTATATTTTAAGTATGTCCCTTACAAACAGCATATATCTAGATTTTTTTTTTTAATGGAACATGGCCATCACTATCTGCAGAGTGTAGTCCATTTACACTGTTGTGATTATTTACATTGTTAATTTTTTTTCCTGTCTTATTTTGGGCTTATTATTTACCCTGCCTTTTCTGTACTCTTGTTTCTTACTTTACTAACATCTAGTAGGTTAATAAAGGTGCTGTTGCTTTTTTAATCTTCCCCCCTTTTTTCCTCTATGTGATTTGGAAGTTATACATTCTATTTCTATTCCTTTAGTGCCCATCTTTACATTAACACCGTGAATCCTCACCCTCTTCAGGAATAAACCAGAGAATGGCATTACCCTATCAACTTTCCAGTATTTATTTCCACCTTATTTTAATATGTCCTTGAAGTTCATTGCTATCATCATATAATAAGCAATTATTATTGCTGTTGTTCAGTTAGTGCTTACTCATATTTACTTGATTTTGCCAACTTCTTGGCTTTTGTTACCTCTTGCATCTCACTCCATAAATCTGGATTCCGTTTTCTTCCTCCTCAACTGTATCTGCTAGTCGTTCCTCAATGAGATTCTCTTCTCATTAAATTGAGTCACAGGGTATTTATGATTTTCAACAGTTTGTGACCCCACAACCTGTGATTCAACTTAATCATAAACCTAAACCTTTTTCATAAGCTCGTGGCCAGACTTATCTGATTTGAGCCAGTGGGTATTTCCCTCACTTCCTTGAGAGCTCGCTGCAGGTGTTTATTATACCTTATCTAATATTTTCAGATAGTTTTAGGTTGAACACTTTTTCAAATTATTCACCTGTGAGGTTATCCCAAAGAGCACCCATCTGTTCTCATATTTTGATGCTTTTTGACACAGTTTCATGACTACTGTTATCTCATTATGGATCTGAAATAATTAACAATACCCTCTTTGTTTTGCCTTTCATGCTAATTTATCTGATATTTATATTGCTGTTACTGCTTTAGTTTTATTTATATTTGCTTGAAGTATCTTTTTTTAAATATAATTTTGTTGATTTCAGAAAGGAAGGGAGAGGGAGATAGAAATATCAATGATGAGAGGGGATCATTGATTGGCTGTCTCCTGCACACCCCACAATGGGGATGGAGCCCACAAGCTGGGCGACAACCCCAGCATGTGCCCTGAGCACCAATTGAACTATGACCTCCTGGTTCATAGGTCAATGCTCAACCACTGAACCACACTAGCCAAGCTGCTCAACTTTTTTTTACATCCTTTTTTCTCATTTGCTTCTAAAAAGAAGTAGAGAGCAGTTGACTGTCCAGGAATAGTTCACTGTCACTCATCACCTCTAGAATATATAGCCTCCTGCCCACACAAATTTTGAACAAATTGAAAAGTCCAAGAAGTGGCATATAGATGCCAAAATATCACTTAATACTGTTAGAGATTAATTGTGGATGTAGCTTAGTGTAAAGGCAAAATGGGCCTGCTAAAATTAAATTAACTTGGGAGAAACCAAGATGGCAGCCTAGGTAAGCACCTAAGCTGCCGTCTCACACAATAATTTCAAAACAACAACTAAAAGACAGAACAGACATCATCCAAAGCCACAAGAAAGATGGCTGAGTGGAAAATCTACAACTAGAAAGAAGGAGAGAGGCTCACAGATCAGAGGAACAAAGTACTGAAGTAGGAAGATGCACATGCAAAGAGGAAGGGCAGCCAAGTGCCTGGATGGCGGGAGGGGAAAGGACTACACTAAACCCCAGTTCCGACTGCACTGAACCTCAACCCCGTCCGAAATCCCATGGACCTAAGCTCAGATGGATGGAGTCTAGACTGTAGAGAAAGGCACCCAGAGATTCAGAGACTGGGAGACTTGGGGGAGCTGGGAGTTGCAGTAGGCAGGGTCTAGAGTCATGAGCGAGTGAGTGTGCGCAGAGAGGTCTGACTGCGGAGGTTGCCGCAGCCTCTCCAAGTGAAAGGATTTGGAAGTTCCAGACTGCACTGGTATTAAAGCTATTATACAGAGACCCAACGCAATTCTGGGTGAGCCCTTGGAGCACCCACACTCTTGCAGGGGGGATCTGGACTGTCAGGTGGGAACTCAGGGGATCCATGGAACGCAAAGGTCTGACCTGTGTGCACAAGGGCAGGACTGACTAGAAGCTAAGACTGTTGGCTCAGCCCTGAGACTCTGCCCCATACAAGCTGAGCACAGAGGCTTTTACAATTTTGCAAGACTGATCCTATAAGACTGTCTCCAATACAGAAGGTATCCTGGCATAGACACAGCTGATACTCAGATCCAATTGGCCTGGAGGTCAAATCCTCCCAGTGATACCAACAACAATCAATACTTAAATACAACAAGGCTATACATGCAGTCCACAAAGGGGAGCACCAAGAGTGTCTACCTCAAGTAACTGGGGACCTGACCCACCAGGCCACATAGGACACCAAACACACATAGCCACCCTACCATCTCAGGGAACAGCAAAAGTGAGGAGACAAGGAAACAGATCTCAAACAAAAGAAATGGATGAGAACAAAAGACTGGATATAGAGTTCAAAAGCACAGTTATAAGGTTTTTCAAGAATTTCCTAGCAAAGGCTGATAAATTTAATGAGACCCTCGAGGATATGAAAAAGGACCAACTAGAAATTAAACATACATTGACTGAAATAAAAAAATATACAGACACCCAACAGCAGACTAGAGAAATGCAAAAATCAAGTCAAAGATTTGGAATACAAAGAGGCAAAGGACACTTCTCTGGAGAAGAAAGAACAGAAGAGAATCAAAAAAATTGGAAATAGTATAAGGAGCCTCTGGGACAACTTCAAGTGTACCAACATCAGAATTATGGGGGTGCCAGAAGAGAGAGAGCAAGATACTGAAAACCTATTTGAAGAAATAATGTCAGAAAACTTCTCCCACCTGGTGAAAGAAATAGACTTACAAGTCCAGGAAGCACACAGAACCCCAAATAAAAGGATTCCAAAGAGGACCACACCAAGACATATCATAATTAAAATGCCAAGGGCAAAAGACAAAGAGAGAATCTTACAAGCAGCAAGAGAAAAACAGTTACCTAGAAGGGAGCACCCAAACTATTATCAGCTGATTTCTCAACAGAAACTATGCAGGCCAGAAGGGAGTGGCAAGAAATATTCAAAGTGATGAATAGGGAGAACCTACAAACAAGATTACTCTACCTGGCAAAGTTATTCAGAATTAAAGGGCAGATAAAGAGCTTCATAGATAAGAAAAAGCTAAAGGAATTCATCACCTCTGACCAGTATTATATGAAATGCTGAAAGGTATTCTTTAAGAAGAGTAAGAAGAAGAAAAAAGTAAAGATAAAAATTATGATCAACAAATACATATATATCAACAAGTGAATCTAAAAATCAAGTGAATTAAAAATCCGAGGAACAGAATAAACTGGTGAATATAATAGAATCAGGGGCAAAGGGAGTGGACTGAAAATTATCAGGGGGAAAGGGGTGTGGGGGTGCAGGAAGAGACTGGATTAAAATTGTATATCTGTGGCCGAAACCAGTGTGGCTCAGTGGATAGAGCATTGGCCTGAAGACTGAAAGGTCCCAGGTTCAATTCCCGTCAAAGGCATGTACCTTCATTGCGGGCACAACCCCAGTAGGGGGTGTGCAAGAGGCAGCTGATCAATGATTGTCTCTCATTGATGTTTCTAACTCTCTATCCCTCTCTCTTCCTCTCTATAAAAAATCAATAAAATATATTTTTTAAAAATTGTACATCTATGGACGAGAACAATGCGGGGGTGGAGGGAGAGGTAAGGGCAGATGGTGGGGTGGAAACTGGGTGGAAGGGAGCTGGGGGGGAGGAGAAACAATTGTAATAATCTGAGCAATAAAGATTTATCAAATTAAAAAAATAAATTAAATTAAACCAACTTAACCTCCCAAATCATAGGCAACAATGGGGCCAACATGGTAAGCCTTCCTGCATGGAGCCGGCAAAAAGGCCCACTCCTCCTGCCACCGCAAATGAAAAAAGCTGTGCTCACCTTGCCTGGTTTATATTTCCAAAATTCCCTGATCAAATTAATCCATTCCCTTTCCTGCCTGGAGTGAAGAGGAATTGAAAGATGGAGAGAGGTCAAGAATGGCACAATTCAAGTTGGAAGGAACATCAAGGGTGAGGAAGAAGAAGCAATCCTCCTTAACAAGAAACAGGACAGGAAACCAGTTTTTGCTGAGTGCTTGTCATGTTTAGAAATCCAGCTAGTCAGAGAGAGACAACAAGATGGCGGCAGAGGTAAAAGCCTAACTGCAGCCGCACTCAACAATTTCAAAAAATACAACTAAAATATAGAGTGGACACTATCCAGAACTACAGGAAAGTTGACTGACTGGGAATTCTACAACTAGAAGGAAAGAGAAAACCAGAAGGAAAACCAGAGGAGCCGTAAAAGCCTAAGGTACAGAGACACGGTGTGCGCGTGCGGGGAGAGGACGGAGCCGGAGAGGAGGGGCGGCTGAGTGCCTGGCTGGCGTTCCCCAGCGGGAAGGAGATAAAAGCTCCGGACTGTGCTGAACCCCAACTCCGACTGCACTGAACCCCAGTTCTGGGCGAGACCCCGGGGGTCCCAGGCTCATACAGGGGGAATCTGGGCTGTAAGGCGGAAGCTCAGCAGAGCTGCGAAAAGGCAGAGCCCCGGAGTCGCGCACATTGTGCGCAGAGGACAGACTGTTCGCTGAGCTGCTGAATTACCCCAGCGGGAAGGACTCAAAAGCTCAGGACTGTCCTGAGCCCCAGTTCTTACTGCACTGAACCCCAGTCCTGGGCAAGACCCTCGGGCTCCAGCCTCATACAGGGGGAATCTGGGCTGAGCTGCGAAAAGCAGAGCCCCTGAGTCGCGCACATTGCGCACACAGAGGACAGACTGTTGATTGGGCCGCGAGATCACCCTAGCGGGAAGGAGACATAAGCTCCGGACTGATCTTAACCCCACTTCCAACTGCTCTGAACCCCAGTTGTGGGCTTGTGGGGGGAGAGACTACACTGTCTGGTAGCGGGCGAAATTCTAGAGTGCCTTTCTCTCAGAGGTGCTTGCAGGAGTACCAAAGGACACTGAGGTTCACTGAGACTCAGGAACCTCAGAGGGCGGGGCTAACCAGAAGCCAAGGCTGTAGGCTCCACCCTGAAGCTCCGCCCCATCCAAGCTGAACTCAGAGAGGCTTTTGCAGGTTTCCAAGTCTAGTGGAATAAGGTTGTCTCCTGGCTTAGACACAGCTGATCCTCCCAACCTACCAACTCAGGGAAGCAGCGAAAATGCCGAAACGAGGAAACAGATCACAAACGAAAGAAATGGAGGACAAAAAGCGACTGGATATAGAGTTCAAAGCCACGCTTATAAGGTTGTTCAACAATCTCTTAGAAAAGGCCGATAAAATAAATGACACCTATGAGGATATGAAAAGGGATCAACAAGAAATAATGAAGGGTCAACTAGAAATAAAGAATACAATCTCTGAAATAAATAATATTATACAGAGTCCTAAAAACAGATTGGAAGATTGCAAGAATCAAGTCCAAGATTTGGAACACAAAGAGCCAGAGGACACTCCCCCGCAGAAGCAAGAAGACAAGAGAATCCAGAAAGTTGAAGATAATGTAAGAAACCTCTCGGACAACTTCAAGCGAACCAACATCAGAATTATGGGCATCCCAGAAGATGACAGAGAACAAGATACCGAAAACATATTGAAAGAAATAGTGACAGAAAACTTCCCCCACCTGGGGAAAGAAATAGACTTACACGTCCAGGAAGCACACAGAACCCCAAACAAAAGGAATCCAAAAAGAACCACACCAAGACACATCATAATTAAAATTCCAAGAGCTAAAGACAAAGAGAGAATATTAAAAGCAGCAAGACAAAAGCAGGTAGTTACCTATAAAGGGGCACCCATACGACTGTCAGCTGATTTCTCAACAGAAACCATGCAGGCCAGACGGGAATGGCAAGAAATATTCAAGGTGATGAATAACAAGAAACTACAGCCAAAAATACTCTACCCAGAAAAGCTATCACTCAGAATTGAAGGCCAGATAAAGAGCTTCACAAATAAATTTAAGCTAAAGGAATTCATCACTGCCAAGCCAGAATTATATGAATTGCTAAAAGGGGTTCTTTAGGAAGAGGAAGAAAATAAAGATAAAAATTATGAACAAACACCTAACTATCAACAAGTGAGTCTAAAAACCAAGGGAAGTAAAAATCATGATGAACAATATTAACTGGTGAATATAATAGAATCAGAGGTATGGAAGGGGAGTGGACTGATGATTCTCGGGGAAATGGGGAGTGGGGCGGGGCGGGAAGAGACTGAACATAAACTGCACCTATGGATGAGGACTATGGGGGATGGGGAAAGGGCAGAGAATTGAATGGAAACTTGGTGTAGGGGAGCAATTGGGGGGGGGGATGAGGAACATTTGTAATAATATGAACAATAAAGATTTATTTAAAAAAAAAAAAAGAAATCCAGCTAGTCAGATTAAATGGGTTTTTATAGTTAACCTTTACAAAACTTGGTGAGATAGCTATATTCCCTTTTACAGGTGAAGATACTGATGCTTTTAAGCATCTTGTCCAAGCTGTTTCTCATAAGTAGAAAAAAAAATCTATTCCCTTTCCTCTACAATAAGGTTATATGCAAAGTATTCATTACTTTTCCCTAATGTTTCATTTATTCTATTTGTAGTGGAGCTCATGATATTCGAGGAAGCTTTCATTTTCCTGAAGATCTCCATACTAGTCCCATGGAATGTCTGCAGGTGCATTGTCGAGGATTTGAGTCCAGCTTGGCTGAATGTACTTTTACTAAGCGAAGAGCTAAAAGTAGCCAGGGTTTAGCTGGTGTGGCATGTTACACACTGAATTCAGGTTGGTAGAGTGTTTTTGCCTGACATTTTTCCTTTCTTCAAGGCTGTTTATTTCAAACCGAGCCTGTAACAAACAAACAAATGATGGATACCCAGCTGCCAGTCACAGAGGCAAAATCATGTTTCGGAACGAGCCTAAATTGGTTTTCTTCCCCTGTTGTACCTTTTTGGCACTCAAATGTTCATTCTCTCCACGTTTCTATATGGGAAGCAAAGTTGCTTGACCCCCTTTGCTTCCTTGAACGTTTGGATTAAGGCTCACACAGCAAGCACAGGTCAATCAAACGTCAGAAGGAACCTTGAGATCTCCTTTGAGACGGTCAGCCAGTACACATTTCCTTAAAATATTTGTGACCACATCCGTGTTTCCATTTCCAAGCCACTCTTTCTCCTCCGTCCTGACATTGGAATATTTTAGCCATCTACATAGTGTTAAAGGCCAAACCCTTTAGCAGTGCTTAAAAAAAAAAAATGTACCATCAAAATGTAAATGGCACAACCCAAGTAAGCCTTGCAGTGAGGGTGGGGGTGAATGCAGTAGCGTGAGAAGAAAGGGTGAGGACTAGTGTCTGCCAGTATCAGCAAGTGCTCCTGGTTCCTGAACCCCTGTCCCAACTCAGCGAGTACAGACCTACACAGGAAGTACTGGTTTTCAGAGACAATGACAGGGCCTTCATAAGCCAGGTTTGGTATTTATTTTCCTTATGAACAATATATACTAGGTTGATGCTACTGATGCCTTTTATATTAATTTCTATTTGATGCCTGACTTTATCTTAATTATTCCATAAGTGTGAGTAGCATGCCATCCACAACTCCACAAAAAAAATTTTTTTTCACAAAGACAATTCTTACTTGACAGCTTCTTCAACAAATGACTCCTTTCAGTGTGTGAATGAGAAGCTCATTCCTCGGAGTAAGGCCTGTGATGGTGTCAACGACTGTGGAGACCAAAGTGACGAGCTGTGCTGCAAAGGTAGAGATCACCCCAGCCTTCAAACCCCCCAAAATGCATCCTTCTGATGAAAAAAGAACTTTTTACTGAGTGTAAAAAAAAAAAAAAGTATACATTTTCCCAACTGTTTAAACATGTCTTTGTAGAATTAATGTGTTTGAATCAAGATTCCATCTCATTCAATTTTAAGAATAAAAAAGAAGAAAACCAAAACTCTTCTATTTGTGTTTGCATAGGGTGCCAAGATGGAAGTTTCCTTTGTAAATCGGGTGTATGTATTCCAAACCAGTACAAGTGCGACGGTGAGATGGACTGTATTACAGGAGATGATGAGATTGGTTGTAAAGGTAATATATAAGGTTTTGTGGTTACTGTTGCTCATTATACAATCCAAGGATTCTAAAGCTTTTTTTTTTAAAGGAAAATTGTAATCTTAAGTGGTCATAGGACTATGTAGCAGTAAGAGTACTATGGAGTGAGCATTTGAAGAACTGTGGGATGTTCTTTTTATTTATTAAATATTTATTTGTTATTTCAGAACTTTTGTTAGAAAATTTTCCCACACAGCAAAAAGAGTCTATTAGAATGAACCATTATGTATGTATCTTTAAAGGGAGCTTCAACAAATATTAATATTTTGTCAGTCTTATTCAGCAATTTATGAGTATTTTAAAAATATATTTTTTATTTCAGAGAGGAAGGGAGAGGGAGAAAGATAATAGAAATATCAATGATGAGAGAGAATCATTTATTGGCTGCCTCCTGCACACCCCACCCTGGGGATGGAGCCTACAACCCAGGCATGTGCCCTGACTGGGAATCGAACTATGACCTCCTGGCTCATAAGTTGACGCTCAACCACTGAGCCACACCAGCCGGGCTTACTCACATTTTAAATCAAGATTACCCTGGTGGCTGGGTGGAAAATCGCCTGTACATGGTAAGGGGAGATGCAGGGAGACCAGTGGGGAAGCATTTACCTTAAACATCAGCATTGGATACAAATAAGCATTTACCTTACACATAAACATTAAATCAATGCTAATTCTATTTTGTCATTACTTGCTATGTCAAATACTTGACTTCACTGAAATTTTGTTTAATTTTCCATTGATATCACTTCTTGAGTTAAAAAATTAGATTGAAAAAACACTTTTAGGATTTCAAATCATATCATTTCTTGTGAAGGGTATATAAGCAGTTGAGCAAAATACTTTTATGTCACTCTTTATAAAATCCTTTATAAAGAGAAGGGAGAAAGAAGTTTCAAAAAAAGTTTTTCATGGAGGAAGACAGTAAACCATGGCTTTTGTCAGTGAATTGGCAGTTTTCCTCCCAGTTCCATTGAGATATGATTGATACACCGCACTGCATAAGCATCCTGACACACAGCATTGTGATGACTTGACACACACGCATATTGTGAAAGTATTGTAAATTCCATTGACATCTATCACCTCATCTAGTTTTTTAAAAAGTATTTTTCCTTTTGATGAGAACTTTCAGGATTTATTCTCTTAGCAGCCTTCAAATATGCCATACATAGCAGTGCTGACTGTAGTCACCATACTGTACATCACATCCCCAGTATTTATTTATCTTTTAACCAGTTATGAATAGATACAACTAAATTGTACCTTTTGACCACCTTCATACGCCTTCCCCTATACCTTCTCTGGTAACCACAGATCGAATCTCTGTGCAGTGAGTTTGGTTTTTTGAGATTCGCGGCATGAGATCATACGGTATCCATCTTTCTCTGAAACAATTTGAGTTCACTTCTTCCATATAATATTTTTTTGTTTCTTCCCTTCCTCTTCCTCCTTCTTCCCTATTCCCTCTCTTTCTTCCTTCTCCTCCTGATTCAAAACTCCAGAGTTTAAGGTCAAAGAACATGATATAATCAATTTTTTAAAATCCACTGCAAAGGAATAATTACAACATAATGCTTACTTTTCTTTTTTTAATATATTTTATTGATATTTCACAGAGAGGAAGAGAGAGAGATAGAGAGCTAGAAACATCAATGAGAGAGAAACATCGACCAGCTGCCTCTTGCACACCCCCTACCGGGGATGTGCCCGCAACCAATGTACATGCCCTTGACCGGAATCGAACCCGGGACCTTTCAGTCCGAAGACTGACGCTCTACCACTGAGCTAAACCGGTTTCGGCTATAATGCTTACTTTTCTTATCAATTTCTTGACTCTGTATAAAAAATATATTTAGTCAACTGTCATTGTTACTTCTGCTTACTCTTCTGTTTCTGTAACGGGTCTAATTTTCCCCCTTCTATGAAAGGACAAGTATAAATCTCTTCTTAAGTCTCAAGTCAAAATGGCTTCCTTGCTGGGGTGAAATTGGTGTGTTAAATGCTTCCATGAAACATTTGTTATGCAGTATTAAAAATCAAAGGAAGATGGCATACTGTGGTCCACTTTTATGTTTTTGTAAATTTAAATTGTTAAACTATGTCTAAAATAATAATGATTTGTGTATATTTTATTCAAGCGAAAATTACCTTTTTGCTACAGTGATGTTTTTTGTTTGTTTTCAGGAGCTGGACGTCCTAACAAAAAAGGTAAATGTATTTTTATAATAGAAAATATACATTACAGAATTGAAGATAAGGATAAAGAATCACAACTTTTATGATATACGTATAGTATAGTATATTGATACAGTGTGCATTTTTCTCAAATTAAAAAAAGTCTCTTTTGCTGTGGCAAATTGTTTTTTTATTTTTCCAGGCCCTTTATTCTCGCATTGGGATAGAACAGAAGTGAGACATGACACAGGTACTGCTCTCTTATATTTTCACTGAGGAGGAAATGCCCATGTGTGACCACTAACCCAGCTTTCCTGTTAGCTCGGGCACGGGGGCTGTTTTCCATAGTGTGGTAGACTCAGTCCCATTCTCACACCCCTCCACAGCCTGCGGACCAAACCGCCCTCAGAGGGCAGCTCCTGCACATTCCATCTTTGCCTCAAAACCAAGGAGGGGTACCCTTCTCCTCTTCACCTTTCTCTCAAAACCCGGCAGCTCCTGACCAAACTGCCACCAGAGGAAAGAGATCTCTTTGCATGATAGGTAGTATTTTCTCAATTATTTTATAATCCAGAAGTTCCCAAATCGGGTTCTTTAGGATCACCCTTTTCTTTCTTTTTTTTTTTTTTAATATATTTTATTGATTTTACACAGAGATGAATTGAGAGGGATAGAGAGTTAGAAACGTCGATGAGAGAGATACATCGACCAGCTGCCTTTTGCACAATCCCCACCTGGGATGTGCCCGCAACCAAGGTATGGCACCTTGACCAGCATCGAACCTGGGACCCTTCAGTCCCCAGGCCGACACTCTATCCACTGAGCCAAACCGGTTTCGGCACTCTTTTCTTTCTTATTCATATGGAATGACTACCAGAAGTTCACGGTCCCCGTTCCCCCCAGGATTTGTTAGGATTCCTCGGGGACTTAGATGCTCATGATCACCCCTGCGTGCCTAAACTCAGTTGTTTCTTTGTGTTCCCCCTCTTGTTACCTTGCTTCCAAGGCCGCTGATGTTGCCGCCACCAGCAGCCTTCATTACTCCCTTTCTTCTTCCTTCCCTCTTCCCCTTCCCTCCCCTTCCCTCGTGCCTAGTTTCAGACCACAGGGCAGAGAGAGGAGCTCATGATACTCCCAGCTCGTTGCACATGATGGTCCCTGGTCCAGACAAGGGACCCTACTCCTGTCTTACTTATTCTCTTTTGCCCCCATTGCTTACTCCCATCCGCCACAGCAGCCACTTTAATGTGGTTTCACACAAATGCCTTTTTGTTTATATGCATTCTCTCCCAAAGTGCATGGTTTCTTTGTGAGCATTCATTTTTAATTCATACAGCATTCTGTTGCAGATCTCATATTTCCTTTTCTTCTTTTCACAAAGCATTCCGTTTTCAAGATATGATTGAAATACAGCACTGCATAAGCATCTTGACACACAGCATTGTGATGGATGACTTGACACACGTATATTGTGAAAGTACTGTAAATTCCATTGACATCTATCACCTCATCTAGTTTTTTAAAAGGTATTTTTCCTTTTGATGAGAATTTTCAGAATTTATTCTCTTAGCAGCTTTCAAATATGCCATACATAGCAGTGCTGACTGTAGTCACCATACTGTACATCACATCCCAATGTTGTCATGGGGCTGCTGAATCTGCTGCTTCGAACCGCTGCATCAAATACTCCGTGGTGTTCATCTTTCGTAATTTACTCCCTGCCTTCTCAGGAGTGGGCTCTCGGCCCCCAATCTGCAATGAACAGCCTCCCCTTAGGGATGTGTAGGAGGACTTCTTTGAGACATCTATCTGGCAAGAAACCGTTGGGTCTTGGGGTACACATCTATGTCCAGTCCCCACCTTTACCAACCATGCTTAAGGTTCTCCTCAATCACGCCAACATTTAGCATTACCCAGCTCTCTAATTTTGCTGGCCTCATACTATCAAATGACATGGCACTGTTTACTGAGTTGAATGTGTGTAATAACCAACACTTTTAAATCTCTTTTTTTAGGCATGCTGGTTGTCTGAGTCTTTTCTTCTCTTTCTTTCCTCTTTGCTTTCACCAGTCAACATACTTTGCCTCATTTCGTGTTGAGACTGCAATCTTCTATCTTGTTGGTTTGCATTCCAGATATTAATCCATTTTTCAGTTGAAGACGTTGCCTATGTCTTCTTCCATCCTGCCACCCATCTGTGTATTCGAAGTGAGCTTTGCTGAATAGAAGTCTTTAATTTTATATAGTTGGAGTCATTGACTGTTTTTCTTACGGTTAGTGCTGACAGGCAGGCTCTGTGCTGCTCTTCTGGCATCTAGTGCCCGTCAGCTACACTGGACTTCCCCCTCTTCCGTTGTTGAGAGTTTAGGATGAATGCTGAGACTTCTCTGTGATTCATGAGGGTGCTCTTGTGACAGCTCCGAGCAGAAAACTCTCTCTGCCCAGAAAATAACCTACGTGTGTGACATAACAGATACGTGTATGTCTCATCTAAAAAGAACTCAGGGAATCCAGGGCTAAGGCGCGGGATTGCTGCAGCAGGGTAACACTGCCCTCTGGGCAGTAACCTCATCCAAGACAGAGCTACGTGTTGGTGGGAATCCACCTTCGGGTCCCGTGTCAGTGACATCAGAGTCCTGTGAGGGACCGAAATGTTCCAGGGCAGCAGAGTATGATGAAATCATTCCCCAGAACTTCAAGCAAAATCGAAGGAAGAAAGAAGAATCTTTTTTTGTTGGTTTGTTTGTTTTATTTTTTCTTCTGACTTCTGCATCCCAATGACTCACACTAACCATGCCCGACCAATGAAATGGTCATTGAAATGGACCATGAAACCAATAAAATGCCATTGTTTGCATGACCCCTGAAAGAAGCGCCTTATTATATGTACAAAAGGAGAGGAGCCTTTTTAGCCACTCATTGGGTCAGTGGCAGTGACTGCTCCCTGCCTAGGTCAGGACCCTGGGAGTGCAGAGTTGAATGAGAAGCTTTCCTTCTCTGATCCGGGCATTTTGCTTGCTCTAAATGCGGGAAACTGCAGCACCGTTCGCTTCACCGTTCACTTACATCGACAGACACCTCCAGTTTGCGCCTGGCAAATTCTGCATCATCCATCTTGAGCCTTCACAATTATGTAGCCAAAAAGAGGAAATCAGAGTATGTGCTTCGGGGATTCTATACTGTCCTTTTTAAAGGGAGGACAAGTTTTAAGACAGAAAAGTATTATCCAGGTTTAATGATTGTAATGATTCGAGTTTTACTGTTAACATAATTTTAAACATTGGAAATTTGTTTTATTATAGAAGAAACAAAAATTTTGACTGCTAATACGGATGCAGGTAAGTTGACATTACTGTTTTCTTACTGTTGGTGCATTGGTTTCAGTTTAATTTTAATGTCAAGTGTATATACAAGTATATATGTGTGTGTATGTGTATACTATAACTAATTCAAGCAACAATTACCTGTGGTATAAATTTAAGTAGGAAAAAAAATAACATTACTTCCCTCCTTTCTTTAACAAATACTTCTTGAGAACCACTTTAAAAATTGATTAGTGCACCTGACTAACTTTGAAGTGAAACAATACTCTTGGTCCTACATGAGGTTTTTCTATTTGTTTTGAACTTTGTCAGGACAAAGTGTTCATGTCATGGTGAAATAGAGGGAGAGAAAAACAACAAAATTTCAAGTATGACCCAGGACATACGTTTTGAAATAGAAACATAATGGGTTTCATTGAACTAAGCTATTCTTCCATGTTTTAAACCATGGTACTAGAAGGTCTGCGAAGATCTGTGCTCTGGCCATCGTGCACTAAAAGCCTAATTACATTTAAGTATTAAGTTCCTGGCAAATTCCCAAGAGCGTCCAAGTCAGGGTGACTTGTATTAAATCCTAACTCGGTTATTTATTAGCTGGATAACCTTAGATGAGTCACTTAACCTCAAATACAAAATAGCTCCCTATTTTAGGGCTATCTTAAACTGAAGTTCACACAAAACTCCCTTCTAATTGCCACGCTCCAAAATTAATTAACATCGAAACAAGTCAAGCAATTAAAAAAAAAATTAGAACTCAAAGCTACAGCTACTCAGAAGGGATTTTCAACAAAGGCCCTTTATTTTCTATTCCAGATAACATTATTTTTTCTGATACTCCCCAAGCTGGGCTCACAGACAATGAATGAGGTCTCTCTCTTTCCCAAAGCCCAAGCTGACATTTAAAACTTGCTCTCACACTCTTCCCCCCGCCTTAGGAGGGGTGAAAAGTTGTTCACAGTCTCTCTCCCTTGAGGACCTACCACTTATATGCTCAAAGCAACTGACAGTGATATTAATTTCCCTTTTCCATTTGGAGCTAAGAAGCACATCTGCAAAAATGTTCATGTCGTGGTGAAACAGAGAGAGGGAGGATAAAGAGAGCATCTTACACTGTTACTTTTTTCCTTTGTGGTGAATTCTCTTGCAAATTCACGGCTTAAGCCTGCTCTACCGTGTTTTCTTCCCAGTAACAAAGGTGCCACGTCTGAATGCTCACAAAGGAAGGAAACGTCACCGCTGGCCAAGTGGCTATACACATACCCCCTCTCCTGACCAGCTGACTGGGAGTTATCTAGGGGTTCTCAGCACATTATCTCTCAGGGTTAATATAATGATTAATGAGTTAATCACATACAAAGTACTTAGCATGGTGTCTGACACAGAGAAAGTTTGAAAATATTTCCATATTAACAGCCTCTAAAAAAGTATAAACAATGCCCTAGGTAGTGTGGCTCAGTGGGTTGAGCATTGCCCCATGCACCAAAAGGTTGCCAGTTTGATTCCCAGTTAGGGCACATTGATGTTTCTCTCTCTCCCTATCTTTTTCTCTCTCTATCTCTCTAAAATCAATTTAAAAAATCATATTTTTTTTAAAAAGTAAAAACTATGAAAGTGAGAAGAAAAGTGTTTCCTATGAGACCACCCAGAGCTGACCCAGGAGTAATGCCTGGGTATATGGCATCTCTCACTGGCAAGAGGTTGGTAAATATTTAACCCTTCAGCCAGCCTCTCTCTGCCACTAGTCCACCTTCAGAAAGATTTTTGAGAGAATTGAGCCAATCTTAATATTAAGCCAGGATTTTTACACAAGATGAATAGTACAATTTAGCATCCCAAATAATTTGCTAATGAATCTGGCCTCTTTCGTATTAGCTGTGACTCTGCTTTTTTTGTGTGGCATAGATAATCCAGCAATGTCTGCCCACAAGGTAATGGGTTCAAAATCATGATACAATCTCTTCTTTTCTTGAAGAAAGGAAACGGATAAAGTCATTGCTCCCTGAATTATCCTGTGGAGTCAAAAACACAGCACCCACTCGAAGGAAACGGGTCGTAGGAGGAATACCAGCACAAGTGGTAAACCTGCACGAAAGTCCTAATGCTCCTTCCTTCCCAGGAACAGCCTGAGTTTGGGGGGTAGGGGGAATAGGGATGGGATATTCTATATAATTAAAAAAAAAGTAGTATGCAAATTGTCCCCTCCACAGAGAGTACTTCTGGGAGTTCAACCAGGGGGTGGGGCAGGCCAGGGGAAGGGAGGGAGTACCGGGCCAGCCTCCGCCAGCCGCCAGGGACCCTACGAGCATGAAATTCATGCACTGAGCCTCTAGTGTAATTATAAGAGACTGGGAGTCTTGCGATGGAAGTATCTTAGAGCCACTTGCTTGTTGAATGGCAGTGACCATGCACTTGTCTTTACAGGGAGACTTCCCATGGCAGGTGGCAATTAGGGAAGATGAGAGATTTACCTGTGGAGGAATTTATATTGGTGGCTGTTGGATCCTGACTGCGGCACATTGTGTCAGGTAAAATAAATATGTCTCCGCTCGATTTTGAATTCCCCGAAGCATGAACATGAGCAATAGAGATTGTGACAGATGATAAACAAAAACATACCTGAGAAAAGTCATTGACAAGTTCCACCCTACTGACTCCTGAATACCCTCTGATATTCACAACAGGGACCTCAGAGGCCAAACCCCCAAAGCCTACTGTGACCCCACAAACCAAATTGTTGATCCCAGCTGGCAAGGGCAGATCACACTTGGAGGTACCAAGTTACTTCGCTTGGCTCATTTGCCTGGTGGAAAGTAGGTTGGTACTCCATACGTTTATCTCCTCCATTGAGAAGGTTTTGAGATTCTTGGGTCAGAGAAGTAGGGTAGGCATAGTGTTTCTGGATTTAACATTAGCATGTGACAAAAGATATCTCATAATTACCTACAGATCGGAAATATAATTTTTTATGCAGGACCTATAAGGCAAGTTAATAAGTGTCTGAATTCATTTGAAAGGGGTGTCATAACTAAATACCACAGAGTGGGGGGTCTTAAACAACAGGAATTACTTTTCTCAGTCTGGAGGCTGGAAGTTCAAGATCAAGATATTGGGAGAGATGGTTTCTCCTTGGCTTACTGATATCATGATCTTCTTACATGGCCTTTTCTCCATAAGCCTGAATTCCTGATGTCTATGTAAGTATGTATGTATGTATGTATGTATGTATGTATGTATGTATTTTGTTAATCCTCACCCGAGGATATTTTTCCATTGATTTTTAGAGAGATTGGAAGAGAGAGGGAAAGAGAGAGAGAAACATCGATGTGAGAGAAACACATAGATTGATTGCCTCCTGCATGAGCCTTGACCAGGGCCCAGGGAAAGAGAGGAGCCTGCAACCAAGTACATGCCCTTGACCGGAATCGAACCCAGGACTCTTTGGTCCACAGGCCGATGCTCTATCCTCTGAGTCAAACTGGTTAGGGCTTTTTCTGTTTATAAGGAGACCAGTCATACCAGATTAAGGCTTCACTCCTATAATCTCATTTAAAGCTCTTTAAAGGCCCGATCTCCAAACACATCCAATCATATTGGGGATTGGGCTTCAACATGTGAACTTTAGGGGACACAATTCAGTCCACAACAGTGACTGCAGGAAAATACCTAGAAGTGTTGGTAATGAATAAAGGTCATCTTTGAGGAGAACGGAGTTTGGCACTCTGGCCTCTGTTCTGATCATTAGAATGAATGAAATACTATTTATCGAGCACCTCTTACAGACCAAATACTGCGCCTGGCGCTTTCACAAGTGTCATTCTTTTTAACATTCTCACAGTTCTAAGAGGTAAATATTACTCTCCCATTATATAGATAAGCAGACTTAGACGGAGAAGTTACCTGACTTAACTAAAGCTACACTACTAGCCAATAGCAGAGCCAGAATAAAATCAAGGTCAACATATCTGACAGTAGCTTGGATGAAGGCCTACTGAACAAATCTGTAGATGACTCAAACTTGAGAAGAATGAGGAACATGTTGAGTGATTTAACACGTTGGGTGATACCCATGAAGATCCTCATGGGTTGGAGCCACGATCCAAAATGTAATTTCTTCCAGAATGACCCTTTTCTCTTGGCTTCTGTGATACACACTCTCCTGGTTTTCTCTCATCCTCTGGTTTTCTCTCATCTTTCCCTTCCTTTTTTTTTTTTTTGCAGCTTTCCTCTCCTGTGACTGAGCATTGTTGTTCAAGTGAAATTCTGGAGTTCTCTGATATTGAGCCTGGTTTCCCCTTCTCTTCTTCTCTCCTTAAAGTTACCGTATTTGCCGGTGTATAAGACGATTTTTTGACCCTGAAAAATACCGTATTTGCCGGCGTATAAGACGACTGGGCGTATAAGACGACCCCCTAACATTTCCACCCAAAATACAGAGTTTGTTATATACTCGCCGTATAAGACTACCCCCCACTTGGAGGCATATTTTTCAGGGCCAAAAAATCGTCTTATATGCCGGCAAAT
This sequence comes from Vespertilio murinus, assembly GCA_963924515.1. Lineage (NCBI taxonomy): Eukaryota > Metazoa > Chordata > Mammalia > Chiroptera > Vespertilionidae > Vespertilio > Vespertilio murinus. The sequence continues at coordinate 70,446,338 of OZ004704.1, read as the reverse complement.
ATGGTAATTGTGCTTTGTGCTAAAACAATACTACATGCTGACACAATAGTATCTCCAGCCTGGACCCCTCCTCCAACAACTGATTATCGATAGTCAACTGCCTATCAATACTTCTTGGCTATATCTAGAGTACATTGAATTCAGAATCTCTAACACGGAGCTCATGATATGCTCCTTGCCCCAAATATGGTTCTGTCCCAGCGCTTCCTGTCTCAGCGAATGACAACACCATTCATCTAGTTACACAAGGCAGAAATCTAAGCATCACCACATTTCACTCCCTCAACCCTACCTACCACACAGCCCAACTAATATATTACCAACTCTAGGTGGCATTTTAAGTTTCTATTTAGATAGATTATTCCTCTCTTCATTTGCCCATTGACTTTTTTTTTTTTTTAACACTGTCCTTAAACTTGATCACACTGCTTCACGAGAGCAAAAATAAAAAAATGAAAAGAAATCTGGGAAAGTGATAAATGTGCCGAAACCGGTTTGGCTCAGTGGATAGAGCGTCGGTCTGCGGACTGAAAGGTCCCAGGTTCGATTCCGGTCAAGGGCATATACCTTGGTTGCGGGCACATCCCCGGTAGGAGGTGTGCAGGAGGCAGCTGATTGATGACTCTCTCATCGATGTGTCTAACTCTCTGTCCCTCTCTCTTCCTCTCTGTACAAAATCAATAAAATATATATATTTTTTAAAAAGTGATAAATGTTCCTTAGAAGGGAGAATATAAAGACGAAGCATCAGAAGTCCTCGCTTACAACTTTCTTTTTTATTAACGTATTTTACTTCCCTTTTCCCTTTTTTTCTATTATAGAGTCAGTAAAATTCACCGTTACCAAATATGGGTATCATTAGTCGACTGGGTAGACCCTAACCCTGAGATAAGTGTTCGGCTGGCCAATAAAATTATTATCCACGAAAACTACAATGGAGCCACCTACCAAAATGACATCGCTTTGATTGAACTGAAAAAACGCCCAAAACAAACAAATTGTGTGCTGCCTACCACCGTTCCTGCCTGCGTGCCCTGGTCTCCGTATTTGTTCAAACCCAATGACAAGTGCATCATTTCCGGCTGGGGACGGGAGAGAGGTATGGTGTTACACTTTGTTGTCATCAGAATCTAGGGGGTTGGAGATGCATGGGAAGAGAAATGCATGGGAACTGATCTCCCAGTGCTCGGAGAGAACATAGCATCCAGTCTAGAGAAGTGAGCACCCGGCGAGGCCGGCTTCTGCGTGTGGGACCTGGGTACCTGCCCAGCACGCTGGGCCCTGAGGTGCCCGCGCGTGGCTGACTGCTCCGCTGCCACCATCATGAAATTCTTCCTACTCTGTGCGGGGGACCCACCTCACAGTTTCCTTCCTCACCAACTTCTGCAGATCCCAATCTTGCATTTTCAAAGGATACCTGCACTCCGTGACCCTCAAGCAAACATGGATGGGTGACCATTTACCAAGCCAAAGTATCATGTCGGGGGGACAGATAGCATGGCTTTGATTTGTTGGAGAGATCAGGATCGAAGATGAACAGGTTTCCATGGGGATAGAAAAAGTATATGCTGGGTCGGTGATGCCACAGCCCTCTGCTCTCTCTTCTCCTCTTCCCCATTCTCCATGCCTCACACCTCCACATCCCACAAAGGAAAAGACAACATAAAAAATTCATTCTCTCAGCCCCCAGATTTGAGATGAACATTCATAGGAATAAGAGATGTGGACACTTATGCATAAGTTACTAAAAAAAGACCTGCTAAATGAGAGGTTAAATTTAAACTAGCCAATACTTTTCTTTCATCTTAAAAAGTTAGCCTTGAAATTTAGCTTCTTTCTGACCTCTTAAACTCTCTTTATAAAGAGCTTTATTGCATTGGTCTTACAGCCTCATATTCCAAATACATCTTTTCTAACTGCCACATTAAGAAGTATAAAATATGTGTGAATTAATCTGGATAGTGTTATGTTTGAATACCCAAGACTTTCAGAACTAAATTTTATTAGTAATTAATTAATCCAGAAAGAATTTTGTCCTTATATTTGTTATGTGTTTATTTTTTTTAGAATATTTAAGTACATTTATAAGTATACACAAAAATAGAGGTAAAGAATAACAAACCTACCTATTCATCACCTAGTTTCCAGTTATCAACATTCTACCATTCTTGTTTTATCTCTCTGAATCAATCACTATTTCAATAGGATAATTAAGAAGGTTTATTTCTTTAATTTTTTGTTTTGTTGTGTTTTTTGTTTGTTTGTTTCTCTTGTTTCTTTTTGTTTTTTGGTTAATCCTTACCCAGAGATAATTTTCCATTGATTTTTAGAGAGAGTGGAAGGGAGGGGGAGAAACAGAGAGAGAGAGAGGAACATCAATGTGAAAGAGACACATCAATTGGTTGCTTCCTACACAAGTCCTGACCAGGGCCAGGGATTGAACCTGCAACTGAGGTAAGTGCCCCTGACCAGAATCAAACCCGGGACCCTCCACTGAGCCAAACAAACAAGGGCAGGAAGGTTTATTTTTCATTTTATTTCTTTAAATATATATTTTATTGATCTCAGAGAGGAAGTGAGAGGGAGAAAATGAAATGTTAATGATGAAAGAGAATCATTTGGCTGCCTCCTACATATCCTGCAATGGATGTGCAACCCGGGCATGTGTCCTGACCAGGAGTTAAACCATGACCTCTTGGTTCATTGGTCCACAACTCAACCACTGAGCCACGCAGGCCAGGCAAAAGTTTATTTTTAAAGGGGTTAATTACAAAGATGTAGGTGTGGGGTTGGGGAACCACAAAGGCTACGCAGAAACCCAGTGCTAACAGTACCAGAGCTGACCCCGTTCCTAGATCTGAACGTGTAAAGGGTCGGAGAAACTACCAGAAGGAGAAATAGCTTGAGGTATAGCAATGACCTTGAGTTGAAGGCTATAGCCAGCCCCAATCTTGCTAGCTTCTCTTCTCCCCTCCCTCCCTTCTGCTAGGTCTCCTGTTAGAAAGCACCTGGAAACCAGAGGCTAATGGATCCCCACTGAAGTACCCCCTTACCTCCAGGTCGGCTCCTAGGGCAGCGAGCAAGGCACTGAGGAGGAGAGTGGATCTGCAGAGCTATAAAACACATTCCCAGCACAACTTCTTTTTTCCTGGAATATATTAAATCAAATCCCAGATATCATGTAATTGCACCAATGACTGCTCTAGTAAATAGGTAGGGTATTTTTTATACTCCACAAAATGAAAGTGATTTGACAATGCCATCTAATAACCAGCCCGTGCTTAATATTTCTCAAGGACTATTCCTCAAGCTGCAGAGGCTACAAGGTAGAACAACAAAGGCCACTCTCAAGGGACGTGCAGCTCCCGAGAGATGCCTCTCCTCCTAGGCAGGCAGGAGCCATCCGTCAGGAATGCTACCGTCAGACAAACAAGGTGACAAGTACCTCAAAAATGGTACTAGACAATCCAGGGGAGGGAGCTATCTCCTGAGTCATTAACAATTCTCCCACGGTACAGTAGCTCCAGGGGTTTTGTTGTTATTGTTGTTTAAGTATATTTTATTGATTTTTTTTTTACAGAGAGAAAGGGAGAGGATAGAGAGTTAGAAACATCCATGACAGAGAAACATCCATCAGCTGCCTCCTGCACACCCCCTACTGGGGATGTGCCCGCAACCAATGTACATGCCCTTGACCGGAATCGAACCTGGGACCCTTCCCTCTGCAGGCCGACGCTCTATCCACCGAGCCAAACCGGTTAGGGCCAGCTCCCAGTTTTTAAAGGCTTCTCCTGACTGAGGAGGAACGATAAATTACTAATTTTTGAAAAGCTCTTATCCTGAGGAAGGTAGCCATCCTAAGACCAACTTGACGTAGGACTTGAAGGAGAAAAAAAAGAAACTCGTTCCAGATCTGCCACAGGCTTTGGTGGGTTTTTGCCTCCCTCTTCCTCCCAGAAGAGAGTATCAGCTCTGCAGTTAACTCCTAGGTGCTCACCTCAGTGCGAGGCTCTTCCCGGCTGTTCTCTCAGGACAAGCCAGAGATCTCTGTCCCCAGATCTGTAGTTTATAGGCTAGCTGAGAAGGCAAGCCATTTGCCGTAAGATGCTTAACATACAATTTAATTACTGAGTTCACGGATTAATTAGATACGTTTTTATTAAGCAACCACTGTGTGAGCGTGAGGCTGGGCGCTGGTGCAGCAGTGCGTGAGTCAGGCCTGGGCCCTGCCCTCCTGGAGCATAGAAGTTACTGCAAGCTGGGAAGAAGGAGGGGGGGAGGCGGGCAGAGATTCACTCCTCTGCCTGGGACATCTCACCCTGCGTTCTCAGGTTGTTCTCGTCTCTCCTGGACTGTGGATCAGCACCATTACCTGGGCCTTCTCCTTCCTTGGACCCAAAGTGTTCAAGTCCCAAATCTCTAGCTTAAATGGAAAGGAAATCCTATATCCTCTTTTAATCACTTTCAGATCACTTAGGAGATGGAGCTCCTCACAGACACACAGAAACACGCACACACTGGTAACTTCGTATGCATTTATTTTAACTTCTGACGTTAAAAAGTTGTTTCCACTCAACAAGTACCTTGAAGGAAATAAAGGGCCTATAAAAAAAATAGAAGCTGCCAAAACCGGTTTGGCTCAGTGGATAGAGCGTTGGCCTGCGGACTGAGAGGTCCCAGGTTCGATTCCGGTCAAGGGCATGTACCTTGGGTGTGGGCACATCCCCAGTAGGGGGTGTGCAAGAGGCAGCTGATAGATGATTCTCTCTCATGGATGTTTCTAACTCTCTATCTCTCTCCCTTCCTCTCTGTAAAAATCAAGAAAATATATATTTTTTAAATAATTTTTTAAAAATAGAAGCTATTTAGGTGAGAAGACCCTGGTTCTTGGATCCTACCCAACTCCCCCACAGGACTAGGCAATCAGAGGAGAAGGAGTTTACCTCAGTCATCTCAGAGGACCCAGCTCTTGATGAAACCAGTCTGACATCAGAATGCCCCTAGACTATTTCTAGAAAGACAAATAGTATAGAAACAGGGGATATGAGCGGTGTATGATTAAATATGCTAATGAACTCAAAAGTTCACTCAAAAGTTTATGAATCTATTTGAGAATATACATATTCTTATATCTTCCTAATGGTTTCCTAAACTATGAGACTAAATATTTATTTAGATTTCTCATTTGTGTATTCTAAGTGTGCTTTTTTTTCCCCCCCCTCTCTCACTTTGTTTAGATAACCAAAAAGTCTATGCACTTCATTGGGGTGAAGTTCAACTCATAGCTAATTGCTCTAAGTACTACCCAGATCGGTTCTTTGAAAAAGAAATGATATGTGCAGGTCAGTACTAAGTGGTTTCTCTGATGTATTTTTATACATACCCCTCAACCAAAATGTATCCTCCTCCACCCCTACCCCCCCCCCCAACGAATTAGCCCCCTTGCTCTGGGCCCCGAACCCTTTTGTAAGGTCCCAAGACCCCCGGTGAGTCCGACGGAGGGGGCGACGACCCCAAGTCAAACGCCGAGACCGAAACTTGATGCAAAAAGCATGAGGTTTTAATACAAGCGCAGCGCAGGGGCTTCTCAGGCAGACAGCAACAGCGCTGTCTGCCTGGAGCCCCGAGTAACTGCAGAACATGAGTTTATAAAGGCAAACACCACACGCAGGTGGGGTTACACATGGAGGGGGAAGAAGGGAACAAGGAAATAAACACCACACGCAGGTGGGGTTACACATGGAGGGGGAAGAAGGGAACAAGGAAATCCCAAGAAGGAGAGCTGGGCTCGTTAATTACATGTTTTATGACAGGGTCTATGCTTAGTCAACAGTCCCCTTTGTCTCTCCCCTTCCCATTCCTCTGGGTAAGTCCTCAGGGTAGGGAGTTTCTGGGGACTGATTTCATTCTTGCCTAATCTTCAACCGTAAAGAACTGACCTCCTCCCTGTCTAATCTTTAACCATAAAGGTCACATCCTGGAACAGGCAGTGGGGAAGGTCAATTCCTCCATCTTGGGGCCCTACACTTTCATTTGGTTTCCTGGCTGTCGCATTATCACATGCTTTCAGTCCCCTCACCTTAATTCAAGTCCCCTTAGTATTAGTTCTAATACTAAGAGGAAAAGTCTCCCTTAAGCGAGTACGCAGCAGTAGAGCAAGGTGACTAAGAGCACAGACTCTGGGACCAGACTCCTGGGTTTACATCCCTGTTTTACCTACTAGTTCTCCCGTGACCTTGAGCAAGTTTCCTCAAAATTGAGGCTCTTAGGAGATGAGGACACTGAGATGCAGAGAAGTTACATAATTTGGCCAAAGCCTTGCGGACACCTGGGATACGCAGGATCAAAGCGCAACCTTCTTCAAAATAAAAACCCAAGCGATCTCATTTCAAATGCATCCCGTTGGAATTAAATTATCCCTCCTCGGAAACCCCATTGCGCTTCCTACAATACCTGCCACTGTCTCCTTTGGCGCCAGTGCCCCTACCTAATACAGTTCAGCAGTTCCTACTTTTGGCAGTGAACCAAAGGCAGGGTACCAGCCAGGCAGCGAGCGCATTTATGATGTTTTGCGGAAGCCACCACTAAGTCGTGTATTACTGAAAAAGGCAAAGGTATTGACATCCTAGGAATCCTTGGGTACGGTGATTCTAAAAGCTTAGAAAGTCCTACGAGTGAGGGGGAAAAAAAAGCAAACAGACTATTTCCTGTGTCCTCCCATACCAAAAGGAAGTTCAGGAGGATAGAGGACAAAAGGGAAGAATAGCGCAAAAGCTACCAGCTCTGAGGTCTGGCTGCCCAAGTTCAAACTCTGCCACTTGTGAGCTGTGTGGCTTGGACGACGGAGAGGTTAATATTTATAACCTCTCTATACCTTATTTGTTTCATCTTAAAACAGGGATCATGATGATCCCTTGTAGGGTCGTGGTGAAGACGAACGCAATGAAGGACACGTATAAGCACCCCATAAGCACTAGGTGTGCCTGTTTTCCCACTCAGCCTCCTTTCACACCCTCATCTTGCCACCTACTAATCACTTAAACCGGGGCTTGATTTCGTATCTACTTTGTATATCATTTTCCATCGTTAAAATGAAAACCGGAATCTTGAGAAAACGATACTACATCCTGAAATAAAACGCTTGGCATAGTGCCTGTCACACTCAGCATTTGATGCTGACATTGTCAGCATGCAGTCTCATCACAGTATGTACCTGCGTACAGTGGGGAAGGCAGGGAGGGCACTTGATGAGTTTAGAGGATGAGGAGATCAAGCATTTCCCAACCGGTATCCCACAACTCCTTGGGCCTCGCAGGGGTATGCCGGGGAGGAAGTGTGAGAAAGCGAAGTCATTTACACTCCTTGATGGGAGAGGCAAAGGGCAGCGTGGTGGCCTTGATGAATGTAAGTAAATGTGTGATTTCCTTTTCCCTGTGTCTTCCTCAGGTACAGATGACGGTTCCATAGATGCCTGTAAAGGGGACTCCGGAGGCCCCTTGGTCTGTCAGAATGAGAAAAACATGACATACATTTGGGGTATTGTGAGCTGGGGTGAAAACTGTGGAGAACCGGGTTTCCCGGGCGTTTACACCAAAGTGGCCAATTATTTTGACTGGATTAGCCATCACGTGGGAAGGTCTATTATCTCTCAGTACAATGTATAAAACTGTGATATACAACTGTGATCTCTGTTCTTCCCACTCTTTTTCTTTCAGGAGTTCCATTGTAATTGAAATGATCCTGCATAACTAGTACTTCCCTAGGGGGGAAAGAAGCAAGTTTTATTGGGTGTTTTTAAAGTTCACTGCACAGTTTATGCCATGTTGGAATGTTGCTGTATAATTCTCAAATAAACATTTTAGTCTAGCATGCGTGTTTTCTCAGAAATGTGGTGAAATGATCTCATCGTAGAGGGGTGACATATTGACTGTACTAAAGGTTTAGCTAGTTGAGTGACATTGGAGTCACATAAGCCTACTTTCACACCCTAATTATATCACCTACTAGTTACCCGAACCTTGGCAAGTTAGTATCTACTTTGTGTCTCATTTTCCATCTTTAAAATGAAAACTGGAATTTTGAGAAAATGATAATACATACTGAAATAAAGTATTTGCCATCGTACCTGTCACAAAGAAATACTAGCTAACCTCACAGCTCTTGTCCCATTTCCCTGCTGCCGGAAACCCATCATTGTCTCTCTAATAGAAAGATGTGGAAGGCTTGTCAACCTTGAAGCTCTGAAAGGTCAGAGCCAACCACTCCCTATCTAATTGAGACAATGGTAACTGAGGCAACTTCCCCACCAAATAATCATGTGCATCCTTACTGCTGTGATAATCCACCTGTGACCTGCCGAAGGGCAATGGTGTATCCCAAACCTGAATAAAAGGGATGGCAAGGCCAAAGCAAGGCGGTAGACCTCCCACTAGAGGTGGGCTCCCACCTGGCCCCCAATTTTCCCAAATTAAATCTTTTTCTAGTCTCTTTCACTTATGTGCGGCCTTCTCCAGACCCTGATCTGGAACCCTGAACGGGACGTGAAAGGGGCTCCCACACCCTGCTTCTTTACAAATTAAAGGTTCTTGGGGGGAAATTGTCTTTAGTTTCTCATTTCACAAGTTCCTCTTGACTCTTTTTAAAATATATATATTTTATTGATTTTTTTTTTTTACAGAGAGGAAAAGAGAGGGATAGAGAGTTAGAAACATCGATCAGCTGCCTCCTGCACACCTCCGAACTGCGGATGTGTCCACAACCAAGGTACAGGCCCTTGACTGGAATCGAACCCAAGACCCTTCAGTCCGCAGGTCGACATTCTATCCACTGAGCCAAACCGGTCAGGGCTCCTCTTGACTCTTGACATCTCTCCACAAGCAGCACAACACAACCACTGAGCTCCTTGGTATCAAACCTCATGGGCAACCCCTCAGGGCATCCTCGTCTCCTGCTGAGCTTGCTGCCTCCCTGGCCTCGGGTCTCAGCCTCCTTCCCAGCCTTCCCCTTCTGGTCACTTCTCTCTCTTTTGCTTCTCCTGGTGACCTCATCTAGACTCACTTCAAAATCCTACCCACCAAACAATGACTCATAACGTTGTGTCTCTAGCCATGACCTTTCCTAGAACTCCGGGCGTACATCTCCACCTGGATATCTCATAGCATTTCAAAAGAAACAGCCCCCCCCCCCCCCCCCCAGGCCTCTGCTCCTTCTTAAATCTGTTCCTCCCTCCTTAGTCAACGGCACCAACGTCCACTCAGCGTACAGTGGGCACCCAGTCTCTAGTACAGCTTTAATCTCAGCATAGCACTTGCCACCACCCAACATACTCTGTTTTTATCTGTTTGTCTACCTCTTCCCACTACACTGTAAGACACATGAGAAGAGAGACCTTCTCTGTTCCTTCCCTCTGCATCCCTATCACTTGCTTCATAGAAGGTGCTCAGAAAATAAACACTAGCTTCATTTATGATCATCTTTATTGACTGATTCGTTTTAGAGAAGGGGGAAAAAGAGAGAGAAAGAGAGAGAGAGAGAGAGAGAGAGAGAGAGAGAGAGAGAGAGACATCCATTGGTTGTTCCACTCATTTATATATTCATGAGAGGCCCGGCACATTAAATTCGTGCACGGGTACCGTCTCCAGGCCTGGACTGCAATCGGGGCCATCCTCCCCAGCTGTCCACAGCCAGCTCTGCCCCCTGCTGCCACCCGCTCACGGGTCCCCACTTGCCATCGGGTGATCAGAGCCTGCCGGCCAGGGCGAGGAACCAAGAGGCCAGCCATTCCTGCCCGATCGCCGACCCTGCCCCTGCCGCGGGTCGCCCTCTGCGTGTGGGGCACCCTGTGGGGTGGGTGCATTGGCCTGGCATTACCCATGTCCCCTGCCACCCACCCTAGTTTCCCTGCTCACCATCAGGGGATTGGAGCCTGCGGGCCGGGGGTAGGGACCAAGAGGTGGTCAGTGTGCCTCAAAGTGAGTGGTCGAGCGGTCATTCTGGTCATTCCACTGTTAGGGTCAATTTGCATATTACCCTTTTATTATATAGGATTGGTTGATTCTTGTGTGTGCCCTGTCTGCAACCTTCGTGTTTTGGGAAAACACTCTATCTGAGCTACCTGGCCAGGGCCTAGTATTAGTTTCTTTCTTTCTTTCTTTCTTTCTTTCTTTCTTTCTTTCTTTCTTTCTTTCTTTCTTTCTTTCTTTCTTCCTTCCTTCCTTCCTTCCTTCCTTCCTTCCTTTCTTTCTTTTTTTTTTAATGTATTTTATTGACATTTCACAGAGAGGAAGGGAGAGAGATAGAGAGCCAGAAATGTCGATGAGAGAGAAAGATCGACCAGCCACCTCTTGCACACCCCCTACCAGGGATGTGCCCGCAACCAATGTACATGCCCTTGACCGGAATCGAACTGGGACTCTTCAGTCCGCAGACCGACGCTCTATCCACTGAGCCAAACCGGTTTCGGCCCTAGTATTAGTTTCTTAAAGCTCAGCTATCATCATCTTGAAGGCATGGTATGTTTTTCACATAAATATTACCTTCAACCCAACTGGTGTGGCTCCATGGTTCACTGTCGACCTATGAACCAGGAGGAACCTTGTCAGGGCACATGTCTAGGTTGTGGGCTCAATCCCCAGTAGGGAGCATGCAGGAGGCAGCCAATTGATGTTTCTCTCTCATCATTGATGTTTCTATATCTCTCTCCCTCTCTTAAACCAATAAAAATATGTATTTTAAAAAATATTACCTTCAATTCCTGGGATCCAGTCCTGGATAGAGCCCAACTGTTTTGGTAACAGAAATGCCTCCTACATATTTCTCCATAATTGGTTACTGCTCAAAAAAAATTTTTTTTTAATTTGGTAAAATATACATAAAAATGTTACCATTTTAAACTATACAGTCCATGGCATTAAGTGCATTTTGTATTGTTGTGCAACCATCTCCATCTCCAGAAAATTTTTTATCTTCTCCAAATGGAGCTCTGTGCCCAATGAACATAGCCCCTCCTCCTTGCCCAGATTTTAAATTCCTTTTGTCTCTGAATACTGGAGAGTATTCAATTACCTATGGCTGCGTAAGAAAGAACCCTAAAACAAGCCATTTAAATAACAACGATCTATTATTTTGCTCCTGTGTCTGGGGATTGCCTGGGCTCAGCTGTCCTTCCAGCCTCTCGTGCAGCTACTGTCCAACCAGGCTGGGGCAAGCACCTCCCTCAGGCTTCTTCACTCCTGTGCCTGGTGCCTGGGCTGGGCGGACTCAGCGGGGACTTTTTCCAGACCTTTCTCTACAGAGTCTCTCTCCACGGGGGTTCTCAACATGGTGACTCAGAGTCGCCTGATTTCTTCCTGACAAATGTCCCAGGAGGAGAACCTACAAAACCTGCACAGCCTTTTAAAACCTAACCTTGAAAGTCATTTAGCCTTGGGAGAAACCAAGATGGCGGCATAGATACACACCTAAACTGCTGCCTCACAAAACAGTTTCAAAACTACAAGTCAAAGACAAAACGGATATCATCCAGGACCACAGGAGGGCTAGCTGAGTGGGAATTCTACAGCTAGAAGGAAAGAGAAAAGCACACTGAGACTCAGAGGAGCTATGGAAGGCAGAGGTACCGAGGCGTGCACACAGAGAGGGCTGGCAACTGAGTATGTGGCTGGCTTTCTCAAGCAGGAGGGAGACAAAAGCTCCTGACTGCTCTGAACGGAGCGGGGAGGGGTGTACCTCAGCCCAGCCTGCACCCTTTCCAATCTGGGACCCCTCGAGGGATATCCAACTGCCTGTTTAGGTCGGACCCCACTGGGAATCCTACCAGGATAGAGCCTAAATGGAGTCGGACATCCCTCTAACAATCCAAGACTTCTGGCTCCCAACTGCTCGCCTGCCTGCCTTCCTGATTGCCCCAAACCACTTCTGCCTGCCAGCTTGATCATCCCCTAACCATTCCCATACCAGCCTGATTAATGTCTAATTGCTCCCCTGGCAGCCTGTTTGCCCCCACTTCTCTCCTCTGCCGGCCTGGTCACCCCTAACTGCCCTGTCCTGCATGGTTGATCACCCCCGAACTGCCCTCTCTTGCAAGCCTGGTCCCTCCCAACTGCCCTCCCCTGCTGGCCATCTTGTGATAACAATCTTGTGTCCACGTGGGGGCAGGATCTTTGATCACATGGGGGCGGCCATCTTGTGTGTTGGAGTGATGATCAATCTGCTTATTACTCTTTTATTAGATAGGATAGAGGCCTGGGGCATGTGTATGGGCCAGCTGATTTGCCCTGAAGGATGTCTAGGATCAGGGTGGGGGTTCCCTCGGGGTGTGGGGTGGCCTGGGCGAGGGGCCTGTGGTGGTTTGCAGGCCAGCCATGCCCCCTGGAGACCCAAGTGGAGGCCCTGGTATCTGGAATTTATTTACCTTCTACAATTGAAACTTTGTAGCCTGGAGCAGAGCCAAGCCTCCTGCTTGCTCAGTGGCTGGCAGCCATTTCTGTTTGGATTTGTTTACCTTCTATCATTAAAACTTTGTATCCTTAAGTAGAGGCCTAGGCCAGCCAGAGCAGGCGGAAAGCTTGGCTTCTTCCATTGCCAGAGAAACCCAAACCTCCCTCCTGTTCTCTGTGGCCACAGCCATCTTGGTTGGGGTCAATTTGCATGCTCGCTCTGATTGGCTGGTGGGGGTGGCTGGTGGGCATGGCTGGTGGATGTAGCGGAGATATGGTCAATTTGAATATTACTCTTTTATTAGATAAGACTAGAGGCCCAGTACACAAGATTGGGCCCCGGCCTCTAAGCCCCAAAGCCCCACCTGGTACCCTGCCTTGGCCTGGTACTGCCCCCTCACCTGCTCTGCCATCCTGCCTGTGGGGTGATGGATGGGGCTTGGCCTAGTACTGTCCCCTCACCTGCCCCCTCATCCAGCTCTCTCAGTGTCTGGGAGCCGGGCCATGGCTCCATCCTTCGCTGCTGCCACTGGTCACCATCTGGGGGACATTCAGCAGGACAATTAGGCCCCTGCTCACACCCACCCATCTTAGCCTAGTGCTGCCCACCATATCACGGTCCCACTCTCGTCAGAGACCATCAGGGCCAGCAGCGCCTCCATTGCCACCCGCTTCCAGTGCCACATTGCTGAAGCCCGCCGTTTCCCATGCCACCCCCTGGTGGTCAGTGCACATCATAGCAAGCAGTTGTACCCCTGGTCTCCCTGCCAAACTCCTCGTGGAACGACCACCGACCACTGGAGGGGACAATTTTCACATTAGGCTTTTATTACGTAGGATATGCATTACCTATAGACACAGACAATAGGGTGATGCAGGCCTGGGGTGGGGCAGAAACCAGCTGGATGAGGGCAATGGGGGAAAAAGAGAGGGACATCTGTAATGCTCTCAACAATAAAGATTAAAAAAAAAAAATTAGATGAGATCACCAAGAAGCAAATGTATAGAGAAAAGGGGGGGGGGGGGAAAGGGAAGCCTTCTGGATGCTGGAACCAGGTTTCCTCGTTATATTCTGTCTTTTTTGGGGGGGAGACTTAGTCCCTGTCAGGGAGATTTATTCCCTCCCAGGCAGTTTCTCTGAAGACTGGAAAGAACCAATCCTGGTTTAAGGGTTCTGGTACTGGTGTTAGGGGAGGCTCACAGAAGTGAGCCAGTCCCACATCCACATTATAGAGATGAAAATAAATAATAAATAAATTAATTAATTAATTAAAACTCCAGAAAGCGAAAGAAGGCAATTCTATACACATTCCTTTCCCAAATGCGTTGACACATGCTGCCCAAAGTAAAGGGAACATAACAGTTGGCATCTTGTGAGGGCAGAGAGAGGCCTTGGTTTGACTGGGCAGTGTCCTGTGACTTCCCACCTCCACTCCCTCCCTGGAAAAGGAGGGTGCTACCACCGGGTCGCGTTTCTCATCTTCCTCCGCTGTGGTGCCAGCTGACCAAAGCCCAAGGGCACCTTGCCGAAGGGCCAGGGAAAGCTGGGGCCTACCCCCAACTGCCGAGGAGGGCGCCTGTTTCTAACCGGCCCAAAGGCTGCATCCGTGTAAAGCCGTGCTCTGGGTGTGAGAGATCGTGCAGGTGAAGTGCATGGCAGAGTTGTTATGGACTGGAAAATCCCCAAGGCCAGCGCGGCAGCTGTGCACCATAGATTCCCAAGGCCAGCGCGGCAGCGATGCGCAGCCTGTTAAAACAAGCTCATTGTGCTGACCACTATCTGATACAAGGAGGGGTAAGGCCAGGTGGCGGGAGGAGAAAGGGAGAACTTAAATGTTACATGTAACATAATTAGGAATGGCTAACAGCAGATATCCACTTCTGTACACGTAGCTTGCTTGCTTGCTTGCTAAGGATAAGAAGCCTATATAAGCAAAAGGCTTCTAGAGCATGGTGCTACAGTCCGGTCCGTCTTCCCTGCACGAGACGGCTGCAGACCCTGTACAGGAAATAAACACGCTTTTCTAAACATTTTTGATCTGTGTCCGAGTGAGGTGTCTCTCCTGGGTCACAACAGAGTAAGCTCTCAATACCAAAAGATATCAGCTCTGCACAGCACAATTATTGTAAACTCCTGAAGCTTGTTACAAACACAAAATGCCAACCTAGAATTTACCCGTAATTCCTTTTAAAAATATATATTTTATTGGTTTCAGAGAGGAAGGGAGAGGGAGAGAGAGAGAAACATCAATGATGAGAGAGAATCGTTGATTGGCTACCTCCTGCACGCCCCCTCCTAGGGATGGAGCCCAAAATCCAGGTATGTGCCCTTGGCCGGAATCGAACCTGGCACCCTTCAATCTTCAGGCCGAATTCTATCCATTGAACCTAACCAGCTGCGGCTTATCCGTGATTCTTCTAGAAAGATCACTCCTATTCCAAACACTTGGCAATACTGCCCTGGAACTTACTGTAAGATTCTTGATAACCGCCAGGATATTAAGATAACCGGATATTTATAGGTCTGGTAAAAATTACTGCAATTGTTATTTAAGGATATTGCACAGCCCTGTGGGGTAGGGGAGAGAGTAACACGGAGAAACGTCACTTAAGCTATCAAGTTACACAATATCATGAGTAGGAAAACTGACTTACAAAAGATTTTTTAAAAACTGCATTCACGTGTTAAAACTGCTTCTTCCTCTCCCGGGCGAAAAGACTTACGGTTTTAATTGCCAAATCATTTTCTTTTTTTTTTTCTTTTTAAATATATTTTATTGATTTTACAGAGAGGAAGGGATAGAGAGTTAGAAACATCCATGAGAGAAAAACATCGACCAGCTGCCTCCTGCACACCCCCCACTGGGGATGTGCCCGCAAGCAAAGTACATGCCCTTGAAGGGAATGGAACCTGGGACCTTTCAGTCCGCAGACCGACGCTCTATCCACTGAGCCAAACCGGTTTCAGATGCCAAATCATTTTCTTCTTCCAGGATTTCTAAACCAGCATCTAGCTCACCCTCTCCACCGCCCCAGCCGTGGTGACCTGTGTGGGCCTCCTTTTTCCCCTACCGCGGCCCCTGGGCGGGGGGAGCACAGCTGCCCCCTCGCAGCCCTCCCTGCAGGGGGCCTCAGCTCTCCACGGTGTCCACCCCAGTTTAGCGTGTGTGTGGTGTGTGTGTGTGTGTGTGTGTGTGTGTGTGTGTGGAGGGGGGGTAGCTGGGCTGAACGGGGCGGGGGGAGGGTTCTCTACTGGCGGCACCCTACAACCACCCGGGAGCTTTATAAAAATGCAGGTGCCACCGAAACAGATTTGGCTCAGTGGATAGAGCGTTGGTCTGCAGACTGAAAGGTCCCAGGTTCCATTCTGGTCAAGGGCATGTACCTTGGTTGGGGGCACATCCCCAGTAGGGGGTGTGCAGGAGGCAGCTGATCGATATTTCTCTCTCATCAATGTTCCTAACTCTCTATCCTTCTCCCTTCCTCTGTAAAAAAATCAATAATATATACACATATAGATATACATATATACACACATACATACATACATACATATACACATATACACATATACATATATACACATATACATATATATACATATATACATGTATACATGTATACATGTATACATGTATACATATATATGTGTGTGTATGTTTTTTTAATTATTATTATTTTTTAAAATAATTTTAAGCCCAGTGCCTCCGGGGACTCACATGATCAGCCTGCGGTGGGCAGGGGGTCCTGTATGAGTCTGTAGGTCAGCAGGACCCGCCCCAGCAGTAAGTTCTAACGGGAGCCGGGAGCCGGGGCACAGGCCGCCCTCCCCGCCTCCCACGCCCCCTGGCCGGGCGCAGGCGCACAGGGCGCCGCCTCCCGCGGGGCGCAGTGACGGCGGCGAGGGCCCGCCCCCCGCGGGAGGAGGAGGAGGAGGCGGGCGCTGGTCTCGGGGAGCGCGGAGCCCTGCGCTGCCGGGGCGCCCGGAGCGGCTCTGGGGCCGGCGGGTCCCCACGCGGCCGGGCGCTGCGGATGGCGCTGCTCCCGTGGCCGGCGCTGGCGGTGCTCCTCCTGGCGCTCCCCGCCGCGCTCCGGGGCCAGGAGGAGGCCCAGTCCACCGACTGGAGGGCCACCCTGAAGACCATCCGGAACGGCGTGCACCGGATCGACACGTACCTCAACGCCGCCCTGGACCTCCTGGGGGGCGAGGACGGGCTCTGCCAGTACAAGTGCAGCGACGGTGAGCGGGCCGGGCTGCTGGGGGGACTGGGGATTGGGGGGGTGGGGAATGGGGGGAGCGTGCAGGGGGACCTGCCGGGCGGACCTTGACCTGTCCCCCGGCCCGGGAACACCTCGCCCCCGCTAGACCCCGCGGTCCCTGTCACCGAGCCACTGGTTTCCACTTGCACCTGTTTAGTGACAATGTGAGAGCATACTCTCTCCGCCCTGTGGTCACCGCTTCTGACCTTTTTTTTTTTTTAATGTTTGTTTTGTTTGTAGTTGCACAAGGTTGCCTCAGAACTTAGTGCCGTACGCATCATGGGAATAATTAATGGTAGCTCTATTATTAGCTCCTTAGATATGTCAGCTGAAGATGCAAAACATACTGGCAATTTTAAAGTCAGGGTGGCTTAACTTTCTCAAGAATGGGTTTAATTTTTTCCCCCCCTGCAGAACTGAAGAAAATAGGTTGCGACCTTTGTACAGACTTTTTTTGTGTACTCTGTTGTTGAGAAAGAGTTCCGATAGCTCTTCTAGAAAATTAGGCTGTCAACAGGAATTTATTTCCTGTCAAGTCTTGATAAATACCAGTGGTGCCTCCTCCTCATTTTGGTTAATATTAATATAATTATTTTGATTTACTTTTTTTCATGGTTTTAAACTTATGTTTGAGTGTGAGAACTTGTTTGGTAGCATTCTTGGTACTAATAAATTGAGTATTTCGGGCAGAGATTTTTCTTGTACTAGTTCAGATAAAGAACTTGGGCCTCTCTTTGGAAATTCAAGATTCCAGTAAGAGTAGACAAGGTCTCAGCCTAGATCAGTGTTGCCCAAACTTTTGACATATGTGTACCCCTTCTATAATTTTCGTAACGCTGAGTACCCCTCATAAAAAAAAAATGGATGTATTTAAATAACAATCAAAATATATTTATTTTTTCTTTTTTTGGTACATACACAAAATAATAATAAACGAAAAATAAAATTATTCATAATAAAATATAAATAAAAGTTATATTATAAATAACATTTATTTGTGCACTGGATCATCTCACGCCTCACAAGACTGTCTTGACTTGACTCATGAGAACGTAGAATTAGGCGCAGCTAAGCACGGGGCAGTGCATATCCCCACCAAACTCCGGTGCAACGCGTACCCCCACCAAACTCTTCCCGTACCCCCGAGGGTACGCGTACCACACTTTGGGGAACACTGGCCTAGATAATGATTAGCAGCTCAGAAGAAAAGGGAGCTCAGTGACTTGAATGGTGAAACCAGGTAGTGTGTAGGTCAATTTACAAGGAACTGATGTCTTGTAAAACTGATGCTACCTGCTGCCTGTAACTGGAAATAATTTCCAGTTTTATGTGAATGGCATTAAAGAATGCGCTGAATCTTATATGCCATGAAGTTGTAAATGTTGCATTCCTTCCCGAAGTGTTGCCTAAATGTTACCATCAGTATGTCGTCAGGGAAGATGTTTCTGTTCTGGGAGAGCTTGTTAGGAGGAATAAGTAAATTTGAAGATTAATTGGTTGCCTTTCCTCAGGCTGATGTCATAGTCTTACTTCTCATCCCCATTAATTACACACATATTACAGTGCCCATTGTGTGTTGGGCGTTGCACCCGTTGGAGATTTTGCATTGAACAAAACAGACCAAATTTCTGTCCGTGTAGCTTACCTTCTGGTGGGGAGAGGGAGTCAGTAAACTAATGAACAAGTGAAATAAGCCAAATCGGCACTGTGTGTAGGTCTGGAGTGCTTTGAGAATAAGAAAACACCAGTAGTAGTGTTGGGAGGGAGTTCTTTTAAATTGGTCGTTCAGGGAAACCCTCACTGATAAGGAAATATTTGAGAAGAAGTTGGAAAATGGAGAAGGTGATGAACTGGGGAAAGAACTCTAGGCAGAGGAACAGCAGGTGTAAAGGACCTGAGGAGGAAGAGCAGTTGAGGATGATTCTGAGGATTTGGCCTGAGCAGAGGAAGGATGCCGTTGCCATTTACACAGACAGGAAAACTTGGAAGGAGTGGTCTTCATAAACTCACTATGTTTGAGTCAAGGATTCTAGAGTTTCTGTATGTTTGTTTTTATTTATCTTTAAAAATATTTTTATTGATTTCAGAGAGGAAGGGAGAGGGAGAGAAAGAAACATCAATGATGAGAAAGAATCATTGATCGGCCGCCTCCTGCACACCCCTGACTGGGGATGAAGTCCTCAGCCCAGGCCTGTGCCCTGACTGGGACTAGAACCGTGATCTCCTGGTTCATAGGTCAACGTTCAACCACAGTCAAGCTAGAGTTTATGTATATTTAAAATAGCTCTAATGTTGAGTGGATACTATTCCTATTAAAAAGATTATTTTAATCTTTCCTTTTACTTAATCCTTTTTTACTCCTCCACAAACCTAACTAAATTTGCCATTTAGAGTTTAGAGCAGTGTCACCAGCACAAAAACCCAAATGAATGTGATAATTTGGGAAGTGGTATGCTTCAGGGAAAATCCTTTTGTGTCTTGGTAAGTACTGTCTGCATAGGACTGCAGTTTCCAAGTCACCACATTAATAATCCCAACATGATGAAAATTGCTCTTTCATTGCTGTCACTTGAAGAAGTCGCCTTGGACCCCTGTTTCAGCCTTTCCCATGTTTTGGAATGCGCGTGACCTAATAAGAGCCAAACAGAACTAGACAAACCCCCGAGCTAGAAGAACATGGTGTTAAATAGTGATGTCAAGGGAGCTTAAAAAAAAAAAAAAAAGTCTTGCCAAAACTGGTTTGGCTCAGTGGTAGAGCGTCGGTCTGCGGACTGAAAGGTCCCCGGTTCGATTCCGGTCAAGGGCATGTACATTGGTTGAGGGCACATCCCCGGTGTGGGGTGTGCAAGAGGCAGCTGGTTGATGTCTCTCTCTCATCGACGTTTCTAGCTCTCTATCTCTCTCCCTTCCTCTCTGTAAAATATCAATAAAAAATATATATTTTTAAAGTCTTAATGGTAGAGAGGGTGTGGTCAGATTAATGGGCACGGCCGATCGTGGCACACCGTTTTCCTTGCTTCATTGGAAGGTGTGGCATTGCAGAGATCTGCTCCCTCTGACCATCCTCCCGAGAGTGGGGACAGGCTTTGTTGAGAGTGAGCCAACGTGATTTAGAGGACAAATGTGATGGCTGCTACTTTTTCTCTCTTGTTCTCCTGGACAGCAGGGAAGATGTGAGGAAGAAAACTTTCCAATTTCCTTTGAAAAATGCAAAGCAAAATTGGCTTGTGCCATGTTTTTAGAATTATGAATAAGTCATTTATTTAGCGATTTATGTTTCAATAGGATCCCTTTGGCTGTTGTGCTGAGAATGAGGAGGGCCCCGGGAGGTGGGGGAGCAACAATGCAGGCAGCATGCCAGGAGCCGGAATTCACTTCCCTCATAATAGAAAAGATTTAATTTCTGACAGTTGATATTGAGGCATGTCTGGGAACAAAAAGAAAATCAGACGTTTCTTCTTGCTGGTGGAGTGCGTCCCAGTGTTTAAGAATATAGCCCACCAATGGACACAAAACTCTGGGGAGGAAGGGCATGTATGGGGGGGGGGGGGACACAATGGTAAAATATGTACACAGATAATAATTTTATAAAAAATAAATAAATTAATTTTTTTTAAAGAATATAGCCCAAAGGGCTACCTGCACGGGTATGGAGGAAGCGCTTCCCTTCTGTAGCTGAGTAGTGCCTTTTTGTGTGCGATCCCAAAAGAGGATCTGCCGGACTCAGTCTCGCTGTCTGTGGGTCTCAGAATTGCTCTGTTGAATATTCTGCTACAGATTAATTCTTAAAATTCCCTGTTATTTTGTTTTAGTCTTTTCAGGAATCCTGAGAATCACCTGGCAACTTCACTTGCCAAGCTTTGAGATTGCCCGGTCTCTGCATAGGGAGTAAAACAGCTCCCCCCTCCCTCTCCCTTCACCTGCCTCTTTTTCTGTAGGGGGGATTTTTTTTTTTTTTTTTTTAACCATTTGCTTTGTGTCCTTGGCCGGGGAAGGTAATGATTTGTTAGTTACAAGCTGGCTGCAAATTGCCCACATTGTTTGGCTTTGTTTTAATTTCTTTTAACATTGTTTCTTATAAACGTTTTATAATTTTTACAAACCTTTTTATAACTTTTAAGAATAACTGTTTTTGAAAATGCATCTCTATGCACCCATGCCCCTTTATTGCCAAAGTCATATAAGTTCCAATTAATAATTCTTAGAAACCTCAATCCTCAATAACCAAGAAAAGTAAACAACCAGCGTACCTTAGATTGACCATTATGAACATATTTTAAACATATTTGTTTCAAAGCATATTCTCAACAAAGCAAAAGACATTATAGCAGCTCCAAGTCTACCTATCTAGTTTTGGCAATACGGATAAAAGCAGGCGATCCAGCAATCAAAGCTGTAATGAGTTAACTTGATCTGCACATGTGGCTACCTTTTTCCTAGAAACTTGTACCTTTAAAGATGGCCAGACTAGAGTTTTTGACCAGATACTTGCATTTCAAAGGTCTGGGAACCACAGGGAGCCCTGTAGAAAGTGCTGAAGGGCCCCCAAGCACTCTTGTAAATCCGAACCCTGCAGTCCTCCCCCATCCTGTGTGGTGACCTCCTGATCTACTCCCCATCCCACTTTAAATGCTCACCAGCACCAGGTGTGGTGTGAACACCAGGGCCAGCTGTGCCCCACAGGCAAGGACATTCCTCCTTGGCTCCCCTAGCATTCTGTTGAAGACTGGGCCCCACAAGGCCACTGCTAGGAGCTGGAAGAAGTCAGGTCTGTGGGGGGCAGGCCCCAGGAGGCACTGAGGAGATGAGGGAATCCTCCGCTCGTGCATGGCTGGGCCCCTCTGTGGCCGGGGACACCAAGAACTGCAGATCCACCAGCCTGGGCCAGGATCCGAAGAAGTTAGCGTCCCTCTACCCCCAACCTCTGGCAGGAGGAGGAAAAAGACAGGAAACTTTTATTATTTATTTTATTTTTAAAATATATATATTTTATTGATTTTTTTACAGAGAGGAAGAGAGAGGGATAGAGAGTTAGAAACATCGATCAGCTGCCTCTTGCACACCCCCTACTGGGGATGTGCCCGCAACCGAGGTATATAACCTTGACCAGAATCGAACCCGGGACCCTTCAGTCCGCAGGCTGACGCTCTATCCACTGAGCCAAACCAGTTTCAGCAAATGGCAGGAAAGTTTGAGCACATTTCTGGCAATAGAAATCCTAACAAGGGAGCAGGCCGAGGTGGGGCTGTATGTAGTGTGTCAAAGTGTGCTTGCTGCTTGTGGAGGGAACTCCCAGAGGCGGTGAAACCGCTGGTCTCTCCTCCTCTTACACCCTCAGTGTCTCTCCAGGCTGTCTCAAACAGCCATGAGGAACCAGAGTGCTGAGTGACCAGCTCTCATGTGCACCCCCTAGACGGGTCAGAGTTTCATTACAGTTGTATTCTGGAGTCCCTGTGAGGCCCTGGCACGTCTTGGGGTTCAACCCAGACACCTCTGTGAGGTCCCTATTCACATAAGGATATTTGAGATTCTTGAATCAGAGGGAGGAATTTGCCTCTTTGACCTTCAGAGCTGGGTAGGCACCCAAGCACTCATTTAGTCGTTGGTCAGACTTTGTCTTGCAACTGGCGGGAAGCCTACTGCTCTCTAACCCTGTCTGACCACCAGCTCATCCTCCCGTGGGGTCTTGTTCTGCGGCAGCCACCCCAGTGGTTTCCATCTGGCTGTCCCATGCGCTTTTAGATGGCCCACACGCTGGAGACTGCATTTGGAAAGTGAAAGAGACGGCAGCCTGATTGAGGGGCTGATGGGCACCCGGCAATGCCTCCAAAGTTACGAAGGAAGCATCAAAAGAAGCGATAGGGTCTGTAGGCTCACCATTTCATGTGGAGAAGTTGAGTCCCGGACTGAGCCCCCAAAGCTGATGACCGGAAGGGTGAGCCGAGGTGTTTTCCCAGGGTCATGACTTGCAATGCCAAAGAATGAGCCCCATGGACCAGAGGATTTAAGCTAAAGTGTGAAAAATGTATTACAAGCAGGTTCAGACTCCCCACAAGGGGAGGGGGACCCAATAATCGACTGCCCGTTAAAGCCTGTGGTCCAGGGCTCTGTATCTGCTCCACGCCTGCTCCCTGGCTACTGGTGTCGTCACTTGATTGAGCCCCTCATTGTTTTTGCCCAGCAACAAACCTGAACTTTCCCCGTTTCTATGTGTTCCTTCTCTCTTTCTATGCTGAACTTCCTCTGTTTCCGTGTTCTTTCTCTGTTCCTATGCTGAACTTTCCCTGTTTCTGTGGGTTCCTACTTCTTGTTGGTACAGGCCCTTCCTTGTTCTCCCGTGCCTCCCGCTTTGAGTCCAGAAACATTTCATTATTTCTGCTTGGTTGGTGCCTGTGGTTAGGCTGCTCCAACTGCCGTGTCTGCCCCGCCTGTGTCCCACCTGCCTTTGCTTCCCACTGGGCCCTGCCTGTCTGCCACGCTTCACGTTCACCCTCTCTATGTGCTTAGGCTCTAGTTCAGCCGTGGGCAAACTACGGCCCACGGGCTGGATCCGGCCCGTTTGGCTGTTCTATCCGGCCCATTCGGCTGTTCTATCCGGCCTGCGGAGCTGAAAGAGCAGAGGGTTCTCTTGCTCTCCCCTCCGCTCCTTCACCAGCAGCCCAAGATGAGAGTGCCAGCATGGTCAGGTTGCTTTTGTTCCGGCCCTCCGGTCCAGTTTAAGAACCCATTGTGGCCCTCGAGTCAAAAAGTTTGCCCACCCCTGCCCTAGCTCATAAATAGATTGGCCAAGAGCCCAGATGGCGTAGCCCTGTCATAGGAGCAGAGGTGGAGGATATGGGTACGGATGCCGGATAGGTAGGTAGATGCTCAGGTTCCCTTCCAATTGCCTCGTTTTTCTCCGTGAAGTAGAAGTCAAGTTCTTGAGCTGGGAGGGAGGGAAGATGGAAATGGAATTGTTAGAAATCTGAGGAAAATGGGAAGTGTGTGGGCTAGAAAAGTAAAGTAGCATCAGGGCCCTATGGAGATTAATAATCATTAATTTCAAGTCTCGGGTGTTTGGGGAAGCAGGTTGGATTTTTGACTGTGTTTCCTACAAAACAGTGGCGTGACCTTGGTGGGACCCAACAGCCTTCCCCTTCGGCTTCTCATCTGCTTCCACTGACTCTCAGATGAAAGATATTGGTCTGTTTGGAAGTATTTACATCAAATTAAGGAAAATCTGTAGGAAAAAAACAACACTATTGTCAGTCCAGGCAGCTCTTCAGATTTCAGCTGTCCATTGGGTGATAAGAGAGGAGCAAAGTCAAAGAGTGGAATCAATGAGTAGTATTTCCATGTGGTTGGGGAGTGGATTTGTTTTGTTTTTAAAATTCTTCCCATCTAATTTCTCCCCCCCCCCCTCAGCTTTCTGTATCTGCTTATAAATTTGGGGGGACATTGGCCTCAATAAATTATGGCTTCGGTTTGACTCTGATGGTGTTTCTTCTATTATTGAGTTTCTGCTTGCTTTGCATGTTAATCTGCTCAGGCTGCCATAGCGAAATACTGGGGGACTTAAATAACAGGAATTATTTCTTACAATTCTGGAGGCTGGAAAACCCAAGA
The DNA here is from genome assembly GCA_963924515.1 of Vespertilio murinus. NCBI lineage: Eukaryota > Metazoa > Chordata > Mammalia > Chiroptera > Vespertilionidae > Vespertilio > Vespertilio murinus. Next base: position 70,422,036 of record OZ004704.1, on the reverse strand, counting down.
TTAGGGTTTGGCCAACAAAGGATTAGTCAGGGGCCAGGGAGGGAGGGAGGTACACAGTTCAGGTCACAAAGCTCTTTGCAAAAGCTGCCACCAGTAGAAATGTGTGTGTGTTTTTTTTCATGTTTAGCTTATATAACACAATTTAGAACACATTTTAACTGATAGTAATATATTTATGATTTTGGTATCTATATCAATTTTAATAAAGAGCATTCTAAATGTTTTGGTTCAGAAATAATTATTTTAATTTAAAGGTAAATTTAGAACATCAGAACACTTTAAAATATTTCAGGAAACTGCCAAAACCGGTTTGGCTCAGTGGATAGAGTGTCGGCCTGCGGACTGAAGGGTCCCAGGTTCGATTCCGGTCAAGGGCATGTGCATTGGTTGCAGGCACATCCCCAGTAGGGGGTGTGCAGTAGGCAGCTGGTCTATGTTTCTCTCTCATTGACGTTTCTATCTCTCTATCCTTCTCCCTTCCTCTCTGTGGAAAATCAATAAAAAATATTTTTTTAATAAAAATAAAATATGTCAGGAAACTAATCACTTCCCCAGGGGGAAGGGTTGTTGTCGTTATTGTTGTTTGCTTATTTGCTTCTGCTGTGGTTAAAGAACATTTTAATTTCAGCAAGGAGTGTTACCCATTTTCTTTTCATTCAGCTATTCTTGTGTGTCCACTGTGTGCATCTTCTGGGTGAGCAAGACAAACTTCCTCTCCTTGTAGAAACTGACTGATTATCTTAATTTGGTCGATACAGGTTAGAAAGAAGAATAAAACCAACCAAAGTGTGTGGAAAGGATATGGAAGGAAAGGGGAACTATTTTATACGGAGCGGTCAGGGAAAGCCTCTGTGAAGAAATGACATTATCAGGTTCCTTCAAAAGAAACAAAACCAAACACATGCCCCTTTTGATCCTTATACTGGAGAGCCAGTTTACCAGCATTGTCTTATAGTATTATTGTCCAATATTTCATGTATACTAGATCTTGGTTCTTTATTATTCCATTGTATCAACCTCCCTCCGTATGGGCAGTTTTAAGTACCAGCCTGTTTGAGATAACCTCTTCCATCCTCGTCCCTCCATTCTCATGTTTGCCAGCTACATCTCTATTTCTCTTTATTCTCTTACTAGAGGCCCGGTGCACAGGATTCATGCACTGGTGGGGGGCATGGCCTGCAGGGATCAGCCCAGTGTGAAAGTGCCGCTCATCCCAGTCAGGTGAGCAGCGGTCACTGTGGGAGCGCACTGACCACCAGGGGGAAGCTCCTGTATTGAGTGTCTGTCCCCTAGTGGTCTGTGTGCATCCTAGCGACTGGTCCAGGGGTCATTCTGATCGCTCCACTGTTTGGTCGCTGGGCTTTTATTATATAGGACTAGTGGCCCAGTGCATGAAATTCGTGCACTCGGGTGTGGGGGTCCCTCAGCCCGGCCTGCACCCTCTCACAGTCCAGGAGCCCCGCGATCAATCGCTCCCAAGAGGTAGACCCTGCCCACTCGGCTGGGGCTCTGCAATGAATCACCCACCCACCTGCTGCAGCCCACCGGTCAGTGGCCTAGGCCTCCCTCTGCGGGATGTTCATGGGGCGATGGCAGGACCCAGAGCAGTCTCATTGCACCCACCTTGGCTGGCCCGCTACCAGTGGGTGTCATAGCATGGTCTGGACGTCTGAACGGTTGTTCCGTCGATTTGCATATTACTCTTTTATTATTATAGATAGTGGGCATGTTTTTGTTTTCCCCTGACTTCATTTATGTCTAATAATTCTGTCTTTGAAAAGTTTTTTTCCTGCTATATCTTAATAGTGAGACACAGCTGAAACATATGCTAACTGTCCCAGGCTGTATTAATACAAGTACTATATCTAACTCAAAATAGATCCATACCTAATGGTGTTCAGTTCGTCATTTAAAGAGATATGACACATTAGAAATGATTAGTCTTTGGAGGCTGGTGAATGCTCACCAAACTCAAAAGAGACTGAAGGATGAACTGTAGTGCCAGCTTGTCTGTTTATAATGAGAATTATAACTGCCATGGGGATTAGCCGTCCAAGTGTTCATCTCTTTCATTCATTCATTCACTCATCAACAAATACTTATTGAGGAGCTTACCATGTGCCAGGCACTGTTCTGGACATTGAGAGCACAAAACAGACAAAAATTCCTACCCTCAAGGAGTTTATATTTTAGTATGTAGAGGTAGATGATAAATGAAATAAGTAGCTTAGTGATATAATAGTAGTATGTTAGGAAGTCATCATGTGCTACAAATGGTATGGTCAGAGAAGGCCTGGTAAGAAGGTGAGGGAGTAACTAGATACCAGGGGAAGAGCATTGAACCTATAGAGGAACGGTTCAATGGTACTATGGCACCTGGAGTGTCTGTGGAACAGCGGAGGTCAGGTGTGATGGAACAGTGAGGAAGAAAGGAAGAGGAAGGAGAGAATAGTAAGGACACAAGGACAGAGAAGTTGAGATGTGGGGCGCAGATTTACATAAAGCTTATTGACATTGAAAGGACTTTGGCATTTATTTTGAATATGGTAAGAAGCCACAAATAGTGTTTTGGCAGAGGAAAAACTCCACGAGACATATTCTAATAGATTCGCTCAGGTTCATTGTTGACATTGGACTGTAGCTGGAGGTGGGATGGGGTCGGGAGCCAAAGTAAAGTGACTATTTGGGAGGTTAAGGCAACAATCCGGGGAGGCTTGGAGCAAGTTTGTCCTGCTCACCTAGAAGATGCACATAGTGGACCCACAAGAAATAGCATTGGAGGTGGCAAGTGGTTAGATCCTGAATATTTTGGAGGAAGAGTCAACAGGATATGCTAAAGAATTGGATGTGGGATATAAGAACACAAGAGAGTAAAAAGTGGCTAATGTTTTTTTTCCCTGAGCACTTGAAGGATGGAGTTGCTGTTACTTGAGTAGAAGGAACAGGTTTGAGGGTCAGTGTTAGAAGCTACATCTTAAGTTTGAAGTGCCCATTAGACAGCGATGTGGTTAGCACATTGTCATCTGTAGGCCCTTTTAAGTAGAAAGCCAAAACATAAACAGTTGTTCTTAAGAATGAAGGACGAAAAGGATGAGGGGAAGGAGCACAGTGACTGAGCCTCAGGCATCTACCATCCTCCTCCAAGGCCCCGGAAACAGCCCCCCCTTCTTGGACAGTCTGGAAAAATAAGACCAACTTCTGTCATCGGCCTCTTTTCTAGATCTAGCATAACCATTCCCCATGTACTTGTGATTCTTCAGACTAGGAGGAGCAGCCTGTAGCCTTCTATCTTCATGAGGTTGAACTAGTACACTTCTTCAGGTTCTACTGGATCATCTCATTCGAGCACGAGAGTCTTAGCAACACATTTTTTAAAATATATTTTATTGATATTTTACAGAGAGGAAGGGAGAGAGATAGAGAGCTAGAAACGTTGATGAGAGAGAAACATCGACCAGCTGCCTCTTGCACACCCCCTACTGGGGATGTGCCCGCAACCAATGTACATGCCCTTGACCGAATCAAACCTGGGACCTTTCAGTCCACAGACCGACGCTCTACCACTGAGCCAAACCGGTTTCGGCTTAGCAACACATTTAAATCAATTTTTAGATCATTGCGGGGCTGGATGTCGTGGGGACCTCCCTTTCCTGTGGCCAGCACGGGAAGAGAGATGAAACTGGTTCTTCGTAGAAGCAGTCAGGGATTGAGAGATAATGAAATGAAGAGAGTTGATGCAGAAATAGATTTAAGCTGGGTCCCAGGTGGGTCGCGAACCTGAGCCACACAGCACATCTGCTTATTCTCCAGTACACAAGGGGGTTTCACAGGAAAACAAGGAGCCTGGGAGGGCCCAGGTCCCACCCACTCCTTCCCTGACAAACACAAGCCAGGAACTAAGAACATCTCCGCACTCCCAGGGCGGGAGTGCAACTGACATGACTCCGCCAATATCCCGGGCCCAGCCAACCACAATCTAAAGAATGTCCAGGTGTCTTCCCAGGGGGCCCTACAGATCATTACTTTGAGAGGATTATTTACCTTGGCTGATTTCCAGAAGGGTTGCTTCCCCCTTTCCCCTCCCCCCTATTTTGGAAGGTAAACTTAACCTTTAAGTCTTCTAGTAATAAATGTTAGGTGAATGAAAATTGGTGAAATATTTTGTGTTTCTCCCAAATATCCAATTATGAGGAGGTATTTGTAATAACTGGATATATTTTTTTTTTTGTTAGAAGTAAAGATACATGGTTGCCTCAAATGTTTAAAAGTATTACCATGTGAAATGGGGAATTGGCTTGTTTTGTGTTCTCCAGGAGGCAGAGGATTGCTCACAGGTAGGATTTACAAGGAAACAGAATTTAACAGTGCCATCCCACAGTGCATCAGGCTATTTCTTGCTACTGTAGGAGGATGCTGGGAAACATTCAAAGAGAAAGTGGGTGACTATTTGGTTCATGGAAATGATTTCTATATTATAAGAGGAGAGATGTTTCTAAAGTACCTTAGACAATTTAAGATGGATGATAATGTCACCTTTCACTTTGTTACTGAACCATTGGTACTATTAGGGAGAATATAACTGGAGAAATATAGTCCACCAAGTTTATTTCTGACCTTTTTCCTTAGATGGCAAAGGAGTATATTTGTGAAATGATTGGCCTGAGTCTGGGCTAGAGTATATAGTCCTGTAAGGATTTATATATATATACTAATGGGCCTTATATATAAAAGGCTAATATGTTAACTGTCCCTCCCTCTATCTGACCTGTCGTATGGTGTGCACTGGTCACCAGGGGGCAGATGCTCAATGCAAGAGCTGCCGAGCTGCAGTGACTTGGCAGTGGCAGTTCTTGGGTGATGCACCCTGAAACCAGAGAGGAGGGAGCCTAATTCCTCGTGGAGCCACACGATTCCACCTTCGGCCGTGGGTTATGTTGCTGCTGGGGCACTGTCGGCCTGGATCTGGCTTACTGCACACTTGCGTTTGCACTCCACACCCTGTACGACAACAACTTTGCAGAGCGCCCTCTCTCACTGCAGGACCCCTCAGGGGATGTCGGAGAGCCCGTTTCAGCCCAGTCTCCACAGGCCAGGCCAACGGACTCCACCCATGGCAAATGCTCCATGTTTCCTTGCGCACTGATCTTTCTCTCTCTCTCCCTGTCTCTCTAAAATGAATAAAAGCATGTCCTTGGGTGAGACTGAGACTCTGCTTACTCCGCAGATGCCTTTCAAGCCACAGCACCACCCCAGGTGCAGCCGGCCTGGGAGGGACCATGGGAGGTTGGCTCCAGGGTGTGTCCAGCCCGTCTTGCCCAGTCCTGCCCCACTGGCCACCTTTTAATTAATTTCCTTTCAATGTGCATGAGTCTGTGCACCAGGCCACTAGTCCTATATAATAAAAGCCTAATATGCTAACTGACCGTTCAACCATTCAACCAGTAGCTATGCTGCACACTGACCACCAGGGGGCAGGCACTCTGATCGGTAGGTTAGCTTGCTGTTAGGGTCCGGCTGATTGGGACTGGGCAGATGGGCCGGACATGCCCTGGAGCTCTCCCGCAGTCCTTCTCCAGTCCCAATTGTGCACCAGTGGGGTCCTTTGGCCTGGCCTGCCCCCTCTCACAATCCGGGACCCCTGACCCCTCTGGGGATGTCTGCAGGCAAGGCTGAGGGGCCCACCAATGCACAAATCCATGCACTGGGCCTCTAGTAATGGTATAAAGGTCTTATATTAAGGTAGAGTAGACACCACCACCACCACCTTATCTGCAGCTTCACTTTCCACAGTTTAGTTAATCTCAATCAACTGCTGTCTGATCATATTAAATGGAAAAGTCCAGAAACAAACAATTCATGCGTTTTACTTTTTATTTTTGTTAATCCTCACTCAAGGATATATTTCCATTTTTAGAGAGGCTGGAAGGGAGAGACAGAGAGAGACATTGATGTGAGAGAGACACTTCGATTGGTTGCCTCCTGCACGCATCCATCCAGAGCCAGGGATCGAGGTATGTGCCTTTGACCAAAATTGAACCCAAGAGCCTTCAGTCAGCCGGCCAACGCTCTATCCACTGAGCAAAACCGGCGAGGGTGACAATTCATAAGTTCTAAATTGTACAGGTTTGGCTCAATTAGTTCCAGCGTTCTTGTGTACACCAAAAGGTCATGGGTTCAATTTTCAGGCAGAGCGCATACTCCGGTTCTGGGTTTGATGCCAGGTCGGGGCGCATGTGGGAGACAAACGTTCCATGTTCCCTTGTACACTGATGCTTCTCTCTCTCTCTCTCTCTCTCTCTCTCTCTCTCTCACTCGCGCTCTTGCTTTCTCGCTCTCCCCCTCCCTCACTCTCTCTAAAATGAGGATTAAATATTTATGTTAGAGTACTCAGGAAAATAGGATGGATTTCTTTCGTACATACGGACTCAATCTGGCATATAACCTCTGAAATCTCCAGAAATCCAGAATAAGCTTTTTTATGTTTTGTATGGTATAGGTTTACCAATATGATTACATTCTGTGAACTACCACAAATGTGTATGGGCATACGTTTGTACTTATTTCACTGTAGGAGAAATAGAAACAATTAGGTAGAGTGGGACATTTGAGATCTTGTTTTCTGGCATATATCATCAGTTTGGCTCAAATAAACTCTTTTTTTTAAAAATATATTCTTATTTATTTCAGAGAGGAAGAGAGAGAGAAACATCAATGATGAGAAGGAATCATTGATTGGCTGCCTCCTGTATGTTGGACCAAGTCCGCAACCCAGACATGTGCCCTTGACTGGAATTGAACCTGGGACCCTTCAGTCTGCAGGCCAAAGCTCTATCCACTGAGCCAAACTGGCTAGGGCTTTAAATAAACTCCTATAAAATTCTCAAGCCTGTCCAGTGTGGCTCACGAACCAAGAGGTCACTAGTTGATTCCTGGTCAGGGCACATGCTCATGTTGCAGGCTCAATCCCTAGTAGGGGACATGCAGAAGGCATCTGATTGATGTTTCTCTCTCATCTATGTTTCTATTTCTCTATTCTTCTCCCTCTCTCTCTAAAGTCAATAAAAACATATTTCAGATTTCTCAAAAAAAAATTAGGTAGACAAATTAGCTTTCTCAAGCTCATCAGAATAAAGACATACAATGTCAGCATCCAAATAGTAAGTGTTCCCAAAGCTACTCTAATACATTGTAGATTTTTGTGTGTGTGTGTATTTTATATCATATTTGAAAATTAATTATGATACCATTTATATTTTCTAGGATCTAAGCCCATCCCACGTTACGGTTTTAAACCTTCCCCGCCGAATGGATGTGGCTCTCCACTATTTGGTGTTCAAGTAAATATTATTTTTTATTTGATAAGTTTTATGATAGGCTCTGTGATATCTTAATAATGCAAGACTATATATGTGTTCTCAGGTTCACAAATAATTTTGCCTGTTGTAGTAGTGATCAGGTTTACTATATTCTTTTATAGCCAAAAACACAAAGTCCTAACAAAACTAAATGTAGTAAAATTCATGTTTTATCTTTAAACTTTGGAGATGTTAATACCATTTAAATGCTATTTCCTCATGTATAAATGTGGTTTAATATAGAAGTAAGACTACTTAAGATGAAAAAAAGTATAGATAAGACATAATATTTTCTGTATTAGAACCAGGCTAAGTGAGATAGTTGTGTGCTTGTGGTAGGGGAAGCTGGATCTGAGCCAAATAGGGGAAAATGTTTCTGAGAGTGGATTCCTGGACACAAAGATTTTGCATATAAATTAATTAAAGATAAATTGTAGATGCAACGAAGCAATATTTTTAGGGATTGGATGGACAATGGAAGACTAAACCTCAAAAGAACAAACAAAATTGAGTTGTGGGAGCTTAAAATTTTTTCAGTGACATTTCATATAAAGTACTAGTCCATATTATTGGGAGAGGAGGTACAAAACACTTTGGAATATCCAGAAGTCATACTTGCCTAGCCCCTGGAGAACACTTTTAATGCTCTGTGCTTTACCTTTATGTTTTAAAGGTATATTTTTTGCTTTGGACGATTGGAGGATGTGTTTGTGACTATTCTAACATTGCCAAGTAGGAAGCGCTAAGGCAGGGCTGGGAGGGAGACTGCAGCATAACGTGGGTGGGTGCAATGAGAGTCAGGGAGGGATACATGAAATGGAAAACATTTGTAGACAGAAATAGATTTAGAAATTATACAGCAGTCATTGTCATTGATTCCTGTTTGATAGTTGAATGCAGAACTTCAGCAGAGGAGTTTTGAATTTCGTGAGTAATAATTCATCCAAATGCCTCTTTCAGCTTAATATTGGCATCCCTTCCCTGACAAAGTGCTGCAACCACCACGACAGGTGCTATGAGACCTGTGGCGAAAGCAAGAACGACTGCGACGAGGAGTTCCAGCACTGCCTCTCCAAGATCTGCCGAGAGGTGCAGAAAACACTAGGACTGGCCCAGCACGTCCAGGGTGAGGATGGCCCGGCGCGTCGGGCCAGTGCAGCTTGCCAAGTTGTATTAATGCTTCCTGTTTCAGTATAGGATTCACCAATAGAAATCTTCCCCTCCACATTACGTTCTCTATTGTAACACAGCCCCTTCCATTTTCCGAGATGAGAGCTCAGTGGCTTTGTAATCAGACATGATTGATAGCCATGGAAGCAAAAAGAGTTAGGGAACCCTGGGAGGAGGGACTGTGAGGCAGAGAAGAATTCATGCAAGATCTTGCAAACCCTGAAATTTACTGCAATAAATTAAGAGGAGTAGAATTGGGCCTACAGGAGGTCATGGTTTGATTCCCGGTCAGGGCACATGCCCAGGTTGCTGGCTAATCAGCAACCTGGGCATCATTGATCTTTCATCATTGATCTTTCCATCTCTCTCTCCGTCTCCCTTCCTCTCTGAAATAAATGTAAAAAGTGTGTGTGTGTGTGTGTGTGTATGTATGTATGAGTGTGTGTGTGTGTGTGTGTGTGTGTGTATATATATATACACCGTATTTGCCGGCGTATAAGACGATTTTTTGGCCCTGAAAAATATGCCTCCAAGTGGGGGGTAGTCTTATACGGTGAGTATATAACAAACTCTGTATTTTGAGTGGAAATGTTAGGGGGTCGTCTTATACGCCCAGTCTCTTATACACCGGCAAATACGGTATTTTTCAGGACCAAAAAATCGTCTTATACGCCGGCAAATACGGTGTGTGTGTGTGTGTGTGTGTGTGTGTGTGTATATATATATATATATATATATATATATATATATATATATGAAAAGAGTAGGATGGGATTTAGAGTAGTAAGTTCTAGAAGATTTGAGTCTTAATTCTGGTCTCTTCATATGTATCTGTCAGGAGTGTTCTCCTAACCAACCCCAGGTTCAGTGGTTTGCTAGGAGGACTCGGGACTCAGCATATAATCGTTCTCATGGTAATGATTATTACAGGGAAGGGATACAAGGCAAAAGTCAGGTAAGGAAAAGGTGTTTCACTCTCTCATTTATAAATGAGAATGGTAACGTCCCTCTCAGAGAGTTGTCATAAGGGTAACATGAGACATTTGTGGAAGACACATCACTGTACCATTACTATCCGTTACAAGATTTCTTTACTCGAGCCAGAGAATGTACACACACTGAGAACAAAGAAGGGCAATGAGAGGGGGCACAAAGGAAACTAAATTTTTAGGCACTTTGCATAACAGACGGTGCTAGATACTTTTGACATGTTTTCACTGATGTTTGTAAAAGTCCAAAAGTAGGTCAGTTTTACCCATTTTCAAGGAAGGAAACTGAGGTTCAGAAAGAAGTAACTGGCCCCAAGTTACATGCTTCTGACTCTAAAACTTGTGTTCCGTCTACTACAGTATTCCCAGCGTAGCCTCATAGGTCTGACTCTGAAGCCCTACTAATTATTAAGGAAGTGAACTTGAACTCACAGACTCTGAATCCCTAGCATGCTTTCGGCTGAGATAAATGTGGACAGCTGAAGCACAGGTGGATGTGTTTCCTGTGTCCTGATCTGAGGTCATACTAATGTAGCTAAATGATGAAACCAAATTTATTGCAATTTTTTATTTAATAATCAGAACCTTTATATTTCTGTGGTTAGTTGTGTTTCTTTTTAAAAAATATATATTTTATTGATTTTTTACAGAGAGGAAGGAGAGAGGGATACAGAGTTAGAAACATCGATGAGAGAGAGACATCGACCAGCTGCCTCTTGCACACCTGCTACCGGGGATGTGCCCGCAACCAAGGTACATGCCCTTGACCGAATCGAACCCGGGACCCTTCAGTCCGCAGGCTGACACTCTATCCACTGAGCCAAACCGGTTTTGGCATGGTTGTGTTTCTTAATGGCACAGACTTTTGCGGAATTTTGATAATGTCAAGATTTTGTAATGAAAATTTTCTTAATGTGAATATTTAAAACTGGAAGTATTTGGACAACTAAAAGCATTCTGTGTTATAAGTATAATATATTAGGATAATATCACCTGGGTGTTCCAAAGGAAGCCCATTATCATTTTTATAATTTAAGAAAAAATGTTTCTAACCTACCAGAGGAAAATCACCTTTGATTCCTATGTCTCCCCTCCCAAACTAGATTTGAATATTGGTCAAAGAAAGAAACTTGGGTCCATTTTATTTATTTATTTATTTATTTATTTATTTATTTACTATTAATATAATGTGATTGATTTATAAATGAGAACAAATCAACAATGAACACTTTCAGAAGTTGGAAAAAAAACACCAATGGTACTAAATACGTAGCCTTTTCATTTTCTTCAAATTCGGAGTTTTAATTGCATAAAGATGAGTAGTCAATTATGTAACCTCAAAATATTTTCTTATTAAACTCTATGAATCCTTTCAATAAACTATACAAAAAGATAATGAGACAGACATGTGCATTTATAGAATTGCATGTCAGTCATGCCAGATCCCTGTGAGGGAATTCCCAGCACGACCTCACTCGTCTGTGAGGACCCAGAGTGATTCTTGTTTAGACACACACATTCATTTACTTGTCCGGCCTGGTCAGCCCTCCACTGCTTGATGGTTTCCTTCCGCTGTGCATGTGCTTGTCCAGGTGTCTGCTGCTGAGAGCGGACATTCGCCTTCCTCAGCCACCAGCCACCGGAGGAGGACGGGGCCCACGCAGAGGATTAATCCCACCCGTTCTTCTGGGAGGGTTTCCTGGGGGCCCCCACTACCACCATCGTATCTGGAATCAGACGAGTTTCCGTAGCCTCTTCCCCTTTTCACGTCTTGCTGAAGCACAGTTTTAGAAAAGAAAACCACAAACTGAGCTATTCCCCAGAAGAAATCTGTTATCAGAGATAGTCTCCATGGGGACTGACTCCTGCCGACCAACACGTGTCTGTTTGAGATGTAAACCATCTTGTTCCTCGAGCCCGTCCGGGTCCATTCATTTTAAGCATCTTAAGTGATGTGTGATCAGGTTTTAGCTGCCATTGGCTAGAAGGAAATGTTTTGAGGTTTCTCTGTTTTTAACCTTTTTTTTTTTTCTTTCTGCACTCTAAAAACTTTCCTTGAAATGTAAACTTAAGAATGTTATCAGGCATCTCTAACAGTGATATTTTTCTGATGAAAGGAAAATGAGCCCTGGCTAGTTGGCTGGAGCATCATCCTGTGTACACCAAAAGGTTGAGGGTTCGATTCCTGGTCAGGGCACATACCTAGGTTTTGAGTTTGATCTCCAGTGAGGACTCATTCGGGAGGCAACCAATCAATGTTTCTCTCTCACATTGATGTTTCTCCCCCTCTCTCCCTCTCTCTTTAAAAATCAATAAACATATCCTCAGGTGAGGCTAAAAAATAATAATTAATAGCCCTAGCCGGTTGCTCAGTGGTTAGAGAGTCAGCCCGCAGACTGAAGGGTCTTGAGTTTGATTCCAGTCAAGGGCACATACCTCAGTTGCAGGGCACATGCGGGAGGCAATCAATTGATGTCTCTCTCTCTCACACATTGACGTTTCTCTCTGTGTGTCTCTCCCCCTCCCTTCCACTCTCTCTAAAAATCAATGGGAAAAAATACCCTCGGGTTTAACAAAAAACACATAAGGAAAATAATAAAAAAAGGAAAAACCAAAAGTGTTGAGCTGATTGTTCAGGGCTATTGCAAGAGGCTCGTTCGTCTAGCCCAGAAAATCGGGTTGACTATTTGCATGCAAACAACAGGTTGGTGCATGGTAAAGAGGCTGAAACAGCCTTTGTACATGAAGACACCAGTATACGTTACCGGTGTTTGAGGGTGTGGGGGGATTTTCATGAGCATACGTCTAAGTGCCCACAGAGGACGTGCTTGGCACTGCGCTGGAACTGGGGAGACGGGTGGCGAGAGAGCGGTCCTCGGCAGTTGCCCCACACTCACGGCACTCTCTCACCTTGCAGCCTGTGAGACCACAGTGGAGCTCTTGTTTGACAGTGTGATACATCTGGGCTGCAAGCCGTACCTGGACAGCCAGCGAGCCGCGTGCTGGTGTCGCTATGAAGAGAAGACGGATCTTTAAAGAAGATGCTGACAGGAGACGGCAGCTGAGGAGGAAAGCACCTAATAACCTCCGGCAAAGACCTGATGCTTCTACAGCACCAAGGTGCCTTATTTTTGTGACAGGGTTATCGTAAGACCTTTTTTTGACATTAAAACTTCAAACTAAAGGGAAAGGGCGAGGCTGTGTTCCTGGATGGCGCTGCCGTAGCGTGCCAGGCTGTGTTGACCCGTGTCGGAGAGAGGTGCATGTTAAGGGGTGAGTTTTTTGTTTGTTTGTTTTTTTAAGCAAGTTCTGTAACTTTGTCTTCACAATGACATTTACCCCCCCCCCCAAATGAGGTCAAATGTAAAATGCATAAGGTATGTTCAGCATTATTTGGAAATATGGAGAGACCTTCACTCAGAAGTGTATTTGTTTACTATAAACATTTAAATATACATTGATGCCTGGAAGGATCTGACTTTATTTTTTTCCTCTATTTTAATTAATACAAAACATGTTGTTTTTCTGTAGTCCATGGAGCATATGAGTAAGTCACACTTCTGTTAATGACAAGACTAATTACAAAGACAAAATTTCCATGTCTCTTTCTCTTATAAAATTGGAACCATTAGCTGATGACCTCTTGAGGAGCAAAACCAGAATATGAAGGTATTATGTAATGTGCCTAGGAGGTGGCGTGAACAAAACGCAGAAGCACGGCCACTCCCATGTTACGAACCATTCATATGACAAATGTCATATTTTGTTACAATCTTTGTGTAAATTGGAGAAAAGATGAATTTAATGAGATAAATGAAACGTTGTTTAACGTACACATCAGAGCATTATATGTTTATTCCCTAGCTTGCTCCTCATAGTAGATTCTGGGATATTTTGAAAAGACGGTAACCTTTCACTGATAGTGGTCTTAATAAAAATTGTTCTTGGTATTGTTGTGTTTGTTTTTTTTCAAGTCTAAAGTCGGGGTCAAAAGGGGTGGAAAAGCAACTTACAAAGAACTATCTTTTATAGATCTCTCATTTACGAGAAAAATTATTAACAGACGTTTAAGAGCAAATCCCACAACCTCCACTGCCTCTGAAGATGTGAGTGTAGACGGCTCTTCAACCCCTGGGAAAGTTCAGCTGTGTCCTCCATGCTCTTTGCTCACCACTGGCTGTTGACTTGCTGAGCCCAGAATGCCAAGCCGTCTGTATCTTATGGGTAATCTGTGGCCACAATTGTTAAGGCAAACTACTTGGAAAGTCAGAGAAATACACCACCAGAAGAAGGTACAAAAGATAAGGCCACCTTTTCATCCACTACTCTTTTTTATTTTATTTTTTAAATTTTATTTTATTGATTTCAGAGAAGGGAGAGGAAGAGAGCGATAGAAACATCAATGTTGAGAAAGAGAATCATTGTTCAGCTGCCCCCCTGCATGTCCACTATTTGGGATGGAGCCCACAACTCAGGCATGTGCCCTTGACTGGAATCAAACCCGGGACCCTTCAGTCCGCAGGCCAACGTTGTATCCACTGAGCCAAACCAGCTAGGGCTTCATCAGAGTTAATAGAAGCAAATTTACATAACAGCCAACCATCCAAGGAAGAGCTCAATTAAAGGCAACACCGAGTGCCCCATCACACTGATTTGCACACAGAGCAGCATTTTATGAGTGAGGACAATGTGCTTTGGCTCAAGAAAAACCATAATTTATAGGCTTTTCCCCTGCCCCCCAAAGTCCAGGCTCCCGATTTCTACATGAGTCTTTCCCCAAATTAGCTTCGATAAAAATTATGACAACCAACCAGATGTGAAATACCATGGCTGACCTGTACACATAAGGAACTGTTTGACATTGAAATGGGGACTCAAAAAAACTGTTGGCCCAGAAAGGAACTCACTACGGACTGATTCATTGCCTCCCAGCATAACCATTATGGCTTGTCTCATTTTCGGTCCTTATAAGGGAATTCCTTGTATCACATGATCTAACGCATCTAGGAGAAATAATGAACAACATACATTGAACAGAAACAGACCTGGAGACAAAGAAGCAGCGATCAGACTGTCAGGCCTCAGAGGGAAGGTAGGGAGGGTGGGGGCAAAGGGGAGAGATCAACCAAAGGACTTGTGTGCATGCGTATAAGCCTAACCAGTGGCCATGGACAACAGGGGGTGGGTCCTATGTGGGGAGGGGTTTGGGATGGGAATGGGGGGATGAGGACAATTATGTGATACCATAATCAATAAAGAAATTTTTTTAAAAATTATGACAGCGATTTAACTTGGACTCAATCAGGAGGGAGGAGCTAGGGCTTTCTAGGAGGAGTTGTGTACTCTGGGTCACCTCCAGACCCTGTTTCTACAGAGCTCTATGGGTGGAACCAGGCCTCCCTTCACGTCCCTTCCCTTGAGATCCTTCTCCATGTTGGTCCAATCCAGTGTGTGCATGTGGTTCACCATTGTCTGTAGTCATCAGGTTGCAATTCTTTATTTTTCCCAAATAAATTATTTTAGTGAGAGGCAACAAGTATTTATTTGAGACCACAGAATTACAATCATAGAATTATGGCAAAAACCCAAGTTGTGTTCCAATTTCAGGGTGACGCAATGGCTTTTTTATGACAAAAGGAAGAGAAATAATTATAAAAATAGAAGGAAGGACTTTCTCTTGGTGTTACCAAGCTGTGTTTCTCTTTAGCTACATATGCATACTTCATTTCATTGCATTTCACTTTAATGTGATTCACTGTCTTCATCAACATCCACCAGCAAAAAAGATTATAACTCACTGTATCACTGGTTAAGAATTTTTAAAAATGTCCATAATCATCAGTCCTCGTGGGCAGAATTATCTGCTTTCCCGTTAGCTGCACAGTGGTTTGTAAGACAGTGTTGCTTGGCCCACTCCAAAGGTTATTTTTCCCAGTTCAAACACTGCAAAGGTTCTACGAGCAAGACGTGCAAGCAGCTCATCTGGGATGGCTGCTCTGGCTCTGTTTTAAAAGGACTCCGCTTATGTCAACTTTTCACAAGCTCTACCTTAGGACAGCCAGGCTTAGAAATCCTGTCACTCCCTCCCTGGGGAAAGAACTACACGTGGTCATCCCGTGGTCAGCACCAATTCAATCCCCAATTTGGGGTGCGGTAAAGGAAGAAACTCGTGCAAACACCAAACCGTTAGAATGGCTGTGGAGACAGCTGGGAGGTGGCAGCAGGGCCTCCAGAGGAAACAGTCTTCAGTCTCCTAGGGGAAGGGGGTTCCCCGAGGGCACCAGCACAAACTCGGCTTACGTGACAGCCTTCCCCACCGGGGCCCCTGATTGGACGGGGAAGCTGCTGGTTTAAAGGGGGGGTTCCAGAGTCTGCAGCTCCGATTGGACGGGGAAGCTGCTGGTTTAAGGGGGGGGGGGGTCCAGAATCTGCAGCTCCGATTGGACGGGGAAGCTGCTGGTTTAAAGGGGGGGTTCCGGAGTCTGCAGCTCCGATTGGACGGGGAAGCTGCTGGTTTAAAGGGGGGGGTTCCAGAGTCTGCAGCTCCGATTGGACGGGGAAGCTGCTGGTTTAAAGGGGGGGGGGTTCCAGAGTCTGCAGCTCCGATTGGACGGGGAAGTTGCTGGTTTAAAGGGGGTTCCAGAGGCTGCAGCTCCGATTGGACGGGGAAGCTGCTGGTTTAAAGGGGGGTTCCAGAGGCTGCAGCTCCGATTGGACGGGGAAGCTGCTGGTTTAAAGGGGGTTCCAGAGGCTGCAGCTCCGATTGGACGGGGAAGATGCTGGTTTAAAGGGGGTTCCAGAGGCTGCAGCTCCGATTGGACGGGAAGCTGCTGGTTCAAAGGGGGTTCCGGGGTCTCCTCTAAGCGGCCGAGACGCTGCAGGCGGGCCGCTCCGTGCAGGGCTGAGCGGCTTCTCACCAAGTGCAGGTGGCAGGAGGGGCCCCGGTGCAGAAACGGCTGCGAGGCTCGGCTCCCCCACCCCCACCCCCAAGTTAGCCACCAGGAGCCCTCATTAGTCCTCAGGGTTCACCACCTGAAAAGCGAGAAGGACACAACATTCTTAACCTTGACGTGAGTCAGTCAGGGAGAGCGAACCTCCGGGGCAGGATTGCCCGCGGGTGATCCGAGGTTCCCGGTGGACTTTTCCCAGGGACAGGCCCGTCCCTCCGGGCGCGTCCCGCCCCGGCCCGAGGCGCCGCGCCCCCCACCCCACCCTCCCCACCCGCGGCTCTGCCGGGAAGGAAGAGCCTGCACCCCCGGGGCTGCGGGCCGGGGCGGAGACGGAGGAAGGGGCGGCGCCGCGGACCGGCTATAGGAAGCGGAGGGCCGCGCCGGGCGGCAGAGACCGCGGGCCGGGGCCATGGACGCTGCGCTGGAGGTGGACGCCACGGTCGCGACGGGCTCGGCGCCCGGGCCCCGAGAGGCCGGCCCCGCAGGTAGGGGTGCCGAGGGCGCGGGCTCCCGGCTGGGCTGGGCGGCCCGAGGGGGTGCGGGTCCTGGAGGGGAGCGCCGGGCTCCGGGGGCGCCGGGCGGGCTCCGGGGGCGCCGGGACATGGGAAGTTGGCTTTGGGAGGTCGGGTCGGGTTTTGTTTCCTCGCAAAGAAAAGTTGGAGAAGTGCTCGCATCAGTGGTGGTGGAAGGACGTTTACAGAAACATGTTCCGTGAAACAAAGCAACTTCAGGCCCGGCCCGGCGCTCCGGCGGTCCGAGCGCCGCCCCAATACGCTGAGGCCGTGGGTTTGATCCCGGACCGAGCACAGACGGGAATCAACCAATTAATGCTCTCTCCCCTCCCTTCCCTCCCCCTCTCCCTCCTTCCTTTTCTCCCTCTCCCCCTCTTCTCTTTCCTTTTCTCCCTCTCTCCCTCTCCTCTCCTTCCCTCTCTCCCTCTCCTTTCCTTCTCTTTCTCCCTCTCCTCTCCTTCCCCCTCTCCCCTTCTTTCTCCCTTCTCTCTCTAAAATCAATCAATAAGCCGAAACTGGTTAGGCTCAGTGGTAGAGCGTCGGCCTGCAGACTAAAAGGTCCCAGGTTCGATTCCGGTCAGGGGCATGTACATTGGTTGCGGGCACATCCCTGGTAGGAGGTGTGCAAGAGGCGGCTGATCAATGTCTCTCTCTCTCTCATGGATGTTTCTAACTCTCTGTCCCTCTCTCCTTCCTCTCTGTAAAAAATCAATAAAATATATTTTTTAAAAATAAATAAAATCAATCAATAAAAAAAGATACAGTCAGGGGCACTAGCCAGTTTGGCTCAGTGGACAGAGCTTTGGCCCCAGTCCATTCCGGTCAAGGGCACCTACCTTGGTCGCAGGCCAGGGCAACCAATCCAACATGGATGTTTCTGTCTTTCCCTCTCTCTCCCATTCTCCCTAAATCAATGGAAAAATATCCTCGAGTGAGAATTAACAACAACAACAAAAAGACACAGGCAAAGCAATTTTCTATTTCTTTTGAGTTCCATAATCAAAGGACTGTTATTCTAGGCATATTTTACAATGAATTCATTTGCATACTTTCTCCGCTTCTCTGTATACATTCTTTGCTATTTTGCAGGTAAGAGTTGGGTGTGAGGAAGAATTAAGCCATCGATTTACAGTTCACTTGCTTATTATGCACCAGTTTTCCTTCTTTTCATATACCCTCAGTGTGTGGGGGTCAAGGGCATCCAGATGGGATTTCCTGCTGCTTCTCTGCCAAAAGTCAGAAAGTAAATTAACGAAAATCAACTTTTGTTTTAATAGGCAAGGAGCAAAACATGACAGAAACAGATGCCCACTGCATGAGGTAAAAAAAACAAACAAAAAAAAAACTGTCTTTTCTACCTTCCTATGGTGGTCATGATCAGACTAGAAAAATCAAAGCAGGAAAGGGGTCTGGGAAATGGAAGGTAGAGTTGAGTATGGCAGGTTTCATATTTGCAGAGTTCATTTGTAGTTAATATACAGGTTAGTGCAGCCATGGGCAAACTACGGCCCTCGGGCCAGATCCGGCCCGTTCGGCTGTTCTCTCCGGCCCGCGGAGCCGAAAGAGCGGAGGGTTCTCTTGCTCTCCCCTCCGCTCCTTCACCAGCAGCCCCAGATGAGAGTGCCAGCATGGTCAGGTTGCTTTTGTTCCGGCCCTCCGGTCCAGTTTAAGAACCCATTGTGGCCCTCGAGTCAACAAGTTTGCCCACCCCTGGGTTAGTGCCTGCCCCTGGTTGTGAAAGGACTTAGCATAAGGTGACCAGATGTCCTGCTTTGGGCGGGACAGTCCCGATTTTTAACAATTTGTCCGTTTTAAAAAAGTCCCAATTCATAATAATTTAATAAAAAAATTAATTAAAAAAAATAAAAAATAAAAAAATAAACTTGCCACCAAAAAAATAAAATAAAATAAAATAAAAAAGTCCCAATTTTTGGAAAGAATGCACGACAAGCTAGGGGACGGCGGGAGAACGGAAGAGGAATATACGGTTTTTGGCAGCCATGTGGCTATTTAGCCAGAGTATGAGTTTTATATTATTTTTGTTATTTTTATAATGTTAAATTTTAATAATAACAAATGATAGTTGAGAACTGATTATCGAGAACTGCTTATCAAAGTTCGCATTGTTGATCAGTTGTTAGACTTCAACCACCATTGTTTGGACTTAAAAGAGCAAAGGCATTTTTTGGGATTGGCAACGACGAAAACGTTTTGTAGCTGTCTCTCAGACGATACGCATCGTACTGTGTGCTAGTAAGCTAGTTAAACAAGTGATGTCATTACAAATCAGCTATTCAGATAATTTAGGCAAGTAGTTTATTTATTTTATAAATACATAAATTTTCTTGAATTTAACAGACAGTACTCGTATCATTTATATTTTATAGTAGTGGCAAAAAGTCTAGCGCCGGCCTTGAAAGTGACACGACTATACATAATTTTTATTTATTTATTATATTTGTAAATTGTACTTATGTTGAAATTTTTTAAAAATATATTACAATACTATTTTTGCATTCTATGAAAATTTTTGTTGCTCCATATAGACCAAATTCTTAATCAAGGAACACCCCCCCTCCACCCCCCCCCCCCCCCCAGGCAATGGTGTCCCGCTTTACCAATGTTAAAATCTGGTCTTGTTTGAGATATTAAAGAGTTGGTATGGCCTCGGCCAGGCCACTGTCCTTGGTTGCTGGATCCTGGAGACCCCGGGAGAGACACCATGTAGCTGGATGGTGGGTGGTGCCCTCAGTGGCCGCTGTTTACCAGTTGGCACAGAATATCTCAGGGCTGTCCTGCCGGCGTCGCCAGGAGGGCTGCAGTGGCCCCAGGGGCAGGTCCGCCTGCGGAGGAGGAAGCAGCAGACCTCTGCCTCACTCCCCGGGGCCCTGGGGCTCCGAGGAGCTCGTTATTTAATAAAACCTAAAGTGATTGCCGAGACTGGTTTGGCTCAGTGGTAGAGCGTCGGCCTGCGGACCGAAAAGTCCCGGGTTCGATTCTGGTCAAGGGCATGTACCTTGGTTGCGGCACATCCCCAGTAGGAGGTGTGCAAGAGGCAGCTGGTCCATGATTCATCATCGATGTTTCTAACTCTATATCCCTCTCCTTTCCTCTCTATAAAAAATCAATAAAATTTATTAAAGATATATATATATATATATATATATATATATATATATATATATATATATATTTAAAAAAAAACCTAAAGTGATTGTTTTTTAAATTTCTCATTAACAGTGAAATGTATGATCCAGGAGAAAAGTACAAAATGAACCACAAGAGGAGAGGACTTGCTTTAATCTTCAACCACGAGAGGTTCCTCTGGCACCTGGCGCTGCCAGACAGGCGAGGCACCAACGCAGACAGAGACAATCTTGTGCGCAGGTAGCAGTTTTACCTACATGTCAACGTGGTGAGGTATTTAAGTCAGTGGTTCCCAACCTTTCTAATGCCGCGGCCCTTTAATACAGGCAGTTCCTCATGTGGTGACCCCCAACCACAAAATTATTTGCGTTGCTACTTCACAACTGTAATTTTGCTACTGTTAATGAGTCGTAGTGTAAATATCTGTGTTTTCCGATGGTCTTAGGTGACAGGTTGAGAACGGCTAGCTGGGTCGCCTAAGACCATCATTACGATTCATTAACAGTAGCAAGATTGCAGTTATGAAGTAGCAACGAAAATAATTTTATGGTTGGGGGTCACCACAACACGAGGAACTGTATTAAAGGGTCGAGGGCCGAAACCGGTTTGGCTCAGTGGATAGAGCGTCGGCCTGCGGACTCAAGGGTCCCAGGTTCGATTCCAGTCAGGGGCATGTGCATTGGTTGCGGGCACATCCCTGGTGGGGGGGGGTGCAAGAGGTAGCTGGTCGATGTTTCTCTCTCATTGATATTTCTAGCTCTCTATCCCTCTCCCCTCCTCTCTGTAAAAAATCAATAAAATATATATATTTTTTAAAAGGGTCGCAGCATTAGGTTGGGAACCACTGATTTAAGTGATAACTGCTGATGGAAACTCGTCCGCACTGAAGAAATAAGAGCAAGAGTGTTTGAGGCTGAGCCCCAGTAGGGCACAGCCCCCTCTAAGAACCTGCCTCAGTTTTCTTCCTATCCCTGTTCTGTTCCCTGTGAACAGGCTCTGCACTGTTACAGATACACAGTGGACCCTAAAACTCCAGCGTTAGGAGTGCTGAGCCCCCCCACGGCCAAAAGTCCACATCTAACTTTTGACTCCTCCAAAGCTAAGCTGTCCCTCAGTGTCCCCTGGGGAGTGGATCTCGGACCCCTGTGAGTCCCACCATGTGCAGATGCTCAAGTCCCTTCTGTAGAAGGGCACAGGTAATGCCTGCAGTTGGCCCTCTGCACCCACCAGCTCCCAACTGAGGATCGGAAACAGTACAGGTATTAAGTGAAGAGAAAAAAATAAATCTGTGGAAGTGGACACTTGCGGTTCAAACCCTTGTTGTCCAGGGCTCACCTGTACTTGCACAGTAGACACGGTATTCTGACTTTGTTATCATTACTAGCAAGTGTGTTATCACTACTAGTAAGTCCTTTCCTGTCGAGGATGACCCAGGAAAACTGTCACTGTCGTATTGGATTTTTCTTTTCCCTTAAAGAAAAGACAGTTTTTGTGTCATCCAAAGTGTATAAATTCCCTCAAATAAGCAGGGTATGTGACAACTTGGAGTAGTTCATAAACTAATATTTCAGTTTATTCTGTCACCAGGTTTTCAGAGCTAGGATTTGAAGTGAAATGCTTTAACAATCTTAAAGCAGGAGATCTCCTGTTGGAAATTCATGAGGGTAAGTAGTTTTCCTCTTCCTCTTCCTCTGATGGCACGGAGTACTTTATAACCCTGTTTGTAAAGACACATCCAAATAATTAACTGTGTGGTGAAAAGTCTCACTAATTAATTTGGCATGGGTGATAGGTTTTTGGTTTTGCATCTCTGCATAGATGTTACCCACCAGATTTAGAGGCCCTTGCAAAGTATTATTCCTCTAATGCTTATCTTCAGGATACCATTAGTTATAGTCTGTTACTCTAAAAATGAATAAAATGGCCTTTTCATTTGGCATTTAAAAGTTTAAAATGCAAACACTAGTGATTTTTTAAATTGACTCCTTCCATACTATAAGGTTTCTTTTATTTTTTTTAAATGTTTATGATTTATTAAGTTCAAAGAAATAAAGCTAAATAACTTTAAACATATAGAAGGTGCATGGTAAACAATGATAAACTGAGTTGTAACATTTTTAGATGACTTACAAAGGCCATTTTTATCAATATTAATTTTAAAGAAGTATTAGCAAACTGCAACATGGGAATACTTAAAAATAACATTAAATCTACCAAATCTCTTAATTTATGTAAAATGTTAAGTTTTCCTCCCCGTGATCACCCAATAAGAACACTTCTAATCAATCAACTTTACAACTAGCTGACATATTCATATAACACTAACTGCTTTTATTAGCCTGAAAAAAGTAAGCAATAGCTAAAAATAATCATCATGCATTTACAGAGCGGTTGGTATACTATTTACTGGGCAGTCCACTAATATTTATTGAGCTCCTCTCAATCCAGGACTGCTGGCTCCCAACTGCTCGCCTGCCTGCCTTCCTGATTGCCCCTAACTACCTCTGCCTGCCAGCCTGATCACCCCCTAACCACTCCCATGCCAGCCTGATTGATGCCTAACTGCTCCCCTGCCAGCCTGTTTGCCCCCAACTCCTCTCTGCCGGCCTGGTTCCCCTAACTGCCTCCCCTGCAGGGTTGATCGCATCCAGCTGCCCTCCCTTGCAGACCTGGTCCCTCTCAACTGCCCTCCCTGCTGGCCACCTTGTGGTGGCCATGTTGTGTTCAAATGAGTGCAGGATCTTTGACCACATGGGGGCAGCTGTCTTATGTGTTGGAGTGATGGTCAATCTGCATATTACTCTTTTATTAAATAAGATTTTTGTATATCATTTCAATTTTAACTGGCTGCTTACCAGGTTTTCTACTTTGCTTGCTCATAAGCTTTGGAGGACATCGTGTTTTAATACTCTTTTGGAAGCTCTAAGTGCTGTGGACATATATTAAAGGTGCTGTCTTCATTGGAGGTACAGCAACTTATAGAGAATTAAGTAGTTTCTGGGTCTTTCCAGTCCACTCTGCTGACTCGTGTAACTTTTATTGCCGAAATGGCTTGGATCTTGAAGGGAGTTCCCCATAATATCTCCTTTGTTTTATGCCATTGTGCTGTGTTTTAGAAAAACTAATGAAATCTGTTCAAACTATTATTTTGAGCTTGAATAATTTTGATTTTTAAAATAATTTGTGGCTCTCGCCTGTTTGGCTCAGTGGATAGAGCATCGGCCTGTGGACTGAAGGGTCTGGGGTTCAATTCCAGTCAAGGGCACACACCTCAGTTGCAGGCTCCTGGCCTTGGTCGGGAGCATGCCAGAGGCAACCAGGCGATGTGTCTCTCTCCCATCAGTGTTTCTCTCTGTCTCTCTCTCCTTTCCACTTTCTCTAAAAAGCAATGGAAAAATTATCCTCAAGTGAAGATTTTTTTTTTTAAATATTTTATTGATATTTTACAGAGAGGAAGGGAGAGAGATAGAGAGCTAGAAACGCCGATGAGAGAGAAACATCGACCAGCTGCCTCTTGCACACCCCCCACTGGGGATGTGCCCGCAACCAAGGTACATGCCCTTGACCGGAATCGAACCCGGGACCTTTCAGTCCGCAGACCGACGCTCTACCACTGAGCCAAACCGGTTTCAGCTGAAGATTTTTTTAAAAGTATATATTTTTTCAAGTTGTGTTTCATTATAGACATTTTACATTTATTCTAAGAATAACAAGTTCCCTCCCTCATGCAATCATATGTATGTAACGTATGCTAACATTAGTAAATTGAATTTTAATACGTAGATAATAAGCATCTGATTTTAATTTCTGTCTGAATTTGGGTGTGTTTTTTTTCTTCTAGCATCAACCTCTTGCCATGTAGATGCCGATTGCTTTTTATGCGTTTTCCTGAGTCACGGCGAAGGCAATCACATCTACGCATATGATGCCAAAATTGAACTTCAAACACTGACTGGCTTGTTCAGAGGAGACAAGTGTAAGAGCCTGGTTGGAAAACCCAAGATATTTATCATTCAGGTAAGACCGACGCTGTTAACATCTTAAGTATAAAGCCCAGGGTCTGTACATGTGATTATTAAGAACTAAAGCCAGCTGAAACCGGTTTGGCTCAGTGGATGGAGCTTCAGTCTGTGGACTGAAAGGTCCCAGGTTCGATTCCGGTCAAGGGCATGTACCCTGGTTGCGGGCACATCCCTGGTGTGGGGTGTGCAGGAAGCAGCTGGTCGATGTCTCTCTCTCATCGATGTTTCTAACTCTGTATCTCTCTCCTCTCCCTTCCTCTCTGTAAAAAGTCAATAAAATATATTTAAAAAAAAAAAAAGACCTAAAGCCAACTTCCAAAGTAACTTTCCCCAATACTGGAAAGGCCCTTGATGAATTCTAGCCAGAGTTACAATTTGAACTATTGGTAATAATTCTTTCTTAACATAAGAAGTAAATAAAGACGCTCGGTGTCTTTATTTCCTGGGTGGACATCTGAAATGACTCACAATGACCAATGTGCTACTTCCTGGCCAGCCTGGTCTCCAGGTGGAGCCACCAGAGACAGTGCCTGCTGCCGGGAGAGTGGGGAGCAAGGCGCCTGCTCAGTCGGGCTGGTCCTCTGGCAGCGTGTGAGCCGGTGGGAGGGGTGCAGCATGAAGAGTTCGAGTCCTAGCTTGCTTCCTCCTTTCACATTCTCCCTTCCGCCGAGATGCTGTGTGTCCCCCTGCCAACTTGGTATTAGGATGAAAAATATTTTTAGGCCTGAATAACATCATCTGGTACATCAGTAAGAATTTTGAACAAAAAAAAAAAAAACAATTCCTGATGTCCCAGTGCCGCAGTTCTGTATTTCTGAATGGCATGAGGCTCCATGACCACATTCTACATCTTGCCATAGAACACTGAGGGGAGAGATTGGGGGTCTATAAGAAGTTACAGATCATTCCTTGGTTTCTTGTGTGTGCTGAGGTGTCTGTGGGACATGCAGTTGGGAGGACAGATATAGAACCTAAGAGGCAGCCAGGGTTGGAGAAATAAATTTTGGAGTAATGAGGAGATGGATGATAAAGGGAGCAAATGAATTGACCCCACGGCAAGTATAGCCTGAAAAATGAGCAGAGGAGAGATGCTGAGGAGAGTGGCTCCGCGAGGTAGGAAAGTGACAGCTGTTGCTTCATGCAAAAGGGGGGCCAACACTGTCTAAGACAAGAGGACCGGAAATTACTAATGAGCTCTCCTCTGAGAGGAAAACATTTCACTGCCTCCGATTCATCTGTGAGAAGGAGATAAAAATCGCACCTCCTCAGGGGGTGGTTGTGAGATTAAAACAAACTGGCCTAACAAATGAAAAGCACCGAGTGCCTAGCACATGGCAACCCCTCAATTAAAGACTGGCTCTGGTTTGAGCGTCCTGCCAGTACGCGAAGGTTGCAGGTTCGATCCCCGGTCAGGGCACACACAAGAATCAACCAGTGAGTGTGTAAATAAGTGGAACAACAAATGTTTGTCTCTCTTCTGTCTTCCTTTCCCTTCCTCTGTCGATCTGAAATCAATAAAATAAAACATAACTAATTTTTTTAAAAAATAAAGGCTAGTTCTTATTGCAATTGATTTGGCAACTGATGGCATCAAGTTCCAGGTATTTTATGTTAAATTTAGGAAGACAGTAGGAAATAAAAGTCTGAGAATAAGCGTGATAATTCTAAATAAGATTACAATCTCCTGATTTTAATACCTGAAAACTTTGAAATCACTCGGGACTTTTAAAGGTCTTTCTGTTCCTTTGAAAGCTTTTCATTCTTTAACCATTTCCTTGTCGATGGTGCATTTATAATACTAACCCTCTGTCAGGTCACCGTATTAAGTAGACCAGGGCTGCCAGAACCAAGTCCACAGACTGTGTGGCTTAAACTATAGAAACTGACTTTCTGACAGGCTGTGGAGGAGTCAGGTCAAGTGTTAACAGGATTAATTTCTCTAAAGGCCTCTCTCCTTGGCTTGTGGATGACTCCTCCCTCTGTCCTCTCACAGTCTTTCGTGTGTGTGTGTGTGTGTGTGTGTGTGTGTGTGTGTCTTTTTTTTTTTAAATATATTTTATTGATATTTTATAGAGAGGAAGAGAGAGAGACAGAGAGCCAGAAACGTCGATGAGAGAGAAACATCGACCAGCTGCCTCTTGCACAACCCCTACCGGGGATGTGCCCGCAACCAATGTACATGCCCTTGGCCGGAATCAAACCTGGGACCTTTCAGTCCGCAGACCGACGCTCTACCACTGAGCCAAACCGGTTTCGGCTGTGTGTGTGTTTTAACCCCTTGTTATAACAATACAGTCATAGTGGATTAGGAACCACTTATAGGACCTCATTTTGCCTTAATCACATCTTTAAAGACCAAATTCCCAATTATAATCACATTTGAGGTACTGGCGGTTAGGACTTTATCATATACATTTTGGAAGGGGAGGGACAAAATTGAGTCCATGATAGTCATTTATGAATAGAGATTAGTGTCAGTCTTTGTGTGAGTCGGAATTGGCGGCTAAGAATTTGAGACCTCACTTTCAAGTAGGAGCAAAAGGAAGAAGGCACACTTCTCAAGTCAAATATTGTCATTTTAACCCTTAACCATTTATGGCAGCCAGTAGGCAAGAAAAACCCAATCTGGGAACATATTATTTAGGCAAATATTATAGCTTTTTCTTTTTTTAAATATATTTTTATTGATTTCGGAGAGGAAGGGAGAGGGAGAGAAGTAGAAACATCAATGATGAGAGTGAATCATTGATTTGACTGCTTCCTGCAAGCCCCCTCCTGGGGATCAAGCCCACATCCCAGGTATGTTCCCTTGACTAGAATCAAACCTGGGACCCTTCAGTCCACAGGCAGATGCTCTGTCCGCTGAGCCAAACCAGTTGGGGCAAGTACTATAGGTTTTAAAAGAAAGGATGACTCTTGGTGCTATGGTAAGTGCTTGGTACAATTTATCTATAAGGAATTTTTGAAATCACACTTTCTCCTCTCTAGTGTACCTTTCAATCAACAGAATTTGCTATATAGTTGAGGGTGCCAATATTTTCTCAAATATTAACTAAAAGAAAACCTAAGTGGGGGGGGGGGGAACACTCCACTTTAATCTACTCTAAACCTGAATGCTGTGGTTTAAAGTGTCTGTAGCCTAAACCGGTTTGGCTCAGTGGATGGAGCGTCAGCCTGCGGACTGAAAGGTCCCAGGTTCGATTCCGGTCAAGGGCATGTACCTTGGTTGCGGGCACATCCCCAGTAGGGGGTGTGCAGGAGGCAGCTGATCAGTGTTTCTCTCATCGATGTTTCTCTCTATCCCTCTCTCTTCCTCTCTGTAAAAGCTCAATAAAATATTTTAAAAAATAAATAAAATAAAAATAAAAAATAAAGTGGCTTCTGTTGGTGTCCACATGAAGGTGTACTGAAATATATATATGTATATCCGCTGTAAACATTAAGCTTTGGGAAGAAAGGGGGAGGTAAGTGAGAGAGGTGGTTTTCCTCCGTGTCTTGTAGGCTTGTCGGGGAAACAAGCACGATGTGCCCGTCATTCCTTTGGACGAAGTGGACCATCCGGACTTGCCGGATGACGATGTCACCGAGGTGGACGCGGCCTCCGTGTACACCCTGCCTGCTGGCGCAGACTTCCTCATGTGCTACTCCGTTGCAGAAGGTGTGTGGGTGTTCAATACACACATAGAATGGGCTCTCCGGGCTCAGTTCCTAGGAGCTTCATCCTGGCTTGACTTGGGTCACGTTTTTTCTGTTGGGGCGAGGTGGTTTGGGCCTGAAGCTCATGGGCGTAGAGTGGGTTTCTTCGGCCAGGTAGCACAGAGTGATAGGTGAAAGTGTAAGAATGCCTTACCGAAAAGTCATCCCTGAGAACCCCAGGTCCTAAAGCTACCAGGGTCTCATTGTATTGGATATTAGCAGACTGCTAGGAATTACTGATGGCGGTAGTGTCATTTGGGCATACCCATGGGAAGCTTTGTTGAAAAGTATTTGGTGATGATTGTTGGTTTGCATTCATTTTATGGTATTCTTCTTTCTAATCTCTCGTCTCTCAAAATCATCGCCTGGCTACTACTATCTTGTAAACTTTTAGGTAATTTTAATCCCATTTTTATAGAACTATATAGAATCGATCTCTTTCCCACATGGGAATAGTCAACAGGAAAAATGTATCATGGATACATCTTTGTCTTTTTCAAGTTTGTTTGTTTTTTTTTGAGACTTTATACCTCTGTGATTATAAAGGCGTTTTGAGTCACAGTAGCTGAATGCCAGACAACTTCAGTGTCCCTTTGCCTCCTCTTTGTTAGGTTATTATTCTCATCGGGAAACTGTGAATGGCTCCTGGTACATCCAAGATTTGTGTGAGATGCTGAAGAAGTTCGGCTCCTCCTTGGAATTCACAGAACTCCTCACCCTGGTGAACAGGAAAGTTTCTCAGCGCCGCGTGGACTTCTGCCAAGACAGAAGCGCAATCGGAAAGAAGCAGGTCCCCTGCTTCGCCTCCATGCTAACTAAAAAGCTGCATTTCTTCCCCAAAACCTAAAGAAGCCTGTTTTATGTATTTGTAGTCTAAATAGATTTCTCTTTTTATATAAATGTCACTTAGATTGAAGCTTATGGTACAGCAATTTAAAACGCTTTAAGGTTTAATGAGAGAACTTTTTTAAAAAAAAATAGTTCATATTGGACATGGTGCAAGGGTTTGGTAGATAAACTAAATCTTCAGGGAATTACTATAAATAAAAAACATTTGTAATACTTGATTTTTATTTTTAAGTTGCAAGGTTACTCAAAATATCAGCCTGATTTAACTTGTATTTTGTGAATTTTTTAAATAAAATTTTATGTTTCCAAAGATTTTTGAAACCCAAGAATAATTCATGTTTTTATCGTTTTCCTAATTCATATTTTTATTCATTTATATTGGCAGGTACACTGTCTCTGTTGCAACTAGTCAACTGCTACTATAGTGCAAAAACAGCCATGGTCAATAAGTGAGAATAGTTGTGTGTCAATAAAACTTTATTTATAAAAATAGGCATAGGTAATAGCTTCCCAGCTCCTACTCTAATTCACCCCATCTTCCCAGATGTTCCTTTTGAGTGTGTGCAAGAATTCAGAAGCATCCTTTCCACGTTCTAGACTCTCCCCAGCACTACACCTGAAAATGCCACAGGCCTTTTCCCTCTTTCTTGGGTACCTAATGTGGACCAGATATTATCATCGGCACTGGAGCGGGTGCATCAGCAAACAAAGCACACCATTTCTGTTCTCCTGGAACTTAACGTTCAGGTGTGACATTAGTAAAATATTTATCCTGGGTTTGCATGTTCAAAGTACTTTATCTCACTTTATTCTCATGCAAATCAATCCTATATAATAAAGAGGTTACGTGTGCAGATTGACCATCACTCCAACACAAGATGGCCACCCCCATGTGGACACAGATGGCCAGCATGGGAGGGCAGTTGTGGGAGGGCCAGGCCTGCAGGTGAGGGCAGTTAGGGGTGACCAGGCCATCAGGGGAGGGCAGTTACTGGTGACCGGGCCAGCAGGGGAATGGTTAGAGGGTGAACAGGCTGGCAGGCAGAAGTGATTAAGGACAATCAGGCAGGTGAGCAGTTGGGAGCCAGCAATCCTGGATTGTAAGAAGGATGTCTGATGGCCCATTTAGGCCCAATCCCAGACATCCCTTTAGGGGTCCCAGGCTAGGCTGAGGGGGACACACACACACACACACACACACACACACACACACACACACGGTGCATGAATTTCATGCACCAGGCCTCTAGTGATACAATTATTTGATGAGAGGTCATGTTAATTGCCTAAAATCTCTAGCTAATAAGTGGCAGAGCCTGCCTGACCCACACACTTTCTCTCCTACACTGGATTTACTCTGTTTTCTGTTAAATCTGGAATCCCACCTCCATTTCCTGACCCCACCCTCCCAATCAACTTCTTTTCATTGTATGTGCTCAGTTCTGGTTAGAGAGGCATCCCACCAAAACACAGCTAAGACCAGTTTGTGGACTCCTCCGACCACTTGTTATATTTTCCCTGACTGAGAAGCCCACCTTCCCAAATTCACCCAAAAGACGAGGCCCACCCTGGCTGGTGTGGCTCAGTTGGTTGACATGGTCTTGTGCGTCAAGATGTTGCTGGTTTGATTCCCAATCATGTATGGGAGGAGCCAATCAATGTTTTGATCTCACATAAATGTTTCTCCCTCTCCCTTCCTCTCTCTAAAAAAATCAATTTAAAAATCTTAAAAACCCAGAGGACAACCAGTTGGCCTTTTTTTTAAAAAAAATATATATTTTATTGATTTTACATAGAGATGAATTGAGAGGGATAGAGAGTTAGAAACGTTGATGAGAGAGATACATCGACCAGCCACCTCTTGCACAATCCCCACCGGGGATGTGCCCACAACCAAGGTACGTGCCCTTGACCGGAATCGAACCCGGGACCTTTCGGTCCGCAGGCCGACGCTCTATCCACTGAGCCAAACCGGTTTCGGCCAACCAGTTGGCCTTTGGGGGGAGAGCCTCCATGTTGCAGAACCAGAAAGCATCCATGTGCCATTGTCACGGGGAAGGGAGCCTGGCCCTGTATGAGTCTGCCCCAGCCCAGCCAGAAATGTGTGGGTTCTTGACTTTGTGCAGGAAAAATTCACAATACGCAGCCAGGTGACTTTGAGGGAGCGTTTACTAAAGCTGGAGTCACATTCTATCCCCATGCAGATTGTCAGAATTGAGATGAGTCCTCAAGACACCCTGCAGGTGACCAAGAATCCTTGATGTGGAAAAACACACACACACACACACACACACACACACACACACACAGGAATTGGGATCTGGGAACCCTTTTCAGTTCCCAGGTGATATTCCTAAAAAAAAACAAACAAAAAAAAAAACGTTACCCAGGGGGGCGTGTGCCCTGGGTGAGCCGTGTGTCCCAGGGGAAGCAGTGGGACCCAGAGGGAGGGGCGGTGAAAACCAGAGGAGGAGCGGACTCTATTCATGTGGTCCTGAGATAGTTACCATAAAACAAGCAGATTGTCAAATGACAGCGGGGAGGGGAAGGAGACCTGGGGGGAGATAAGAGATCAACTGAAGGCCTGGTATGCATGAATATAAGTACAACCAACGAACACAGAACTCTGGGGAGGGAGGGCATGAATGAGAGGTGGGGGGGTGGGGACAATGGTAAGCTATATACACATATAATACCTTAATAAAAAAAAAAGATGCTAAAAAATTTTTTAAAATAAATAAATAAAATAAGCTTGACATTTCTGAAGTTGTTGATTAGAATTGCAAGAGATGAAGCAGGCCCAAAATGCTTTGTTTGATTTTTTCCTCTCAGTGAACACTGTCTTTTCTATCAACAAAAGTCTTGGTCTGAACAGATAGTTTAGAAAATAAAAAACGAATACGAAAAACTAAAAAACAAACAAACAAACAAACAAAAAATGTTAGTGTGCCCAGTTGGCATGGCCCAGTGTTTGAGCTTCAATCTATGAACCAGGAGGTCATAGTTCAATTCCCAGTTAGAAAACATGCCCCAGTTTCAGGATCCATTCCCAGTTGCGGGGGGAAGGGTGCGTAAAAGGCAGCTGTTCAATGATTCTCTCATCACTGATGTTTCTCTCTCTTCCTCTCCCTTCTTCTCTGAAATCAATAAAAATATATATTTTTTAAAAACATGAGTGCATATTCTTAACTAAGTAATAAAACCCTAATATATTGCTAATTTAGAATCTCCGTTTTTCAGAGATATTGATGCAAATAGCAAGTGATCACTGTGTTGTAGTCAAGATACAGTAAGTCTGACTCTGATCTGATTGAAAGATACAGAATACCCTGAACGCACTGAGGGTGTCGTTTTAAGCAAATCTATGATATCAGGCTGTTATCATTGTCAAACACTGAAACAGTGAAATCCTGGATAACAGATTAAATACCATTAGTTTTAAATTTACAAAGATTTATGACCTATATTATAGGTTGATGCTTAAATCTTCCAGCAATGTGTGCACTTGGGCAAATTAACCTAAGCTTCAGTTAACTTATTATTAAATTGGGGTTAAAAAGTAGCACTGCCTTTTTGGCTCAGTGGATAGAGCATCAGCCTGTAATTATAGGGTCCTGGGTTTGTTTCCAGTCAAAGACACATACCGTGGTTGAGGCTTGTGTGGGAGGCAACCAATCGATGCGTCTCTCTCACTGTGATGTTTCTCTCTCTCTGTCTCTCCCTCCTCTCTCTCTAAAATAAAAGCAAAATAAATCAATAAATAGAATAAAAGCATGTCCCCAGGTGAGAATAAAAAATTAGTTACCTCTTAGGATTATAGATTATATGTAAAGCACCTAGTACAGTATTTGGCAACATATAAAAAATATTTATTTCCATAAATATTAGTTAAGATAAAACATTTTAAGTGGCATTTTATAATATAACTGGAGGCTCGGTGCATGAAATTCAGTGAAATCCTGGATAACAGGTCCCCTCAGCACAGCCTGTATCCTCTCCAATCGCGGACCCCTCAGCAGATGTCCGATTACTGGTTTTGGCCTGACCCCAGGGACCGCTGGCTCCTAACAATCTGGGACTGCTGGCTCCTAACTGCTCACTGCCTGCCTTCCTGATCGCCCCTAACTGCCCTCCCCCCCCTCCCGCCAGCCTGATTACCCCTAACTGCCCTCCTTCCCGGCATGGTTGCCCCACACAGCCTCCCTGGTCAGTCATTTGGTTGTCCTTCGCTAAACACCCTGCTGACCTGGTCACCCCACACAGCCTGCTGGCCAGCTGTTACTATAAAGGCATCATGACCAATTTGCATATTACCCTTTTATTAGTATAAATGATAAAAACCTTCCAACAGATATGTATTTAAAATGTACAGTGACGGCCAAAACCGGTTTGGCTCAGTGGATAGAGCATCGGTCTGCGGACTGAGGGGTCCCGGGTTCGATTCCGGTCAAGGGCATGTGCATTGGTTGCGGGCACATCCCCGGTAGGGGGTGTGCAGGAGGCGGTTGGTCGATGTTTCTCTCTCATCGACGTTTCTAGCTCTCTCTCCCTTCCTCTCTGTGAAATACCAATAAAATATATTTTAAAAAAATAAAAATAAAATAAAATGTACAGTGACAGATGGTTATTCGACTTACTGTGATCACTTTATAAAGTATATAAATATTGAATCTCTATGTTGTGCACCTGAAACTAGTATATTATTTATTATATGTCAACTATAACAAAAACAACTTTTTAAAAATAAATAATGATGATTCTAAACGAAGCCTAAGAATGAAAGTGAATGTCAGACACACGCCCATTTCCCCTCCGCACAGGCAGCGAACTCAGGACAGGCTCTCAGCGTCAGTGCCAACTGACCAGCAGCCACTTCGATTCTGATGGACAGATCCAAGCTCCTGCCAGCATTAAACCTCAACAAGCAGGGAAAATCCACAAACCAAAAATCTCAAGTGACAACTCGCAAGAATACCAATATTTTGCAAGCATTTTCTTTTATTAAGAAAAGATATTGAAACAGTCAGATTCAAAACTCAAAAAAGTTCCAGTTTCTAAGTTGCAAAATCAACACATAATGAAAAAATTTAATGACATTTAAAAATGTAAGATTAATTCTTTTCATTGAGTTCCTCCACTTGTGTTCGCAGATAGAGAGAGCGGCGTAACCGGTTCAGGGATTCATTAGCCTGTCAACAAGAAAAGAAAAAGTGCTTGATCAGAAAGCATAGGAAACACATCAGCATGACTGCTGGGGAGAAAATGTCTCCTTAGGTCAATACTTATGCTACACTACTAGTGACAAATGCTGACAATATTTCAATGTATATGGATCTTTCCTAAAAGGTGAGTTTAAGGTTTCTAATACATCCTTATAGTTGTTGTTATATTAGCTTTTCCCATTTATAATGGGTTTTCAAGTGTGATTCAGTGGTGGGAGTGCTGGCCCATGGACTGAAGGGTCCTGGGTTCGATTCCCAATCAAGGGCAGGTACCGGGGTTGCAGGTTCAATCTCTGGCCCTGGTTGGGGCTCATGGAGGAGGCAACCAATCGACATGTCTCTCTCACATCAGTGTTTCTCTCTTTCTTCCCTCTCCCTACTTCTTTTTCTCCCTCCCACCCTCCCGTTCTCTGAAAATTAATGGGAAAAAATATCCTCAGGGGAGGATTAACAAAAATTTTAAACAAAACAAAACCAAAAAAGAATCCACTCTGTAACCTGTCAGCTTCCCTTTCCCCCTCAACTTTATTACCTTAAAAAATGAATACTTCACAGAGTGCTCCTTTAAGTCTTAAATGCCCAATTCTATAAACTATTTGGAAGAACTTCCCTTGGTCTTCTTGGATTGAATCATTCAAATGGAAGAATAGCCACTACATTTTTTTTAAAAGCATCATTATATTTCTCCTAAGTACTGATTATATGAAATAAATTTTTAAAAATTAAGTCTCTTAAACTCTAATTTTTGGATTACAAATTTAATTTTAGTAATACCTTGGTGTGTTTTTTTTTCAATTGAGGAGTGGATAGTTGAGAAGGTACAGGTAACAAAAGATATGATGCTTACTGGCTATTGAGCAATAGAAAATATTTTTACCAAAACTTTTTCTTATAAAATTACTAAGAGAAATTTAAAATTTAGTTACATGTTGAGAAGTTGCCCCCTGAACATTGGGAGGCCGGAAAAAACAGGCCTAAAAGCTGTCTAAGAAATAGGCTCCGGAGACAACATATTGGTTTCATATGTTCATATGGTCTTCCAACTTTCTAACCGTGTATACCTGGGCAAGTGACATTAAGCGCCTTTATTTGCTCATCTGACAATTGGAAAACATGAAAGGAGAAACACCATACTGATTCTCTTAGGGAGAACTTGCAAATGCCTTTTAAGAGCTTGAAATTCTTTATTAGTGTCCACCTTCCTAGAATTCTTTCTTTTATGTTCTTAAAAGGTGATTGAGCAAATTGCAAATGAGCCTGATATTGGATTGTTTTCTTTAAAAATAAACACTCATCAAGAAAAAGATTTCTATTGAAAACTATTATTTTACTATCTCAAAATCATTTAAGACATTTTCACATACACATTTAAAGCTATCACCGTATCAAATACAGAAGACAATAAAATTGTAGGATATGGAGTAGTATCAGACAAGTCAACGAATTCACAGAACAAACCACAATGCATCAAAAATTTAACCAGTGACAATAAGCCACCAATTGTATTTCCTTGACACTAAGTTCTGGCTCCCATACAAGGCCAGCTACCGTATATAAGATGCTGTGCTTGCAATAAAGTACCTCAGCAAGATCTTCTTTTAACTTGTTGTATTGCACCACATCAAAATACTGTTGCTTTGATTTCTTATAAAAGAAGTGCAGAAAATGCCTCCTCTTAATAGCTGAGTAAGTATAATCCTAAAAAAAAAAAAAAAAGAGAACATGTTTTAAATGAACATAATGCCTCTGCAAGCAAGATACATGCCTTAGCAACACTAAAGCAAAAGCAGATGAGTAAAATATTTGCAGTAGCTTCCAGAGCAAGCGCAAGGCAACTAAGGGAAACATTTAGTCTCATTTGAGATCAGCTGCTACTTTCAAAACAAACCAGCTGGGAAGAGAAATCACACATACTGGGAGAAAAAGAGAAACGGAAATTTTTGGTAAAATAATCACAAGATAAAGCTAAAGTTACTGGGTGTAAGGCACATTGTTGTGCTCCATTATGCCCTGCCTGGACTCTTGCCCCTCCTGGCAATTTTCCCATTATTCTCATTGTAGGTTTTATGATCAACGGAATTCAGTTTCTAGTAAACTGCCTCACACATTTTCCAGTGAACTGCCTACAACTGGCCCCCACCTGCACCTGGTCTGACCAGCTACTCTGGCTGACCTTTACAAGAGACATAAATATCCCGCTCTCTGATGCCATTTGGTCTCAGCCCTTCTGCTCGCAAATATAACAATAAATTTATAATTCTTTACCTATTTCGGCCTCGTGCGTTCCTCCTTCGGCGACCCTAACACTGGGTGTTTGCAACACAAATTCAGTTTTATTTGTAGATGAGGGAACAAAGAACATACACTTCACGTGTTATCTCAATGGAGGAATCTCGTGAGTTGTAATATTTGTTTTTCTACAGAAGTTACATATAGTTTCTCTGGGCTGAATATAAATCTCTATTCTCATGAAAAAGAACAAGAACATGTATCAGCTTATAACAACCCAGATAGCCATAATTCAGGAAATGAAAAGGCTTTATTGCTCATTACTTGAATTGGATAAGGAATTATTTGCAGATGCTCTAACTTACTATTTTCCTAACAAACTACTCACCTGTCGAGTGACTAGAAAGTAGGCAAAGAAGACCATGGAATTTGCAAATGTGATGAAGTAGGTAACTGGTTCCATGATGTCCCAGGAGTACACCCACCACGTGAGCCAGGCCAAAGCCCCGCCCTGAACGGACAGCAGCGCCAACCCGGCCCACAGGAGTCCACTGGTCTTAGCTGCTGAGCGAGCTTCGATTTTAGCTTTCATCTGAGAAAAATGAAAAGGTGGTTAACTCAGTTTCAAAGAAAAGGAACAAAAATAATGCATATCTATTACTTTAAAGAGGCTTAATTTATGAAAACACAGAATTTATAAAACATATACATTAATCAGTTCATTAATAAATTATTTTTAAATTATAAAAGTAAAACCTGCTCATAAAAGTTTTTTTTTAATAGAAAAGATGAGTATACAATGAAAACTCAAAAGCCATCCTCTGAACCCCCCCTAAAATGACATCCCGATTTTCTTCAACCCAGCAATTTCACTTCTGGAAATTCATCCTACAGGTGCTCCTGCATACATGTGATCATCACAGATTCATTTTTAAGATTTAAAGACCTAGGAGAAACCAAGATGGCGGCATAAGTAAATGCCTAAACTTGCCACCATGCACAACAACTTCAAAACTATAACTAAAAGACAAAACGGACATCATCCAGAATCACAGGAAGGCTGGCTGAGTAGAAATTCTACAACTAGAAGGAAAGATAAAAGCACACTTAGATTCAGAGAAATGAGGAAGGCAGAGGTATGGAGGTGCGCACATGGAGAGGACTGGCAACTGAGTATGTGGTTGGCTTTTTCAAGCCAGAGGGAGACACAAGCTCCTGATTGCTCTCAACTCCAGTTCTGGGCGGAGACTCTGGGGACCCAGACTCATACAGGGAGAAACTGGACTATCTGGAAGTGGGCAGAACTCAAGGGTGGCTTTCTCTCAGAGGTGCTTGCAGCAATTACTGCTGTACACTGAGACCCTGGGGCCTCTTAGGGCAGGGCTGACAGGAAGCCATTGCTGTTTGCTCTTCCCTGAGATTCCACCCCATCCAAGCTATGAGCAGAGGCTTCTGCATATGAATGGCCTAGTCCTGTAAAATCTAAACTTACCTATCAAACTGCAGCTGATTCAGAGAGACCCAAAACATCCAAAAGAAGGCCAAAGTCCCCCCACAGCTTGCACTGTTTCA
The DNA here is from genome assembly GCA_963924515.1 of Vespertilio murinus. Lineage (NCBI taxonomy): Eukaryota > Metazoa > Chordata > Mammalia > Chiroptera > Vespertilionidae > Vespertilio > Vespertilio murinus. The sequence goes on along the minus strand of OZ004704.1, from coordinate 70,384,323 downwards.
CAGCTGGGCCTCATCTGGGGACCTCCAAAACCCAAACAAAAAAAAAGAGGAACCTGCACATCTCTCTGTAGCTCCTGCTGAGTGGCCTCAGGCAGAGGATAAATTAGCACTTCCTTGGAGATCCAAGAGCCAGTGTACCCAGGGGTCTGAGTAGGACCAGATTACAGCTCCTCAGATCCATAAGGAACACACCCAGGGGAAAGTCTCAGTGAGCAACAAAGCCCTACTGAAGCAAGTCTTGCCTTATAAGGGTGTCTCCAGCACAGAAGTTCTCCCATTATAGACATAGCTGATCTTCATAGCCAATTGGCCTGGAGGTAAATTCCTCCCAGTGATACTAACAACAAGCAAGGCTTAACTACAACAAAACTGTGCACACAGCCCACAAAAGGGTGCACCAAAAGTGTCCACCTCAGGTAACTGGGGAGGCTGAGCCACTGGGCCCTATAGGACACCTAGCACACAAAGCCACTCTATCAACACAGGGAAGCCGCCAAAATGTGGAGATAAAGAAACAGGTCACAAATGAAAGAAATGAAATAAAGCAAACTATTGGATATAGAGTTTAAAACCACAGTTATAAGATTTTTCAAGAATTTTCTAGAAAAGGCCAATAAATTTAATGACAGCCTCAAGGATATGAAAAAGGACCAACTGGAAATTAAACATACACTGACTGAGATAAAAAATATTATATAGAGACCTAACAGCAGACTAGAGAAATGCAAGAATCAAGTCAAAGATTTGAAATACAAAAAAGCAAAAACACTCAACCAGAAAAGAAAAAAGAAAAAAACAATCCAAAAATATGAAGATAGGACAAGGAGTCTCTGGGACAACCTCAAGCATACCTGAATTATGGGGGTGCCAGAAGAAGAGAGAGTGCAAGTTAATGAAAACCTATTTGAAGAAATAATGACTGAAAATTTCCCCCACCTGGTGAAAGAAATAGACTTACAAGTCCTGGAAGCACACAGAACCCCAAACAAAAGGAATCCAAAGAGGACCACACCAAGACACATCATAATTAAAATGCCAAGAGCAAACGACAAAGAGAAAATATTAAAAGCAGCAAGAGAAAAACAATTAGTTACCTATAAGGGAGCACCCATACGATTGCCAGCTCATTTCTCAACAGAAACTATGCAGGCCAGATGGGAGTGACAAGAAATATTCAAAATGACGAATAACATGAACCTACCACCAAGATTACTCTACCCAGCAAAGCTATCATTCAGAATTGAAGACAGATAAAGAGCTTCACAGATAAGAAAAAGCTAAAGGAGTTCATCACTGACAAACCAGTATTATATCAAATGCTAAAAGGTATTCCTTAAGAAGAAGAGGAAGAAGAAAAAGGTAAAGGTAAAAATTAGGAACAACAAATACATATCTATAAACAAGTGAATCTAAAAGTCAAGTGAATTAAAAATCTGATGAACAGAATAAACTGGTGAAAATAATAGAATCAGGGGCATAGAAAGGGAGTGGACTGACAATTCTCAGAGGGAAAAGGGTGTGAGGGGTGCAAGAAGAGACTGGACAAAAATCATACACCTATGGATGAGGACAGTGGGGGGGGGGGAGTAAGGGTATGGGGTGGGATGGGAACTGGGTGGAAGGGAGATATGCGGGGGGAGGAACAATTGTAATAATCTGAACAATAAAGATTTAAATAAAAATATTAAAAGACCTAAAACTATCCATCTATCCATCCAGATGCTATGCAGCTGTAATGAAGAAGCTCTCTATGCAGCCCTATGGGGGTCTCTCCAGGACGTAGGCACACGGCCAGCACATTGCAGGCTCGGCTGCAGATCACCACAGTGAAGTGAACACTGCAATAAAGTGAGTCATGTGGACTTTTTGGTTTCCCAGTGAATATAAAAGTTATGTTTACACTATACTGCAGTCTATTAAGTGTGCAACAGTATTGCGTCTACAAAAGCAATATACATACCTTAATTTAAAAACAATTTACTTCCATAATTGTTAACCATCATCTGAGCCTTTAGCAAATTGTTATCATTTTGCTGGTAGAGAGTCTTACCTTCAATTTGCAAAAAAAAAAAAAAAAAAAAAAAAAAAAGGGCAAGCAATATCTATGAGGCGCAGTAAGACCAAGAGAAATAAAATGAGGTAGTCTTGGATACTGTTAGTTGAAAAAAGGTAAGAATAGTGTGTAATAGCCCATGTCCTTTTCTGAAAAGGGAAAATGTAACATATCTTCATTTGCACATAAAATCTGAGATGGTTCACAGGTGTGGGTATATGGTACTGGGGGGACAGTGAAGAAAAACCTCCCATTGGCCAAAATTTTGTTCTTAATAATAAAAAAAAATTTTTTTAAGAAAAATTAAAATGTAGGTATACAATCCAATAAACAATAGTAAAAAGTCCCCCTCTCTGCCATCCCTACATATCCTAAGAGTTAATCACTATTAAAAGTTTATTTTATTTCCAGAAATTTTCTATTCATATACAAAGTTACATCCTACCCTTTTTCAAAATCACAAGTAGAATCACTGATTTAAGAAATGCAGTTGGTTTTTTTTTCCCCTTAAATTAAAACACGACTCCACTACCTCCTCCCCCCAAAAGTTTCTTTCTCCGCAACTGATTAACCTCAGATATTAGAACGCCATCACTGACTCTCCACTTGCAGTTCTGTTAAGCAGAGCTGGGGCCGTGGGCCTGTCTCTGATAGAGAAACTGGGGTAACAGTGCAGCTAGTGCACCCCAGCTCATATTTATGCTCATGTACAGAGACGTCCCGGCCCTCCGTGGAGAGGAGGCAGAGCAGCGTCTGAGATGGCAGCTCTAGAGTCAGACCCCCGGAGCCCGGGTCTGGCTCTCCAGGCCAGCTGTGTGCCTCTGCTGTCTGTGTTCCCCAGCTGAAGAACGAGAACGACAGCAGTACTAAACTTGTGGCTCACGGTGAGGGGTAAAGGAGAACATGAGTATATGTAAATCATTCAAACTAAGCAATTTCTTTGTAATATGACTTGTTTTTTTTTGTGTGTGTGTGTGTTTTTTAAATCTTCATACAGGAAGAGTGAGGGAATGTCCATTACCAGAACCCTGGTGAATGAATACCTCACCTTGGTTTGTAGAAAAATGCTCCCGTGGACAGCACTCAATAAAAACTGGGTATTATTCTCAGACTCAACTGTGACGTTTCCTCACCTGTTCGAGGGGCTGCAGCTGTCCCTTCAGGTGGTCAATTTCCTCCAGTAAATGGTGCTCCCTCTTCTTCTGAAACTCTTCTAAATGCAAGGCTGTAAACAGTCTGTGAACCAAGGATTTCATGTTTTCCAACTCGGCAGTGTGCTCACTACACGGTTTTTCTGAGAAAAGACACGAGGGAAACAGAAGGCAGTCACCACATTTTTTCCTCCAGGGTCTCCAAGTCCAGGGACCCACATCTGATTCCCCGCGGCTGGCCCCGCGCTGGCCCATCAGCCTCCTCACTCCTGGGAAGCTTTTGGTCTCGGGTGATTCTGTTAGTCCCGCTAACACAAAGACAACTTGGAATGGTAAATTACCAGACAGCAGGCTTAAAATCATCATGTTTTGGTTTGCCTTTTTTCTTTGTAATATGACTTGCTGTTCCTTTAAAAATCTTTGTACAGGAAGAGTTTATAACACACCTTAGTTTATAACACATTCATTTATGGGCTCCCTTTCATTCCTGAGTTCCACGCAAGATCCCTCCCCCTACCCTCCAACCATCTATCCACAAATTATTTTAGGATCCACAAGGGAGGAAAGCCGGTGTACAAACAAGTAAACAGAAGTATAATGTGCATATGAAAAGCAATTCAAGTGTAAGCTCTTTACAGGAAGGTACAGATCTGAAAAGAGGCTCAGAGTGACAAGGAAGGGCGTCGCCATGTCCGAGACTTTAACAAAGACTTAATTCTTCTGGTGACAGATTTCTCTCATCCTTTCGCCTCTATGGATCTATAAATTCACACGGACTGGGCTGTCATGATACCTTTCCGAGGGTTGTAACTGTCCCTCAGCCGTGGAAGAGACCCTGAGGGGGGGACAAGGTGAGAGAAGGGCCTTCCCACCAAGCAGCAGCGGACTGACTGCACAGGGTCTTAGATCCTGGAGTCACCATCAGCCCGGCGGTTTTTCAGGTTTTGCCAACAGTCCTGCAGTTATTTCTCTTCCGTCTCCACCCACTTCTTCCAGACTTACTGTGGTCTTTTATTTTTATTTATTGTCTAAAGTTTTACATAGGTCTCCTTTCCCCTATAGTGTGGTCTTTTTGTTTGTTTGTTAGTTTGTTTTTAAATATATTTTTATTGATATTTTACACAGAGGAAGGGAGAGAGATAGAGAGCTAGAAACGTCGAAGAGAGAGAAACATCGACCAGCCACCTCCTGCACACCCTCCACCGGGGATGTGCCCACAGCCAATGTACATGCCCTTGACCGGAATCGAACCCGGGACCCTTCAGTCCGCAGACCGACGCTCTACCACTGAGCCAAACCGGTTTCGGCCATATGGTGGTCTTTAATCCCTTCCACATTATGAGTTAAAGCTGCCTCAAAGAGGTGAAAACCAGAAGTTCCATTCTAGGTTTTTGAGAGTTGCAGAACAGTCATAGCTCTTTTGTTTTGATGAAATATGCACTAATATGTAAAAGGTCTCCATACAGAAGAAAGGTACAGGTGGGCCACGATTTTGGCCAAAGCTGTGGCGGGTTTCAAGGACAAATAAGGCCAGACACTAATTTAAAATGGTAAAGACAGACTTTATTCAGTAACTATTGCACAGGGAAGGGGATCCAGTGTGAACTGAACTCAACTACTTCTCTCTTTTTAATATATTTTATTTATTTTTTACAGAGAGGAAGGGTGAGGGAGAGAGAGTTAAAAACATTGATGAGAGAGAAACATCGATCAGCTGCCTCCTGTACACCCCCCCCCCCATGGGGATGGGCACACAACCAATGCACATGCCCTTGACTGGAATCGAACCTGGGACCCTTGAGTCCGAAGGCCAATGCTCTATCCACTGAGCCAAACCGGTTAAGGATGAATTCAGTTTCTATTTGCCCAGAGGTGACTGGGTGTTTTAAGGGAGAGAGGGGAGCATCAGGGGCTTAAGCAGAGTTAGGGAAGTGGAAATTTATAAAAAGTGGGAATGGGAGGTGGTTAATGAGACTGGGCCATTTGGAACTGTTAATTGGTGCCTGCCAGAGCAAAGGGTCCACCAGGCTGGGCGAGCAAGAGTTACCTCCTTGAATGCCTGCATTGCAAATAGCAGCCTCTCAGGTTCCTAAGGAGTCAGCTCTGGGTGGCAGAAGAGTCACACTCCAAAGGAGTAGAGAAAGGGTGTATAATTGCAAGTTACAGTTATTGCTCTGAGAGGCCTCAGACCTATCTGCCTCTCACCAGGTTTTCACTGGAACAAACAGTCAATTCTCCTGAAAGTGCTGAGCTTTCTCAGGCAAACATTTCATCATCCCAGGGATGTGGCCTTGAGCTGTGACAAACTATGCTGGTGTTTATTCAAGTCTTTTAGTGTGTGTGTGTGTGTGTGTGTGTGTGGCGGGGGGACACAAAATCCATTGTTTTGAGAGTGCCCGGTTTTTACAGGCCAAGGGGAGGCCTAGCTAAGAAAAGGGTGCTGACCAGCTGGACTGAAGTTTGGTCAAACTTCGAGGAGACAGTCTATGTCAAGTGACACAAAATGTTCATCTGAGTTCAATGGCAAACACTTTGGCTATACACTTTCAGAAATGTGGGCATTGCAGAATTCATATATTGTATTATAAATTTCAATGTTTGTCTCTGGTATCTCCTAACAAAAGCCAAAAATGAGAGGGAATTTTTTTGTCTTCACAAGCTGTTTATTCCTTTTATATGTGCCTTCAATATGGATTTCATTTTCACATTCTAAATTTTCAAATCCAAATTTGACAATGCTTTAGGAAAGAAATGGAGGGTAGCCCTCGCTGATCGGGCTCAGTGGATAGATAGTCGGCTGCGGACTGAAGTCCCGGGTTTGATTCTGGCCAAGGACACAGGCCTGGGTTGCGTTGCGGGCTCGACTCGCAGTGGGGAGGCATGCAGGAGGCAACCAATCAGTGATTATCTCTCATCATTGATATTTCTATCTCTGTCTCCCTCTCTCTTCCTCTATGAAATCAATAAAAATATATTTTTTAAAAGAAATGGAGTGTAGATGCATTTTTGTTTGTTTTGTTAATCCTCACCCAAGGATATTTTTCCATTGATTTGTTTTTCCCATCCCACAAGAAGCCATGACTTTATTAATGACAGAAACAGTACAAATTTCAAACCAAGCTGCAGTAACTCTTTTGAAACACACATAAAAAGTATCCTCCTGCCGAAACCGGTTTGGCTCAGTGGTAGAGCGTCGGTCTGCGGACTGAAGGGTCCCGGGTTCGATTCCGGCCAGGGGCATGTACATTGGTTTCGGGCACATCCCCAGTGGGGGGTGTGCGGGAGGCAGCTGGTGGATGTTTCTCTCTCATCGACGTTTCTAGCTCTCTATCTCTCTCCCTTCCTCTCTGTAAAATATCAATAAAATATATATTTTTTAAAAGTATCCTCCTTTTTAGATGATTACATTGTTAATTCCATAATAGCATTTACAATATCATAACTGTTGTTCTTCAGAGCTCGGAATGCTTTTGCTCTTGACACATTTGCTTGTGACATGACCAATTCCAGGTCCTTAACTTCCACACCTGTTTCATCAACCTCTTCCTCCTCACTCTCCTCTTGTCCAATTGGAGTCTATATGTTTGCTTGAATGTTGAGACAGCTTCACCTTGAACTTTGAATTTCTCAGCAGCTGCTAGCTGTGCTTACTGAGGTAAATCCTCAATCTTGGCTTCTCCCAAAACTGTGTAGGTATCTGAAGCAGGGCTCTTGTAGACATCTGGTTTTGTGATGACAAAGAGGATATTCTAAGATACCCTAGTAACCCCTGTATCCTGCCAAAGACCCAGTTTGGACATAGCCTTTCATTCCTTCTTTTCACTCGGGCTCTGTTTTGCTTTGCTGACTGGTTCTTCATTGATGTCAGCCGCCGCAGCCAGCTGGGCTTGCTGTGTGGTTGCCTGTGTGGAATCTTGTTCTTCGAGCTCTGGTACTGATTCATCACTGTCAGGTTCTGTCCCAGACCCTGTCTCAGCCTGGGGCTGTCGCAACTCGTGCTCTGCAGCAGGGACTGTTTCTGTGGCCTCATCCCACGCTTTGTGCAGGGAACGTGGAACCAAGATAGCAGAAAGAGAGCGAGCGACAGTGTGACCTCTATTTTTCCGTTGATTTTTAGAGAGAGGGAAAGGGATGGGGAGAGATAAAGGGAAAAACATGGATGTGAGAGAGACACATTGATTGGGTGCCTCTCACACATGCCCGGAGCAGAGCCAGGGATCGAGGCTGCAAGCAAGGTACGTGCCCTTGGCCAGAATCCAACCCAGGATCCTGGAGTCACTATCAGCCCAGGACCCGTCAGTCTGTGGGCTGATGCTCTGTCCACAGAGCCAAATCAACTAGGGCTGTAGATGCATTTTTTAAAAAAACTGCAAATTTACTATTTTATAAACGTCATGTCCCATTAGCCTCGTACAATTCCTCTCTCATTTTCTTTCCAACCATGCCTACTGCGCCCCTTCTAATTTAATTTACATTGTGAGGCTGGGCAAGTCTGAGTCAGTGAAACACCTCTTTTATTTAAATATATTTTATTGATATTTTACAGAGAGGAAGAGAGAGAGATAGAGAGTTAGAAACATCAATGAGAGAGAATCATCGATCAGCTGCCTCTTGCACACCCCCTACTGGGGATGTGCCCACAACCAAGGTACACACCCTTGACCGGAATCGAACCTGGGATCCTTCAGTCTGCAGGCTGACGCTCTATCCATTGAGCCAAACTGGTTGTGACAGTGAAGCACCTCTTAACCCTGAGGACAAGTGAGACATGGACTCACTGGCCTCATATCTGCAGGGCAGGCCAAAGGCCTATCCAGATATACATAAAACCTCACACTAAAGACTCCGCTGCTTCTGTTTCTATTACTCAATACATCACATCCAGCTTTCAACAAAAAATTACAAGGCAAGGTAAAAGGAAAGGAGAAAAAACCCTGAAGAAACAAAGTAAAATCTGACACAGCAGAGACTTTGGAATTATCAGACCATGAAATTAAGACAAATGTGATTAAACTGATAAGGGCTATGATGAAAGAAGTAGACAACATGTAAGGAAAATGAGTAATGTAAACAGAAAAATGGGAATTATAATTTAAAAAAACCTATGGCCAGAAACCAAAATACCATAACAAAAGTGGAGAATGCCTTTAATGGGCTCAACAGTAAACAAAAGGGAGGAAAGAGTCAGTGAGCTTGAGGATATGTCTATAAAAATTTCCCAAACTGAAAGGGAAAAAAAGGGGGAGCGAGGAGAGAACGGGAGAAAGGGAACAGAATATCCAAGAAATGTGGTACAATTACAAAAGGTATTTATAGTATGCATGATGGGAATATCAGATGGAGAATAGAGAAAGGAACAGAAGATCAGAAATTTGAAATAACTATAATTAATATGATAAGGATTCTACTGAAATAAAGTAGGTAACATGCAAGAACAGATGAGAAATATAAGCAGAGAGATGGGAGTTCTAAGAAAGAATCAAAAGGAAATGATAGAGATCAAAAACGCTATACCAGAAATGGAAAATGCTCTTGATGGGCTCATTAGTAGATGGGACAGGTTAAGTAAACAATTCTAAGCTTGAAGATGTCAATGGAAATTTCCCAAACTGAAAAACAGAGAGAGAGAGAGAGAGAGAGAGAGAGAGAGAGAGAGAGAGAGAGAACACTGAATAAAACAGGGCGGGATATCAAAGAACTTCGGTACACTACAAAAGGTATAGCATACATGTAATGGGAAGAAAGGGGTCAGGCTGGAAGAAAACATTTGAAGCAATAATGACTGAGAATTTCCCATATTAATGCCAGACACCAAACCATAAAGAGATGCAGAAATTTCAGAGAATATCAAGGGGATAAATGCCTCCAGGCCCCCTATACCTAGGCGTATCATATTCAAACTAAAGAAAATCAATAAGAAAGAAAAAATCTTGAAAAAAGGCAGAGGAAAGAAAAACACCTTACCTATAGAAGAGCAAAGATAAAGTTACGTCTGCAAAGGGAAAGGGGGGTGGGAGTAGTAGAAGAGTGTATGGAGAAATAAAAAATAAAAATATTTAATAAAAGTGAAAAAAGTTACAGTACATCTGACTTCTATGAAACTCCAGAAGAAGGGAGTAGAGTGAAATATTCAAAGTGTTTACAGAAAATCACCACTAACCTAGAATTCTGTATCCTTCAAAAGTGAAGGAGACATAAAGACTCTCCAACAAAAATAGAGGGAATTTGTTGCTAGTACATCTACTTTGCAATGTTAAAAGATCTTCAGGGAAGGAAAATAATACATGCCAGGAACTTAAATCTACATAAAGAAAGGAATTCGTCATTAAAGAAAGTATAAGGAGAGATACAATCAAAACTTAGTTTTCTTTTTCTTTATTCTTAACTGACTAATGGCCCAGTGCACGGATTCATGCACACTGAAAGGAAATTAATTAGAAGAAATCTCTTAATACTACTATTAGCCATTTCTCCTCAATAGGAGTGTCAGAGATGAAAGAAAATTAGTAAATGTATATGAAAGTAATATGTAAACTAAGTAAACAATAACAACATGACATAACAAAGACATGATATAAGAACAACATTGATAAAAAACAATGACTGATAAAGTGCTTAAAATTATTCTAATATCTCCCTGTATACCACATTAAGAGTAATAACACTTTCAGAGTGCTTAACTAATTTCCCGTGTGATGAAGTATTTACAACTTAACTTTAAATGTCACACGCTTTTTGAACTCGAGAGAAAGCAACATATAACTGACCATGTACGAAAACAAGTTCAGGTAAGAATATTCCTACTCTGTCTGGAGTTTATCCTTGTGATTTATTAATAGTCATCACAAATGGTTGCATCACAGAAAACTATCTTTGAACTAATTTAAATGGGAGGCCAGTGTCAGACAGGGACAAATCAATTTTTGGAATCAGAACAACCTCTCCTTCCACAGCCCCTTGTTAATACTTCAGCTTCGATTATGTTAGGTCGCAATCTTGTGCCAATAAATCTAGTACCATTACAAACCTTACTAATAAGGTTTCTCAGTAGCATGATGATTGCACCTATTTTCAATTTTAATTTATGACACAGCATTCCCGAGTAATACTATTAAAAAAATAAAATTTTCCTTTTCGGCATCATCCCTTGAATCAATGGAATCATCACTCAAATGTCAACAAAAACAACCAAATTCACAATCGACAATGACAGATTAAAACACAGGCATGCGATTGGCACCAGCAAGAGCTTTATATGTATTGCACATGTGCGAGTCATCGTTTATTTTTAAACTGCCAGTGTGCATCATATGTACCAGCCAGTCAGTCGGATGGCCAGATGGATGTACAGTCGGTCACTTAGCCTTTTATATATGTAGAAATAACAGAACAGTTTGTTCAAAATAATGATAGCAAAAATATATTCAATAGTGATAGCTTATACGTACATGAAATGAATGACAAGGAATGGGAGAGAAGAATTAGAAATATGTGATTATGCCCTAGCCAGTTTGGCTCAGTGGATAGAGTGTCAGCCTGCAGACTCAAGGGTACCAGGTATGATTCTGGTCAAGGGCACATGCCCAGGTTATGGGCTCAATCCCCAGTTGGGGGCATGCAGAAGGAAGCCAATCAATGATTGTCTCTGATCATTGATGTTTCTATCTCTTTCTCCCCACCCTTCCTCTCTGAAATCAAAAATATGTATTTAAAAATGAAATAAAATGTGTCAACAAATATACCAAAGCCAATTCAAATACTAAAGGGGGAAAAAAGAAATATGTGGTTATTATAAGGTATTGCAATGCCTGTGAAAGTAAACTTGGATTACTTTTAAATGTATATTGCAAAATCTAGGGCAACCACTAGGAAAAATTTAAGAAGGATTAATGCTATACTAAGAAAATAGAATAATATAAATGTTCACTAAAAACCACAAAAGCAGAGAATCCATGAAAGACAAAATTAGAAATAAAGAACAATGACTACAAATAGAAATCATTAACAAAAGTCCTCAACAATATAAAAGTAAGTTAAATCCAACAATGTATAAAAAGAATTATACACCATGACCAAGGGGGATTTATTGCAGATATGAAAGGCTGATTCAGCATTTAAAAATCAAATGCAATCCATCACATCAACAGGCTAAAGAAGAAAAACCACATGATCATATCAACAGAAAAGCATTTGACAAAATCAGCAAACTAGGAAAAGAGGGGAACTTCCTCAACTTAAATAAAAACATATGACATAGTATTTAATGGTGGAAAACTCTAAGAGTCCCTACTAAAACCAGGAAAAGAGCAAGATGTCTCCTCTCACCATTCTTTTCAAAATCATACTATAAGTCCTAGCTAATAAAATAAAATAAAGAACAAAAAAGACAAATGTATCCTAATATATAAAAAGCCAGGGGCCATCACGACTGAAACAACTGGACGGACAACTGAACAGCAGGCTGCATGGGTGACCAGGCTGGCAGGGGGCTTAGTGAGGGACGACCTAATGACTAAACAGCAGGCCACATGGGGCGACCAGGCTGGCAGGGGGCGGGGGGCGGGGGAGGAGGAGTTGGGGGCGACCAGGCTGGCAGAGGGGGGCAGTTGGAGGTGACCAGGCTGGCAGGGGGGTAAGTTGGGGGCAACCAAGCCAGCAGGGGAAGCATTGAGGGGCAACTAGACCAGTGGGGGGAGCAGTTGGGGGGAGCCAGGCTGGCAGGGGGCAGTTAGGGGCAACCAGGCCAGCACGAGGAGCAGTTGGGAGCAATCAGATTGGAGGGGGGGGTAGTGAAGGGTGACTAGGCTGGCAGAGGAGGGCAGTTGGGGGTGACCCAGCTGCTGGGGGGGGTCAGTTAGAGGTGATCAAGCCAGCAGGCAGAGGCAGTCAGGGGTGGCTTGGGGAGCGGGGGGGGGGGGGCAGTTAGGGGCGATCAGGCAGGCAGACGAGCCGTTAGGAGCCAGCGGTACTGGATGTGAGAGGGATATCCGACTGCTGGTTTAGGCCTAAACTGGCAGTCAGACATCCCCTGAGGGGTCCCAGATTGGAGAGGGTACAAGCTGGACTGAGGGAACCACCACCCCCCCATGCATGAATTTCATGCACTGGGTCACTAGTTAAGAAAGAAATAAGTTGATGACTACTTGTAAAGTAGAGGTTGATAGCAATTGAGGCTTCTGGTTAAGATGACGGAGTAGATAAAGACTGTGCTCATCTCCTCCCATGACCACATCGATATTAAAACTAAATTATAAAGCAATCACCCTTAAAATCCACCTGATGACCAGCTAAATAGAACTATACAGATTTAAAGAAGAAGCCATGTTGAGACTGGTAGAAGAGGTGGAGATGCAAAATGGTCTGGTCCCAGATCCATATAAGGTGGATAAGAATTGGGTGGGGTATCTTGGTTGTAGAGGTCCCCCCAGAGGAATGAGGGGTCCCCAGTCCCCACACCAGGCTCCCAGTGAGGGGTCCCCAGTCCCATACCAGGCTCCTTAGCACCAGTGCCAGGAAAAAGAGTCCCCACAACATCTGGCTGTGAAAATTAGCAGGGATTCTGTCCAAGTGAGACTGAAGGGTGCTGTCTACCCAGGTGTCCCCTTAAAGGAGGGGTGAAGAACATCCAGCCCGAGGGCCTTAAAATCATTTGGTCTGTCCCTGCCAAGGCATCAGGGGCGAGTTAATTAACTGCTTGAGCAAATGTAGCGGATAATTTTTAATTTGATAATTTTGTATGGTCTGCGAATGATGTTATAAATACCCAAATGGCTTGTGGCAGTAAAAAGGTTCCCTACCCCTGTCAAACCAACAATAAGAAAATGAACAACCTGCTTTAAAAATGGGCCAAAGACACCTCACCAAAGATATACAGAAGGCAAGTAAGCATTTGAAATCACATGTCAATAGGCAATTGCAAATTAAAACAAGAATGATTTATGACTACACTACCTATTAGTACGGGCAACATCCAAAACGCTGACTGACAAATGCTGATGAGAATGTGGAGCAACAGTAACTCTCATTCACCGCCCATGGGAATGCAAAATGGCACGGTCACGTCAGAAGAAAATATGCCAGTTTCTCATAAAACTAAGTGTACTCTTACTCTACAATCCAGCCATCATGCTCCTTGGTATTTACCTAAATGAATTGAAAACTCATGACCACACATGAACCTGCACACAAATGTTTACAGCCACTTTATTCATAATTGTCAAAATCTAGCCTGGCCAGACAGCTCAGTTGGTTAGAGTGTCATCCTGATACTCCAAGGTTAGGGGCTTAATCCCCAGTCAGGGCACATACAAGAATCAGCCAATGTATGCATAAATAAGTGGAACAACAAAGCAATGTCTCTCTCAAATCAATACTTTTTAAAAATTGTCAAAACTTGGAAACATTAAGATATCCTTCAGTAGGTTGAATGGATAAACTGTGATACATTCAGACAATGGAATAGTATTCAGCACTAAATAGAAATAAGCTATCAAGCCATGAAAATACGTGGATAAAACTTATATGCATAGTACTTAGTATTTGGGAAGGCCAATCTGAAAAGACTACATATTGTATGATTCCAATTGTGTAACATTCTGGAAAAGGCCACACTATGGAGATAGTAAAAAGATCAATGGCTGACATGGTTGGAGGTATGAGGGGGAATGAATAGGCAGAGCACCAAAGATTTTTTTGGCAGTGAAACCCCTCTGTATAATACTACAAATAGTGGATAAACCAAAAGCATTAAAAGAAAATCTATAATAATGGATATACGTCATTACACATTTGTCAAAACCCATTAAATGTACATTTAAAGTGAGCCCTACTGCCAACTGTGCGAGTTGAGTGATGACGAGGTGTGGGTGTTGGTTCATAGGTTGTGACCAATGTACCGCTGTGGTGCTCGATGGAAGGGGAGGCTGTGGGGAGGTGGGCACAGTGCATATGGGAAACTCCGTACTATCTGCTCCACCTTGCTATGGACCTAAATCTACTCTAAAAACTAAAGTCTATTTTTAAAACAAGAGTTAAAAGCTGTGCAACAATACACGTTTGAGTTCATGATTTTCCAACCTACGGTACTTCTTAAAACAATAATGTCAGGTTAGGCATTCAAGTTCCTAAAGGGAAGCCTTAAAGGTCTAAAAGGAGCCGAAACCGGTTTGGCTCAGTGGATAGAGCGTCGGTCTTCGGACTGAAAGGTCTCGGGTTCAATTCAGGTCAAGGGCATGTACATTGGTTGCGGGCACATCCCCAGTACGGGGTGTGCAAGAGGCAGCTGGTCGATGTTGCTCTCTCATCAACGTTTCTAACTCTCTATCCCTCTCAATTCGTCTCTGTGTAAAATCAATAAAATATATATTTTTTTTAAAAAAAATAAAAGGTCTAAAAGGAGTCTATGAGGCTAAAGGTCCTGCTGGGCAACTTCTACTGATCATCAACACTCCGACTAGGAAAGTGTGAACATGCTTCTCCAAAGCTGTCTTGGCCATTTGATGAATTTAAAAAGATTCGCTAAGATAAACTACCTCCCTCTAAAAGTCCCATGGCTACAGGGAAATGTCAAGATCCCTGGTCCCATTAGCTGAGTTCCTTACCTTTCTTGGGGCATTGCACATCGTATGTTATTTTATTGATGACAAGTTTAAAGTCATTCATTAGCAAAAATCCCATCAAGGTTGAAGTTGCAATCTCACTGCCATCTGAAAGAGAAAATAATGCAAAAATATATTCTTGTTTCAGAGCAGTAAGAACCTTTGCCCGGTATACAGAGAAATGCTTGCTAGCCCGGGTCTTTATGGAACAGCAGTGGGCCTGTCTTTTGGGAGCTCCTAGTCCCAACACTGCTCCCACCGGGAGGAACCTGCCCTTCGGCTCCACCGTTCATCCCCCCGGACACGCAGGGCAGGCAGCCGCTCCCTCTCACCCTGCCAGTGGGCTGGGATCCAGGCTGCGGTCCCGGGGAGACTGCACCTGCATTCAGGGGAGGTGGGAACTTGCACAGCCAGGCCAGAGGGTACGGTGGCGGTGGGGTGGGGGGCTGCGGATGTCACAGCAGAGCCCATCAGGCTGCTCCTGGGCCCACCTGGTCCGCTGTGTTCTCCCTCGGGTCCTGCCCGCCTCTGAGCCTGGCCCTCTGGCAATCCCAGTCTCAGAGTCTGCCGATGCTCACGCTTCTGTGGCTTACAGCCATGCCTAATAGGCCGTACCATTTTTAAAAGCTGCCTTCCTCTTATTTTTAATTGCTATCGGTGAACACTGATTTGTGTTTGGTAAAACCGAGTAGGCAAATTACCACACACCCACCACCACCACACGGGGCTCCCTCCCTGTCTAGTCTGGGAAAGATAAAAAAGAGGCAAAGCTGCCAGCGGTGGGGGTGGCAGAGATAGTAATAAACATAATTAAACCTACGGAGTAAATCTGCATTTCTGTGGTTTACTGTACGGAGGTGGAAAGAGGCAGGAGAGAGTCTAACAGTAGTTACAAATATTCCAGGAACATTTCAGGGGGCAAAAAATCTTTTGGAAAATTTCAACCTCCGCGTGCTTTTGCACAGCTTCCCACATAGCCTCATTTGTGTTGTTATACTTTTGAATTAAACTTTAATGTAAGCCAGATGTGAAGAAAGCAAAGTCATTGAGCGGTAAGCAAAAAGCTGGTGCTGTGTAGGAGTTCCACTTTCTATCATTCCTCCCTCAGGACGGTGATAGAAGTGCGACACATCAAGCCAGGATGCGGATGGCCTGGCATTTGCTTGGCTACATCACCGCGGTGCTATTTCAGCTGCGTGAGTGCGTGTGGGACGGCAGTGACACTGCCCGGGAAATCAGGAAGCCCCCGGTCGCCTGCCTCCGTCTGCTCCTCTGCTGCTCTCTTGTTCCAGAGGCAGCGAGTCGGGTCTGCACCTGCGTCTGCTCCTGTTTCTCAGCTGGGGTGAGATCACTTTCTGAGCAGCTGCCAAATAATTCAACCCACACCGTGAGCAAAACTGTGAACACTCTTTTCATGCCCAAACTACATGCAGACAGATTCCACCCACTGAGCTTCGTTTTATTTCTTTTATTTGGCACACTGCTTTTATTTATTTTTAAATTTAAAACATTTAAATGTTGACATTCTCTCTCTGCTTTGCCCGCCCTCACCCACCTCTACCTTCCCCTCCCTTGGCCGTCTCCCCACTACTGTCGGTGTCCATGGGGTATGCATATATGTTCTTTAGCTAATTACTTCACCTTTTAAAAATATATATATATTTTATTGATTTTTTTTTTTTACAGAGAGGAAGAGAGGGGTAGAGAATTAGAAACATTGATGAGAGAGAATCATCGATCAGCTGCCTCTTGCACACGCCCCACTGGGGATGTGCCCGCAACCAAGGTACATGCCCTTGACCGGAATCGAACCTGGGACCTTTCAGTCTACAGGCCGATGCTCTACTCACTGAGCCAAACCAGTTTCAGCTCCTTCACCTTTTTTATTCAGTCACCCACACCTGGCACCAGCCAGACTCTTCCATGCATCCAAGCTCCTGGTTCCATTTCATTCGTCAGCCTATTTTGTTCATTAGATTCCACATGTCAGTGAGATCGTATGGGGCTTGGCTTTCTCTGACTGGCTTAGCATAATACTCTCCAGGTCTATCCATGCTGCTGCACAGGGTAAGAGTTCCTTCTTTTTTACAGCAGCGTAGTATTCCGTGGTATAAATGTACCACAGCTTTTTCACCCACTCATCTGCTGATGGGCATTTAAGCTATTTCTAGATCTGAGCTATTGTAAATTGCACTGTTATGAATACATGGGTGCATATCTTCTTTTTGATTGGTGTTTTGGGATTATGAGGATATATTCCCAAAAGATAGCTCCATTTTTAAAAATTTTTTGAGGAAACTCCATACTGTTTTCCACCAGAGCCTCTTTTTTAAAAAAAATCAACAATACATAATAGTTTTATCTGATTTTGCAAGTGTCATTTAAAAACTTATGTTTAAATGACTTCAGCTCCTTTTTTTTTTTTTTTAATCCTCACCCGAGGATATTATTTCCATTGATTTTTAGGGAGCGTGGAAGAGAGAGAGAGAGAGAGAGAGAGAGAGAGAGAGAGAGAGAGAGAAATATAGCTGTGAGAGAAGCACATTGATTGGTTGCCTCCAGCACTCACCCTGACCAGGGCCCAGGCAACCAAGATACATGTCCTTGGCTGGAATTGAACCCAGGACCATTCAGTCCACAGGCCGATGCTCTATCCACTGAGCCAAACCAACTAGGGCAAAATGACTTCAACTCCTTAAAGTATCACTATAAAGAAAAATCAAACTGCATATGATTTCTCAGTTGAAGTACTACATCATCCTTTATACTAATATAGGAATAGCAACAGGCTGACATGGAATACTTTGAAGAAGCTAATAATGATAAAGTGCTGAAATTTTCCCCCTATTCCTGGGCAAGTATCAATTTAAACCCCAATAAAGTGCTTTCACGCAAATCCCCTTTCTCCAAGATTTCTAGTCTTTTTCTTTGTGCTTTATGTTTCAGAGCTGCTCAACTTGTTTTTATTAATAAGCAGGGCGTGCCCTGACCGGTTTGGATAGAGCGTTGGCCTGCAGACTGAGGGGTCCCAGGCTCAACTCCAGTCGGGGGCATGTGCCTTGGTTGCGGGGGGCACATCTCCAATGGGGAGGGGGGTGCGGGAGGTAGCTGATCGATGTTTCTCTCTCATCGAAGTTTCTGACTCTCTGCCCCCTCCCTTCCTCTCTGTAAAAAATCAATCAAAAAAAATTTAAATAAGCAGGGTGCACAACCATCCTTGCTTTAACCTCTTTATTTCATTCCTTTAACAAGCACTTATTGAGTTCATGCTACCTGCCAGGCAAGCACTGTGCTCGGGGTTTGCATCTTCCTGCTCTCAGAAGCTGAGGAAGGCAAGCCCTGTGTGTGTGTGTGGGGGGGGGGGGGTCCATGGGTGCTCACTGGTCCTGTGACTGGGGGGATGTCTGTCAAGTTCAGGGAGGGAGTATTAGGCCATTGCGACCATCAGACTGAAACCCTACTCTCTGACTCTGGTTTTACCAGGAAAAAAGCTCCCTTCCAGTTAAATCCAAAGTCCTCACAATAACACTCAACACGGCTTTCCACACTCTGCCCCTCCTCACCCCCGGCCTCTGCCTGGAGACTCTTCTCCTACCTACAGAGCCCTCTCAGCTCTTCCGGGGCCTCTTCAAATGGGACCTTCGCAAGCCTCCTACCCCAGCACATACACCCTCCCACCTCGCTCTGCTTTATTTTTTCCCATTTCACTTAGCTGATACCAGAAGCCCAGTGCACAAAAATTCGTGCACTGGGAAAGGGGAGGGGGGTCCCTCAGCCCAGCCTGCCCCCTCTCGCAGTCTGAGAGCCCTCAGGGGATGTCCTACTGATGTCCTAGGGCCTCTCCCCGAGGGGGGCAAGTGGGCTGATCACGGGAAGACGCCGCCCCATCACCATGCTGCTGCTGCCACTACCGGCCGCCACGCTGCCAAGGTGTTCTCATCAACAGAGCCCAGTCCCTTCACAACTAAAAAATGACTTTCTTTAAGCATTTTCAAGATGTCTCTTCCATAGGATATGACATCTTTCTTTCTTCTTTCTTTCCTTCCTTCCTTCCTTCCTTCCTTCCTTCCTTCCTTCCTCTCTTTCTTTTTCTTTCTTTCTTTCCTTCTTTTTTTCTCTTTGTCTTTCCTTTCTGCCTTTCTTTCCCTTCCTTCCTCCTTTTCTTCCTCCCTGAGGATATTTTTCCATTGATTTTTAGAAAGCATGGGAGAGAGAGGGAAAGATGAGAGAAACATCAATGTGAGAGGGACACTTCAATTGGTTGCCTCCTGCATGAGCCCTGACCTGGGCCCTGGCCAGGGAGTCACCTGCAAACCTAGGGACATGACCGTGATCAGAATCAAACCCGGACCGGGCCGAGGCATCATCCGCTGAGTCAAACCGGCGGGGGCAGGATATGACATGCTTAGCCCTCCGGCAGCGGGCCTTCATTGTTTCCTCCAGGCAGAGGTGGGAAAACCCTAGATCACCTTCTTAGATTCTTATTACGCAAGTTACCGAGAACACTGCGAGTGGCGTGCCGGGAGCTTAGCCAACGAGCGGTCAGAAAAGGTGTTTCCTCTGCAGCTCACCCGCGGGGTCAGGACTGCCTGGGCGCCAGGGCTGGCGGGCCCTGTTCTCTCCGGGCCTGTGCCACCCGTGGCCGCCTCACTGCACACGCAGTCCCCTCCCGCCATCTGCACGTGCAGCCTCCTCCTGAGCGGTCCTGACGTTATGGCATCCTGGACAATTTGCATGTTACTTCTTCATTTATATATATATATTATACATTTTATTTCTTCACCTTATTTCTTTATCCCTTTAAAATGTATTCTCCACAAGAGCAGGAGTTTTGTTCTATCTCTCACATCTAAATAGTGCATGGTATAAGTTAGGTACTCAATAAATATTTGTTGAGTAATTAATCTTGATTTTTCCAACTTCTATGTCTATCCTTTATTAGTTTTGAACTTGGATAGGGGAGAAGAATGTTTATTTCCTTTCCAAAACTGCAGCAGTATTCAACTTTTAAGTAAGCTTATTCTAAGCATGGAATACTACCATAAAATAACAATGCCAATTTATAAAGAATAAACAACCCTACATTCTATTTTAAGGGCAGTAAGTCTAAGGCCATGTCGGATCGCAAGGACATAAAATCTACCGTATTTGCCGGCGTATAAGATGATTTTTTGGCCCTGAAAAATACGTATTTGCCGGCGTATAAGACGACTGGGTATATAAGACGACCCCCTAACATTTCCACTAAAAATACAGAGTTTGTTATATACTCGCCGTATAAGACTACCCCCCACTTGGAGGCATATTTTTCAGGGCCAAAGGGTCGTCTTATACGCCGGCAAATACGGTACATTTTAAATGTGTTTTTATTGATTTCAGAAAGAGGGAGAGGGATAGAAACATCAACGATGATGTTCTGCAACCCAGGCCCGTGCCCTGACTGGGAATGAACTGTGACCTCCTGGTTCATAAGCCGATGCTCAGCCACTGAACCACACCGACCAGGATAAAAGCCATATTTTAGATTTAAGATGTCTAAATGATTAACCACTCATGCTGGTTTTTAAAAATTTGTAGTGCTCGCTTTGGCAGCACACAGACTAAAATGGGAATGGCACAAAGAAGATAAGGATGGCCCTGCACAAGGATGACACACAAATTTGTTAAGTGTTCCATTTTTTAAAAAGTATATTCTGCTGAAACTGGTTTGACTCAGTGGATACAGCGTCAACCTTCGAACTGAAAGGCCCCAGGTTTGATTTGGTTGTGGGCACATCCCCAGTAGGGGGTGTGCAGGAGGCAGCTGATTGATGTTTCTCTCTTATCAATGTTTCTAACTCTCTATCCCTCAACCTTCCTCTCTGTAAAAAATCAATTATATATATATTTCTTTTTTTTTAAGTATATTCTTCCTGAGAACCAATTCTGTCAAAAAACATACTAGATTGAAAGTGCTCTATAACAAAGATAAAGTATTTGTGTATATTTTAATTGTTTACTGGATAGTTTAATCATTGAAACTACATTTTTAAATATTATTCAAGTTTTGTTGAAAATTACACACTGATGACTGTGTCACTAAAATTTTCTCAGGGCTGAGTTTTGGCTCAAATAAACTCAAAAAAATTCAAATATAAAACAAAATAAAATTTATTCATGGCTAAGTTTATGAAATAAGTAATCTAAACTTGCACTAAATTTATTCAATAGTTATTTTTTAATATTACTGATTCTAAAAGGTCTCAGTGAATACCAACCATTTATGATATAAAGAATCATCTCAAAAAATTAAAAACGGAACTGCCTTATAACCCAGCAATTCCACTTCAGGGAATTTATCTGAAGAAACCCAAAACACTAATTTGAAAGAATATATGCAGCGTTATTTGCAATAGCAAGATTTGGAAGCAGCCCTAGTGGATCAGTAGATAAGTGGATAAAAAAAGTGTGATACATTTATTCAATGAAATAGTACTCAGCTGTAAGAAGAAAGAAAAGTTTACCCTCTGCAACAGCATGAACGGACCTGGATATCATCATGCTGAGTGAAATAAACCCGTCAGAGAGAGACAAGTACCTGTGATTTCACTCATATGTGGAATTTAATTAACTGAACTAGCAAGCAAAATAGAGACAGGCTCATCGATAGAGAGCAGGCAGACAACTTTAGTGGGGAGGTGTTGTGTGGGAGATGGAAGGATTGAGCAAAAAAAGAAAAAAGAAGAGGAAGAACTCATGGGCATGGACAGCAGTGTGGTGACTGCGATGGGTGGAGGTGGGGAGTGTATAGTTGGGCCAAATGGTGGTGGAAATATAATTAAAGATTCAATTTCTTTCTTAAAAAGTAACGAAGCAAAACAAAGGAAAAAGAGAAAAAGACGAAGTTGAAAAAAATATAGACATATATACCTGTTGTGAAGATGGCTGCATTCTTGATACCTTTGTCTTCATTTTGTAGGTCCCGAAGAAACGAACCGACTGTTGATAGCATTGGTTTGACTACAAATTGGCAGCGTTCATTTCTGGATGGCAACGTGAGTGTTATCAAGGGAAGGCCATGTCGATAACTAACTGTTACTTCTGTTAAGGAAAAAAAGACAACACAAAAACAGATAAATTTTACTTTTTATAAAGATAACTTTAAAATCCAAACCTCTAAAAGCAATGCTTAGCCATGTATTCATAAGCCTCTGAATTCCTGTAATCATTCCCATGGCTCCTATAGTGCCTTCACCGTACGACAGCTTACAGATTTCCCTACCATTCTATGACGTTTTATCGTAGCATATATCACACTTTATTATGACTATCTTAGAGTCTCCCTAAGTAAAGAGTTAAGTTTTTGAGGGAAGAAACGTTTCTCATTCATCTGCAACTGTTCTGACTGCTGGGGTGGGAGTTTGCCAAAAGACATCAGAGATGTCAGGGGAACAGAAAGGGGGGAACTGAACGGAGCCAGATGCAGGGTGGCATGGGGTGGGGGGATGCAAGAAAAGTCGGTTTGCTCAAAACTCACACTCTCATTTGATTTGGAAGAATAGTAATAATAAATCAGCATAGGAATCAAAGATGTGCTCTGAAAGCTTACCATCCGGTGGCGCCACTGTGCTGTAAAAATGTGCCTGATAGCATTTCAGACTTCCACCCAACTTCACACACAAAACCTGCAGGAAAGATAAAGTTGAAGTAAGTACCGTTACCATAAGATTCCTTTTTGACCTTACATGGCAAGCACAATGAACAAATCCAGCTTCCTGCACATCCTGGGTCCGCCCTGGAGGGGCTCCCTCACCCTCTCCGGTGGCAGGGCTGGCTGTCTGCTGCTGGGGTGAGCGTAGCACTGACGCCAAGACCAGGTTCTCACCTCGGGGTGAGAGAACTCTGAAAAATCCTAGAGTACTGAGATAATTTTTAAATTTGGTTCTTCCTTTTAGGGGATCATCTAAAATAAACGGAGACAAGTGTGTTCTAGGTATTTGCTTCTCCAAGCCGGGTCCCTGGGCCAGAAGCATCAGCAGGCCCCGCCTAGGAGCTGATTAGCGATGCAGAATCACAGACCCGGCCCAGACTGATTGGATTAGAATCTGCAGTTTAACAAGATCCCCAGGTGATTCTCCTGCTCTTGGTAGGTCTGTGTTGTTTGATTTGTTAGTCACTAGTCGCATGTGGCCATTTATATTTAAATTAATTAAAATTAAGTAACCCTAAAAATTCAGTTTCTCAGTCACCTTAGCCAAATTTTCAGTGCTTCATAGCTCTTTATGCAGAGTGGCTGCCACTGGACAGCACAGGAAGAGAGCATTTTCTTCATCACAGAAAGCTCTGCTGACAGTCTTCTGGTTTCTACTAGTGCCCGGTGCACGGATTCATGCACATTAGAAGGAAATTAATTAGAAGGTGGCCGGCAGGGCAGGGCTGGGTAAGATGGGCCAGCCACGCCCTGGGGCCAACCTACAGCGGGCAGTGCTGCGGTTCCAAGGGCATCTGCAGAGTGAGCAAGGTCCCTCCAGCAGGTCAGGTTCCTCTGCTTGGCTTGCAGGGGATCAGGCCGAAACTGGCTCTCTGACATCCCCCCAGGGGTCCGGGATTGCAAGAGGGTGGTTCGCAGGTGATGCACCCCAGAATCGGGCTCCCTCCTCTCTGGTTCGCAGGCGTGTCACCTGAGAACCACCACTGCCAAGTCACCACAGCTCGGTAGCTCCTGCATTGAGCACCTGCCTTCTGGTGGTCAGTGCATGTCATAGCTACCGGTCAGATGGTCGAACGGTTATATGGTCGCTTAGGCTTTGATAGATAGATTGATAGATAGATAGATAGATAGATAGAGAGGGCTTTTAGCTTCTTATTTTTACTTTCCATGAAAAAGTTCGTTCTATTCTTTCTGCTTTTCTACTATTTTAGAAATCACAAATTGAGTGTTTTCCTTTACATGTTGAAAATGGAGAATATTCTATAGCGGAGAGAGAAAATGGCGGAAGAGCAGATGGGCGGTTTCTGAGTCTTGTCCCGAGGAAGAGAGAGAGAGAGCAGCGGAGGATCGCGCTAGGAGTGCTGGTCAACAAGACAGGAGACGGGCAAACACCAGAGGAAATTTGGGGTTTGCTGATCAGGGAGCCCCCGACAGCTGACCACCCGCGGCTGGGTCCCTTACCGGAGATACTTGCCGGCGTGCACGGGGAGATCTCGCCATCTTGGAAGGGAGGAGGTTCGAGTCGGAGGCCTGATTATCCACAGCCCCAAGGAACACCAACTGAGCATAGTCGGCGCGAACCCTTGATCTCAGAGGAGCTCAGATTTTGCAGTGATCCGGTGGGTGAGTTCCCCTCGGCCCAGTAGTTCTGACTGAGTTCCACTCGGCGCAGCAACCCCCGCCCACCAGTTCTCTCGCACCAGCTCGCGCGCAGCGCCAGGCGCACCGAGGCTGAAGGACTTGGCCTGGATTTGCAGGAAGCCCCAGGCACGCCTGTCTGTGGACTGGGCTCCTACGAGGGGGGATATCTGGGGAGCAGCACATCTGGATCTGAATCCAAGAAGTGTCCACAGAGATACAGGGGAGTGCAGCCAGCTCGGGACCGCCCCACCCCCAGCCCTCCATAGACCAGAGACACAGAGAGAGGGGGTTAAAAGATAGAAAGGCTTTAGAGTCCTGGAAGTCATCCAGAAACACTGCCACCCAGAGGCTAAAGCACATATGGTCTCTAAATCGGCCTATAAATCAGGACTTGTAATCAACACGGAGGAACAGTGAAACACAGGGATCTGCAACTACCGCCCAGACAGGGAACAGGCGTGCCAGACAGAACAACACAGAAACTGAATGACCTTCATTACAGCAAATTTTGTTTAATTTTCAATTTTTACTTTTTAACTGTTTAATTTTTGTTTTTTTACCTACTTTAATTGCAAAGTTTACTCAAGAAATTTTTTCATCTGCCCTCACTTGATTTTACCTTTTTAATTAATTCATTTTTATAGGTAATCAACATTATTACTACTACTATTTTATCTTTTTTATGTTTTTTTATCTTATTTTCTTTTGTTTATTTTTATTACTACTTTTTAAGTGACATATTATAATCCTTTTTTTTATTTCTTTTTTTTTCTTTCTCTTTTTCTTCTTTTTCTTTCTTTTCTCTTTTTTTCCCCTTTGGGATTACTATTTAAAAGACTATTTATACCTTTCCTTCTCCAACGCTCTATTCTAACTCAACCCTACCTTTATGCCATCACTCTCTTCCTAACCCTTTCCCTTTGGTGCCCTGCTTATCTTAACTCTTTACTGCTCTAGATTTTCCCTATTTTTTTTCTATTTATCCCCTCCTAAATTTCACCCTTCCAGTGTATATCTAACCCCCAACCCCCTACTCCAAGTCCATTCGCACCTACCTTGTCACTGTCCTTAAAAAAAAAACAACAAAAAAAAAATCCTTCTCTCTACCCTTTGTAGTTGTATGCTAAATGCTAACTATATCAAAGTTTTATGCTTTTTTGTAAGATTGGTTTGCTTATTCTGTTTATTTGATTGTATGATTTTGTTAGCTGGGTTCTAGTCACCTTTATTGGAGGATATTAATATTGCAAACGCTTTTCTGTTCAGTGCCTTGTGTGTTGTACCTGGTTGTGCTGTATTTTGTACCTTTAAATCTAAGCAGGAGAGAGAGAACTACATAAACAGGCGTCCTAAAAAGATAGATCATGGGGAGGCTAAGAAACAACCCGCCTATGAAAGAAAATCAGCCATCACCAGAAAATGAAGTAAACGATTTAGAGGCAAGCAACCTACCAGAGCAAGAATTCAGAGTAATGATCATGGGATGGCTAAAAAGAATGGAAGACAAATTTGACAATATGAGTAAGACCCAAGAGGAAATGAAGAAGACCCAAGAGGAAATGAAGGTGACCCAAGAAGAAATGAAAAATGACATAGCTAATGTAAAGAACTCAATAGAAAGCATCAAAAGTAGGCTAGATGAAGCAGAGGACCGGATCAGTGAGCTTGAAGACAAGATGGAAAAAAATACCCAATTAGAGCAGCTTTTAGAAAAAAAAATTAAAAAGCAGGAAGAGAGCCTACGGGAACTTTGGGACATTACAAAGCAAAACAATATTAGAATAATAGGGGTTCCAGAAGGAAAGGAAACAGAGGAAGGCATAGAAAAACTGTTTCAAGATATAATGACAGAAAACTTTCCTGAGATAGAGAAGAAAAAAACCATACAAATACAAGAAGCTCGTAGAGTCCCAAGCAAAATGAATCCCCAAAGACCAACAGCTAGGCACATTATAATTAAAGTGCAAAACAACAACGACAAAGCAAGAATCTTAAAAGCAGCTAGAGAGAGACAGAAGGTCACATATAAAGGAACCCCCATCAGACTAGCAACTGATTTCTCCACAGAAACTCATCAGGCCAGAAGGGAATGGGATGAAATATACAAAGTCATGCAAAGGAAGGGTCTGAATCCAAGAATACTGTATCCAGCAAGGCTATCAATCAAGATTGAAAATGAAATCAAGAGCTTCACAGACAAAAAAAGACTAAAGGAATTTATCTCCACCAAACCAGCAATGCAAGAAATGCTAAAGGGTTTACTGTAAAAATGAAGAAATAGGAAGCAAAGAAGGAACACAGGGGTATAGAATAAAAATGGCATCAAATACCTACTTATCAATAATAACTTTAAATGTAAATGGTTTAAATGCTCCAATGAAAAGACATAGGGTAACAGAATGGATAAGAAAGCAAGACCCATATATCTGCTGTCTACAAGAAACACACTTCAGGAAAAAAGATGCACACAGGCTGAGGGTGAAGGGATGGAAAAAGATTTTCCAGGCGAACGGAAATGAAAAAAAGGCTGGGGTAGCAATACTTATATCTGACAAATTAGATCTCAAAGTGAAGGACATAAAAAGAGATATTGAAGGCCACTTCATTATACTAAAGGGAGCAATCCAACAAGAAGAAATAACCCTGGTAAACATATATGCACCCAATACGGGAGCACCCAGATACATAAAGAAACTGTTGGAGGACATTAAGGGAGAGATTAATAGCAATGCAATCATAGTAGGAGACTTTAATACTCCACTGTCACCTCTGGACAAATCATCTAAACAAAAAATCAGTAAAGAAACGTCAATCCTAAATGACGTACTAGACCAGATGGAATTAATCGACATCTTCAGAACATTTCATCCCAAAGCCACAGAATATACATTCTTCTCAAGTGCACACGGGTCATTCTCAAAGATAGACCACATGTTGGGACATAGGCAAAGTCTCTTCAAATTCAAGAAGATAGAAATCTTATCAAGCATTTTCTCAGATCATAGTGCCATAAAATTGGAAATCAACTACAATAATAATAAGCCAAAGAAATTAAACACATGGAGACTAAATAGCATGCTATTGAACAAAGACTGGGTTACCAGAGAAATCAAGGAAGAAATCAAAAACATCATGGCAACTAATGACAATGAAAACACAACAATCCAAAATCTATGGGATACAACAAAAGCTGTTTTGAGAGGGAAGTTCATATCCCTACAAGCCTATTGCAAAAAACAAGAAAGAATGGTAACAAATTATCTAACCCTACAACTCAAACAGTTAGAAAAAGAACAGCAAGAAAGGCCCAGTGTAAGCAGAAGGAAGGAAATAATAAAAATCAGAGCGGAGATTAACGACATAGAGACCAAAGACACAATACATAAGATCAACAAAACCAAGAGCTGGTTCTTCGAACGGATAAACAAGATTGATGAGCCTCTAGCCAGGCTAACCAAGAAACAAAGAGAGAGGACCCAAATAAACAAAATCAGAAATGAAAGAGGTGAAATAACAACAGACCCAGCCGAAATACAAAGGATTGTTACAAAATACTATGAACAACTCTATTCCAACAAACTGGACAACCTGGAGGAAATGGACATATTCCTAGAAAAATACAACCTTCCAAAACTCAATCAGGAAGAATCTAAAAATCTCAATAGACCAGTAACTTGGGAAGAAATTGAAGCAGTCATCAAAAAGCTTCCAGCAAACAAAAGCCCAGGGCCAGATGGCTTCACAGGAGAGTTTTACCAAACATTCAAGGAAGAACTAAAACCTATCCTCCTCAGACTATTCCAAAAAATTCAAGAGGAAGGAACACTGCCAAACTCCTTTTATGAAGCCAGCATCACCCTAATACCAAAACCAGATAAAGACAACTCAATGAAAGAGAATTACAGGCCAATATCCCTCATGAACATAGATGCCAAAATCCTCAACAAAATTCTAGCAAATCGGCTCCAGCAGTACATCAGGAAGATCATACACCATGACCAAGTAGGTTTTATTCCAGGAATGCAAGGATGGTACAATATTCGCAAATCAATAAACGTGATACATCACATAAACAAATTGAGAGATAAAAATCATATAGTCATATCTATCGATGCAGAAAAGGCATTTGATAAAATCCAACACCCTTTCCTGATAAAAACTCTCAACAAGGTGGGAGTACAAGGATCATACCTCAACATAATAAAAGCTATATATGATAAACCCACAGCCAACATCATGCTCAATGGGCAAAAACTAAAATCATTCCCTCTAAGAACAGGAACAAGACAGGGATGCCCACTCTCACCACTCCTCTTTGACATAGTACTGGAAGTACTCGCCATTGCAATTAGACAAGAAGAGGAAATAAAAGGCATCAAAATTGGAAAAGAAGAAGTAAAGCTGTCACTATTTGCAGATGACATGATATTGTACATAAAAAACCCAAAAGACTCCATCAAAAAGCTAATAGACTTAATAAACGAATTTGGCAATGTAGCAGGATACAAAATCAATGCCAAGAAATCAATGGCATTTCTCTACACCAATAGTGAACTTACAGAAACAGAGACTAAAAAAGCAATCCCGTTTACCATTGCACCAAAAAAATTAAGATACCTAGGAATAAACTTAACCAAGGAGGTAAAAGACCTATATGCAGCAAACTACACGACACTGAAAAAAGAAATAGAGAAAGATGTAAACAGATGGAAGAACATACCATGTTCATGGATTGGTAGAATCAACATCATCAAAATGTCCATACTTCCCAAAGCAATATACAAGTTCAATGCACTCCCCATGAAAATACCATGGACATACTTCACAGACCTGGAAAGAACTCTCCAAAAATTCATTTGGAACAATAAAAG
This sequence comes from Vespertilio murinus, assembly GCA_963924515.1. Classification (NCBI taxonomy): domain Eukaryota; kingdom Metazoa; phylum Chordata; class Mammalia; order Chiroptera; family Vespertilionidae; genus Vespertilio; species Vespertilio murinus. Next base: position 70,355,320 of record OZ004704.1, on the reverse strand, counting down.
ACCCCGAATAGCCTCAGCAATCTTGAGAAATAAGAGTAAAGTAGGAGGAATCTCAATACCAGATTTCAAGCTGTATTACAAAGCAACTGTTATCAAAACAGCCTGGTACTGGCACAAGAACAGACATATTGATCAATGGAATAGATTAGAGAATCCAGACATCAACCCAAATCAATATGCTCAATTAATATTTGACAAAGGAGGCACGAACATAAAATGGAGCCAAGACAGTCTTTTCAATAAATGGTGTTGGGAAAATTGGACAGAGACATGCAAAAGAATGAAACTAGATCACCAACTTACACCATACACAAAAATAAACTCAAAATGGATACAGGACTTAAACATAAGACGGGAAACCATAAAAATACTAGAGGCATCCGCAGGCAGCAAAATCTCAGACATATGCCTAAAGAACTTCTTCACTGATACTAACGCTAGGGCAATGGAAGCTAAGGGGAAAATAAACAAATGGGACTACATCAAAATAAAAAGCTTTTTTACATCAAAAGAAACCATCAACAAAACAACAAGAAAACCCACTGTATGGGAGAACATATTTGCAAACGATATCACTGATAAAGGTTTAATCTCCAACATCTACAGACAGCTTATACAACTCAATAAAAGGAAAATGAATGAGCCAATTAAAAAATGGGCAATGGACCTAAATAGAATCCTCTCAAAAGAAGACAGAAGGAAGGCCAAGAGGCACATGAAAACATGCTCCAAGTCACTAATTATCCGAGAGATGCAGGTCAAAACAACAATGCGGTACCATCTCACACCTGTCAGAATGGCCAACATCAACAAAACAACAAACAACAAATGTTGGCGAGGTTGTGGAGAAAAAGGAACCCTCCTGCACTGCTGGTGGGATTGCAGGGTGGTGCAACCACTGTGGAGAACAGTATGGAGCTTCCTCAAAAAACTGAAAATGGAACTCCCATTTGACCCAGTAATCCCACTACTAGGAATATACCCCAAGAAACTAGAAAGACCAATCAGAAAGGATATATGCACCCCTATGTTCATAGCAGCACAATTTACAATAGCTAGGACTTGGAAACAGCCTAGGTGCCCGTCAGCAGATGAATGGATCAGAAAACTATGGTACATCTACACCATGGAATACTATGCTGCCATAAAAAGGAAGGAATTCTCATCATTTGCAGTAACCTGGATGGAATTGGAGAGCATCATGCTGAGTGAAATAAGCCAGTCAATGAAAGAGAAACACTACATGACCTCACTCATTTATGGATATTAAAGAACATTATAAACGAATGAACAGAAAGATAGATATAGTGACAGTAAAACAACAGGCAGACTGCCAAATGACAGCGGGGGGGGGGGGGGGGGGAGGGGGAGGGTAGAGAGTTCTGGGGGAGATAAGAGATCAACCGAAGGACTGGTATGCTTGCATATAAGAACAACCAATGGACACAAAACTCTGGGGAGGGAGGACACCTATGGGGGGGGGGGGCAATGATAAGCTATGTACACAGATATTACCTTAATAAAAAATATTAAAAAAAAAAAAAGAAAATGATGAATAAGTAGTTAAAAATGTGTTCACTGCTACAAAATGAAATAATGACACTGACTCAAATAATGCTCCATTATGGTCAAAATCAAAGCAATCCCATCAATAATAAAACAAAACATGCAAATACTTATTTCTAGTATTAAACATACCTAGGCAATTAGTTTCAACAAAATATCATCTGTCACATTAAGGCTGTTCATTTGAATTTTATTTCTAAAACTATAACTCACTGCTACATAAGAAGGAAAAAAGCTGATTATTTCTTAGAATAGATGCAGCTCTCAAAAAAGTATGTAGAGGTTCTCCAAGTTTGATAATGGATATTACAATACTATCAATTACTTTTAGCAGCCATTTGAAAATATGTCAGAATTAATTCTATACCAAAATCTCTTAAAACATTTTTTAAGATACATTTTATTGATTTTTTTTTTTTTTTTTTTTTTTTTACAGGGAGGAAAGATAAGGATAGAGAGTTAGAAATATCGATCAGCTGCCTCCTGCACACTCTCTACTGGGTATGTGCCCGCAACCAAGGTACATGCCCTTAACCAGGATCGAACCTGGGACCCTTGAGTCCGCAGGCCGATGCCCTATCCACTGAGCCAAACTGTCTAGGGCTCTCTTAAAATATTTAATGATATAAATTATTCTCCATGTATAAAGGTTAACATAAAAGTTAAAGCCCTTCCTTTTACTTCTCCACAATCCCTAACTTTCCCCCCTGAAGTAATCACCGTTAGTGGTGACAAAGACTCTCTTCCTGGCCAAATCTAACTCAGGTCCTGTAAGCTTCACTAAGCCCCGTCCTTGGGCATGTCCTCCAAGAACCCAGTTTCAGCAAGAATCTTGTCAAGTTGGTTTAGACAGAACCCTCCACACCTGATCAAATTCTTCATCCTCCACCATCTCCCAAGTATTATTTGATCACCCTAGTCTGCCTTCAACAAGAATCCTGTTAGGTCAGTGTAGCAAAGATCTACCAAACCCCACTATGTCCTCAGATATAAATCCCGACTTTTCCTCATTGTATTTGGAGTTGAGTTGAATCTCTCTCTCTCGTTGCAAAGTCCCCCTGTTGTGGTCCCCCTGAATCAAGTCTACCCTCCTATGCTACAACAAGTGCCAGAAATAACTTTTTCTTTGGCAATGGCTTGATGTGCATCCTTCCAGATTTTTTTCTATCTACTACCACCGTTATATATGAGTTAATGTCTATGCTGAAGTCTGTACAATGCTAAAGGTATTGAAGACAGTTTATGAGTCAGGTTCCTCCATGACAATAATGATAATTTCTCATCATAAAGTACTTATTATTTAATGTGAGATGAAGTTTCTGATCTACTATCAAGGAAATCATTTTAAGATGCACCCTTTTGAGAAACTCATCCACACTATCACCAAGACAGGCCTTGGAACTGCCCCACGACCCAGCACACACTCCAGCCAATATCCTGCTATCCCAGCTGCAGACCTGCGGACACCTCCAAAGACACAGCAGCTAAAACAACTCTGAGACCATGTGCATCCCTGCAACATAGAAGAATTGACAGGAGTGCCCCAGCCATAAAGACAGAAGAGAATCAGTCCAGAGATGGAAGAAGCTGACAACACCTTGCCATCCCAGCAGACAGCAGCTGTGTGTCACTGAAGGATGCCCAGGACCAAACCAGAGATGGTTGGACCTGCATCAACACCATTTGTCAACCAACCAGATCTGAAATACCATGGCTGACCTGTACACATAAGGAACTGTTTGACATTGAAATGGGGACTCAAAAGAACTGTTGGCCCAGAAGGAACTCACTACAGACTGACTCATTTGCCTCTCAGCATAACCATTATGGCTTGACACATTTTCGGTCCTTATAAAGGAATTCCTTGTATCACATGATCTAACGCATCTAGGGGAAATAATGAACAACATAAATTGTTCATTATTTATGTTAAATAATGAACAATTTTATGTATAAATTGTTCATTATTTATATTAAACAGAAACAGACCTGGAGACAGAGAAGCAGCGATCAGACTGTCAAACCTCAGAGGGAAGGTAGGGGAGGGTGGAGGCAAAAGGGGAGAGATCAACCAAAGGACTTGTGTGCATGCATATAAGCCTAACCAATGGTCATAGACAACAGGGGGTGGGCATATGTGGGGAGGGGTTTGGGATGGGAATGGGGGGATGAGGACAATTGTGTGATACCATAATCAATAAAGAAATTTAAAATAAATAAAATTAATTAATTAATTATTTAAAATATGCACCCTTTTGACAACCAGTGTTACAGAGACAGAAAGACATGAGCAGAGCAGGGACAATGGGTCAGGTGCAGAAACTCACCAGAGCAGAAAGTTCTGGATGCCTAGAAAGGGGCAAAGCTTGGAAAGCAAGGACCTTGTAAACTTTTTCTCCACTAGCATTTTGCTGGTCATGGGATTTAGACCCCCTGCCTTACCTTTCCTCCCTAAAGATAACATCTAGGCCTCAATTGTGTTTCAGCTCCAGGCCCACAAAAGCAGCAAACTAGACAAGTGACTCCGTGACTGCCTCAGGACCATTTACTAATGACTTCAGCCCTGGTGCTGACCAATCAATGGAGAACTTAACCCTGAAAGAGCACACCTGGAAAGCTGATGTTATATTGAGACCCTCCCCAGAGACCTCTCCTAAGATTTCCACCTGCAAGAGAGAGATAAACACCCTCAACACAAAGGACTTATCCCTCCCTCTCCCTCTCCCTCAGGTGAGCATGCCCGTGAGATCCCCTTCCCCCTCGCCTCCCCACACAGGTATGTATCCCCTAAACCAGCCGTGGGCAAACTACAGCCCGAGGGCCGGATCCGGCCCGTTCAGCTGTTCTATCCGGCCTGCAGAGCCGAAAGAGCGGAGGGTTCTCTTGCTCTCCCCTCCGCTCCTTCACCAGCAGCCCAAGATGAGAGTGCCGGCATGGTCAGGTTGCTTTTGTTCTGGCCCTCCGGCCCAGTTTAAGAACCCATTGTGGCCCTCGAGTCAAAAAAAGTTTGCCCACCCCTGCCCTAAACTCCAATAGGCGCCACAAGACTTGCAACCAGAGGAGCAATGGGCAGCGGCATTTTGCCCTGAACCTGTCTCCAAGGTCCTTGTTCTCTGACTTCCCCGTGAGCCAATGCAGCTCCACCCAAACCCTCCTGTTGCTTCTTCTATGCCCTTCCTTAGTTCACTGTTCTAAGTGTGGCCAATAAATTCTTGCTTGTTTTGCTGCAATTTGTCCCTTGATTGAACTCTTTCCTTCAACAAAACAAGACTGAGGTCTCGTGGTCTTGCTGGTGACACCAGGAAATGCTGAAGGGCAGAGTGGCCAGAGAAAATTATCAGGGCTTTCTCAAGCATTTGGGTGACTAACAATCACCTGGAGGGCTTGCTTACAACTCAGATTCCTGGACTCCACCCCCAGGGATTTTTGTTCTAATAAGTCTAAGGTCAGAGTGTACAGAATTTGCATTTTTAATAAGCCCCGGGATTGTACTGAAGTTGCAGATGTATAGACCACATTACGAGCAGCTGACCCTCGATGACTTTCAAGGCACTTAAGTTTCTGCTGGGTTAAGGGTTCAGGCCTTCAAATGATAGAATCAGGTCAAAAAGCTGACTCCGGCTTCCCTTTCATCACCATGTTTCCTAAATCCAATTCTAGTCACTTCACATCCCTGCTTCAAACCCCTGAGCTTTATATGAAATAGAAAGAATAAAGACCCCAGGGTTGAAAAGAAGGGGATTCTAAATTTAATTCAGCCACTTAACAGCTGAGCCATTCCAGATAAGTTATAAGAGGGACCACTCTGTGCTTCAAGAGTTTTCTCAAGGGCTAGGGGAGGATAGCAACATCTATCTTGCAGAGCTGATGTAAAGACTAAAACAAAGCATTAAGCAAGTGCAAGGCATAACACATGCCTAATGGCTAACTCACCCCGCAGCTTTATCACTTACTATTTATTCCATGCAGTAGGAATTTGGGCACATGTGCTTTGTGTCATTAAAGTGCTTTCTTTATCTACTTCTACCTAACAAACTGTTATTCTCTCAAGGTCCGACTCAAGGACCTTTTCCTCTTTCCTGCTGGCCATGACAATCTACTGGAAAAAGTACAGGCTTTGCAGTCAGAACTAAGATGGGATTCCAGCTTCAAGATATACCAAGTAGCCGAAACCGTTTTTGGCTCAGTGGATAGAGCGTCGGCTTGTGGACTGGAAGGTCCCAGGTTCGATTCCGGTCAAGGGCATGTACCTTGGTTGGGGGCACAACCCCAGTAGGGGGTGTGCAAGAGGCAGCTGATGGATGTTTCTCTCTTATCGATGTTTCTAACTCTCTATCCCTCTCCTTCTTCTCTGTAAAAAATCAATAAAATATATATTTTTTTAAAAAAAGATATACCAAGTACATCCTGACCAGGTAGCTCAGTTGGTTAGAGGATCTTCCTGGTATGCCAAAGTTGTGGGTTTGATCTCTGATCAGGGCACAGATAACAAGTCAACCAATGAATACATAAATAAGTAGAACAACAAATGGATCTCTCTCTCTCTCTCTCTTTCTCTCTCTCTCTCAAATCAATAAAATAACTATTAAAAAGATGTACCAGCTACTGTGATCTTTGACAGCCAGAGGGTTCAGGGGCTCTAGACAGAAGACAAGAGAGAAAATACTAATATGGGAGGGATCTGTTTGAGTTTCAAAGTAAAAGAACAGCAGCCATTATTGGAAAGGAGATCTATGATTACACATTGGGGCCAAGTAACAAGATCAGGTTGCTTCTAGAGTGATGTCACCATTTAATTAAATACCTTTTTTGTTAAGAAAACAAAGATGCAATTTCCACTCAAGATCAAGGGACCCCTGTGCTACATGCTCAAAAACAATGTATTTCCATATCCTTCCACCCTTCCCTCCCTAAACATCTGTATAAAAGAAGTGCCTATGCCGCTTTCTGGCGCGAACTTCCCTGGCCCACCCTCGGACCAGCCCAGTGATAGCCTGGGAACGCAGAATAAAACCTTCCCCGCTTCTTAATGGCCTGGATTCCATGTCTTGCTTCTGCGTCGAAAACTTCTCAGCTGGGACCTTACAACCTGACCTTACAACCTTATAATAACATCTGCTTGGTCCCTTCATATTATAAGGTTGTGGATAGAAAAGGAGGTCTCTAAGAAATCTAAACACAAGTAACCTTAAAGGGTGATCTGGTCATAAATTTTTACCTGGGCAGGTCATAGTGGGTAGTCATGACTCAGGCATGACTTAGTAAATGGTTTAACTTTGCCTTAAACTAGCCCTGTCCATTGAAACGCCTCTTTTTCAGACCACCCTCAAAAGAGATCACAATCTTGTTAACTATCCTGTAATCCAATCATAGAGAATTTCTTTTTTTCTCTTTTTTTGGTGAATATATTTTATTGATTTTTTACAGAGAGGAAGGGAAAGAGAGAGTTAGAAATATCGATGAGAGAGAAAGATCAATCAGCTGCCTCCTGCACCCTCTCCACCCCCACTGGGGATATACCCGAAACCAAGGTACATGCCCTTGACCGGAATCGAACCTGGGACCCTTCAGTCCGCAGGCTGACACTCTATCCACTGAGCCAAACCGGTTTCGGCCATAGAGAATTTCTGGCCTTCCTTCCTCCCCTTTATGTAACCTTCCTTACCTCCCCTTCTTAATTCCAAATGCATGAAAGAAGCTGCAGACTGTCATTCCCAGAAGCAAGGCTACGTTCTTGCATCCGCCTCTTCCCTGCTGTTTTCACATCTCGGGGATAATTTGCACCAAGGAGGCTCCAGTTAGTAGAAAGTTCCCTTTCTTCTTCCCCTTCAAATAAGTCTCTTTTCATAATTTTTACTCTAAGCATTTTTTTAAATAAATCTTATTGATTTTTTACAGAGAGGAAGGGAGAGGGATAGAGAGTTAGAAACATCGATGAGAGAGAATCATCAATCAGCTGCCTCTTGCACATCGCCTACTGGGGATGTGCCTGCAACCGAGGTACATGCCCTTGACAGGAATCGAACCCGGGACCTTTCAGTCGGCAGGCCGATGCTCTATCCACTGAGCCAAACCGGTTTCGGCTCTAAGCATGTTTTACAGGCTTGGGAAAAACACTGATAAGACACCTCCTCAGTACTGCTGGACTGTCTCTTCGAAAGCAACAAAATGTAACTTTTCAAGACAACCCCAGATATCTACTCAACCTCAACAGAATTCCCCTGCCTTCATTGTCACTTAGCAACAGTCTCTGCTTACAAGAGCAGGCTACTCTTTATTGCCTGCCCTGTACTGACTAGCTCTCTTGGGAAGGATAATAAACTCCCTCTCTGCATCTCTTAGTTGTGAATTCTTTCACAGCCCGCATCCATGGCCAAACCCTAACAATGACCATCTACAAGCCAAGGAGTGAAGCCTTAAAAGAAACCAACCCTGCTGACATCTCAGCTTCCAGAAACTGTAAGAAAATCTGTGTAACCCTCCCAGTCTGAGGTACTTTGTTAATGGAAGCCTCAGGTAACTAACGCAAACACCAAAGCTGTAAAGTATGTTGGTAAACAAATTATTTATTGTTTAAAAATTTTAGACCAGTACGTGTGTTAAAATTAGTGCAAAAATGCTAAATAATATTTGGTATTTTATATTCAGTGGACTCCTACAACATATGAAAATTCCTGTCATGTTCAGGGGAGGGAAAAGATAATGAAAACCTTGAAACTTTGTATAAAAAGCTATCCTATATATAATAAAAGCCTAATATGCTAAGTGTCCAGTCATCCATTCAACCAATCAAAGTGTAATATGCTAATGATATGCTAAGGCCATTCAACCACTCGCTATGACATGCAATGACCACCATGGGGAAAGATGCTCTGACCAGTAGGTTAGCTTGCTGCTGGAGTCTGGCCAACCAGGACTGAGTGGGATCAGCCAGACACATCCTGAGCCCTCCCGTATCCCTCCCCATCCCCGACTGTACACGGGTGGGGTCCTTCCCTCAGCCTGGCCTACACCCTCTCACAATCTGGGACCCCTCAGGGGATGTCAGAGAGCCAGTTTGGGCCCAATGGTGGAACAACTGGTAGCTATGATGCCCACTGACCACCAGGGGGCAGACGCTCAATGCAGGAGCTGGGCTCATGGCTGGTGAGCACAGCAGCAGTGGCAGGAGCCTCTCCCACTTAAGGAAAGAAAACCACTTAGTCTGTAGTTTCTAAAGTGGTAGAAAAGAAAGAAAGAAAAAAAAAATAGACTATTTCATGAAAAGTAGAAATTAAAGAAGCAAAAAGCCCTACTGAAACCAGAAAACTTTTTTGAGAATAAAGAAAATAAGCATTCACAATTCCACCAACCTGAATTCTTTTATGCCGGCCTTTATATATATATACTAGAGGCCCAGTGCATGGATTCATGCATTGGTGGGGTCCCTTGGCCTGGCCTGTGGGGACTGGGCCAAAACTGGCTCTCTGACATCCCCTGAGGGGTCCCAGATTGGGAGATGGTGCAGGCTAGGCCGAGGGACCCCACTGTTGCATGACAGGGGCAGGGGAGAGACTGTGGGAGGGCTCCAGGATGTGTCCATATCTGGCCCGTCTCACCCAGTCCCCATCAGCCGCACCTAGCAGCAAACTAACCTACCGGTTGGAGCTTCTCCCCTGATGGTCAGTGCACATCATAGTGACTGGTCGAAGATCAAATAAATGGTCGGACCCTTAGCATATTAGGGTTTTCTTATATAGGGTGGCTTAAAAGATCATAATGGATTATTTGAGAGCTGAACATTAATGTTTTATAAGATTTACCTACCTAATTAAAAATGTCTCATTATTTTAAGTTATTTTATTTAAACAGCTCTATAACCATTTATCCTATGGGTATACCAGAATCTACTTACCTACTGTTGGACATTTCCATTTTATATACTACTTCTACATATGTTTCCTAGTCGGAAATGAATGCATGATCATCTTAGAAAATGCATAGATCACATACTCTCAAAATAAAAAATAAAAATCACTAATAATGCCACATCTAAAATTATTACAGTTAGCAGTGATGTATACCTTCCAGTTTATTTTCTATGTACTATATTCAACTTTTTACCATTACAACTAAACTGATTCTAATCATCTTTGCACATAAATCTTTATATTTTTTCCTTTAGGATAGACTGAAGGATGACTGAATCATAAAGTTATAACAATTTTAGGATCCTAAAAATATATTTTCAAACTTCTTTGGGGAATATTTTCTTTTCTCCCCCTCTCCCCTTTTAAAAATATATTTTTATTGATTTCATAGAGGAAGGGAGAGGGATAGAGAGATAGAAACATCAATGATGAGAGAGAATCATTGACCAGCTGCCTCCTGCAGGCCCCCAACACACACGTGCACACACACACACACTGGGGAATGAGTTGGCAACGTGGGCATATACCCCTCACCAGAATCAAACCCGGGACCCTTCAGCCTGCAGGCTAATCCTCTATATATATCCACTGAGCCAAACCAGCTAGGGACAGGAATATATTCTTTGCTTCATGTTGCTTTACTCAATACAATCCAAGATTTGTAGTAGTCTGCATCTAACCAAGCAGATTTTCATAAGGTTCAGAATCAAACAGACACTTTTTGGCATCACAAGCAACAAGCTTCCTGCTGGAGACACCCTGACAGGCCACAGATCTCAACACCTCTTTTTTAAAAAAATATATATATTTTATTGATATTTTACAGAGAGGAAGGGAGAGAGATAGAGAGCTGGAAACGTCAATGAGAGAGAAACATTGACCAGCTGCCTCCTGCACACCCCCCACCGGGGATGTGCCCGCAACCAATGTACATGCCCTTGACCGGAATCGAACCCGGGACCTTTCAGCCCGCAGGCCGACGCTCTACCACTGAGCCAAACCGGTTTCAGCTCAACACCTCTTTACCTGAGTTTTTCTTGTTCCTCCATAGACCTGAGCCTCTCTTTTATTCCTTACCTTGATGAACTGGTAGACCAGTACTTACAATTGAACTGTCACTGAGGCCTACTGATTCTATTTCACAGAGCCCTCAAATTCAACCTCTCCTTTCTAGCTCCACCTCTTCTGCCCTAAGCTCCGATTTTCACCATCTCACCTAAACCACTGTAACCGCTTCCTCACCGGCTTCTCCCACCAATCCAGTCCAGATTAATATCTATTCCAGACCAATTCCAAATAAAACGTTCCATGAGTTGATTCCTGTCTACTTCCCCAGCATGATTCCTTATCATTCTCCAGCACCACCTACCTGCCAATCCTGTATTCCAGAGATGCCAAACATTGCAATATCTTGAACTGGGCACATTGTTGCATACCTCCTTGCCTTTGTACTTATTCCCGCCCTTGCCTGTCCAGTGTACCTATGTTTCATGGTCAACTCTTAACTCTCTCATCTTCCCACCATAAACCCCACAGAACTCATCATGTGCTAGCACCCTTTTGATGAACTCTTCTGACTTCTAGATTCTAAATCTTCCTACCAAAATCCATTTCGTAGCACACACCAATACTTCAGTCTCTCTCAGGTACTACATGAGTCATCATTGTTGAAATAAATCTTTTTGATCTAGGCATTTGAAGAAGTTAATCCACAACTTGACTAAAACAGAAGTGCTACATATAGCATCTGACTAGTAACCGACAATAACTCCCACATCTCAGCTATCTGTCTCTCAGCCAGGTCACATTTAAATCCCTTCTAAGCATTTGGCAGGCCACTCATTCCCTCGTTCTCTGGAGACTGACCTCAGCAGGACCCCTGAAATTATATTATGGTAAATATTTTTTTATCCTTCCTTTTTTCCTTTCCTTCTTCTCTCCTTTTTTTCATTTCAACAAGGAAGTACTTTTGAGAGCAAATAATGAAGGGTCACAATCCAGAGAGAAGATATTAGACTAATTTGCTTGTCCACTCTAGTGGACAATATGTTGTCTACCAACATATTGAAATATTAGAACATATTGGAATAAAAGTACATTATTTATAATTAATAAATGGGAAGTCAGAAGAGTTCATCAAAAGAGAGCTATTTTGGGCAGTTAGATTTTTTTTTTAACAGAAAAAGCAAAATAAATGATAAAAGCTTGGAGCTCAGTGTGAGGTTCTATAAAAAAATCATGACACACCACAGGGTGGAAAACTAATGAATCCAAGAACAAGCTCCAAAACAAAGTAATAATGATCTAGCTAAGGGGTTTACTTGCTTGGTTCACAAGTTCCATAGAACTCCACATTAAACAGGGTTTTAAATTATTGAATTTTTATTCATTTTCTATGCTTATTATTTTACCCATTTCCTTCTTCAGCATTTCTTCTGCATCCTCGCTCCTTCCTTACATGTTAAATTTTGTTCACTACAGCTTTTAATAGTGTTCCCAATGACAACATATGTATGGGTAGTAAACCCTCAATATCTGTTAATATATTCTGTTCTTTTCACTTTTGAGTTTAATCTGTTTACATTTATTATTTCATAAAGTCTGATATCTGCCATCTTATTTTGTGCTATTTATCCTGATTTTCCTTTGCTTCTCTTCCTTTTTGTCTTCTGATAATTGAACTAATTGTTTTTTATACTCTTTCACCCTCTGTTAATTTGGAAGTACATGTTTGTTTGTTTCTATATCCTTTTACTATTTGCCCTTGTACGTTTTGAAATATTCTTACTTAGCTTAGAGTGTAAAGTTAATTTGTCTACCCTTCTACTGAACAATGATAAAGATTTTAAGTTGCATCAATCACCATTAAGGATGAACTATTTTTATTTTATTTTTTGGAACTCCCCAAATTGTCATCATGACTATTGGTAATATATAGTTATTACTTGTTAGATTCATCTGTAAGATTTCTAACTATTTTGCTCTCCATTTTTTTTTCTTGCATCCTACTTTCTTTTGTGTTAAATTTTATTCTTCCAGAGAACTCTCAATAAGACTCTTTAAGTCTCTTGAACTTTATTTTGTTGAAATGATACAGTTTTTGGATACAGAATTCCCGATTAATTATTTCCACTCAGATCCTTGAAGACAATACTTTGCCTTTTGGCCTATGCTAACAAATCTCCTGTAAATTTAAGTATTTTTTCCCCATCTTTCTGCTTCTGGGGTTCTATTCTCACCACAGTGTGTCAGGTACGGATTTAATTTTTATTTTTTCTTCTTAAAACTTCTTCATTCTAAGGAGTCACTCTTTTTGGAAAGGGCACTCATGGAGGGGGAGAGGAGTGGCTGTTAGGGGGCGTCTGACTCTCAGTGTAGCTGGAGGCATCCATGCAGAGGGGCTTCTGATGAAAGGTAGGCTCAGAACAAAGTAGTAGAACCCGAATCCAGAGAGGAAGGGGAAATGGTGGTGGCACAGATGGCAAAACTGTCACACATAGGAAAACTGATAAAACATATCAAGAATGGAAGTCAAGCGCATCCTGTTACAGAAGGGAGCTACCATATGGCACCAAAGAAAATAAGGATGAACCCTGTAGTATTATAATGGAAGTACTGGTATGAATTTGTGGTTAATGTGTAAAATTATAAGCAAATATCAATAAGTGAAACAAGATAAATATCACTTTTCAGAGGTGCAAATGTTTAATGTATATATGTTTTAAATTTTATATATTTATATTTTTATACTTATTGTGTAAGTGAACATACTCTTTCCGAGGGGACCCAGGGGCAGTAGCACTTCCAACAACGAGCCTATCTAGCATCCAGATACTTGCTTCCAAATACCACTCTCACCCAGAAGGAACAGAGCTCCTTGGAGAAATGGCTAGTTCCAGGCCTGGGGCATGAGGACAACATAAACCTGGAGCATCTTGCTTTACTAGAGAGCAAGAAAGTGCTCGAGGAAGGATAGGAGACATAGCAAAAGGATTCAGAAGCAGTTTCAAAAGTTAAAACTGGAACAACTTGAGCACTAAAATAAATGATAACAACAGATTGGAAAAAACACACACAGGAAATGTATAGAATTGTGCACCTGAAACCTGTATTATTGTTGACTAGCATCATCCCAATAAATGCAATAAAAAGAAACAATATAGGAAACAATGAGTTCATCCTAATATAATTAAGTAAATAAAAAGTTTGAAAATGTACTCATGAAGCAAGTTAAAAAATAAATAAATCTGTACTAATAAAAGGGTAATATGCAAATTGGTCAGGATGCCCTCATAGTAGCAACCAAACAGCAGGCTGCATGGGGCAAGCAGGCTGGTGGGGGGAAGGGGGCAGTGAGGGGCAACCAGGCTGGCAGAGGAGGAGAGTGAGGGGCATCCAGGCCATCAGGGGGACAGTGAGGGGTGACCAGGCCAGGGGGGGGGGGGTTGGGGCAACCAAGTTGGTAAAGGGGGGGAAGTTAGGGGTAACCAGGCTGGCAGAGGTAGCAGTTGGGGGTGACCAGGCCAGCAGGGGGGGTTAGAGAAAGGGGCAACAAGGCTGGCAGGGGGCAGTAAGGGGCAATCAAGCCAGCAGGCAGAGGCAGTTAAGGGTGATCAGGCTGGCAGGGGGCAGTTAGGGGCGATCAGGCTGGCAGGCAGATGATCAGTTAGAAGCCAGCAGTCCCAGATTGTGAGAGGGATGTCCAACTGTCAGTTTAGGCCCGATCCCCGGGATTGGGCCTAAACCAGCAGTCAGACATCCCCTGAGGGGTCCTGGATAGGAGGGAGTGCAGTCTGGGCTGAGAGGACCCTCCCCTCCCCCACCCCCACACAAATTTTGTGCACCGGGCCTCTAGTAAATAAATAAAAAGTTTGATAAGGGACAAGATAGTTACATCGTTTTATTTTTTTAATATATTTTATTTATTTTTTTATAGAGAGGAAGAGAGAGGGATAGTGAGTTAGAAACATCGATGAGAGAGAGAATCATTGATCAGCTGCCTCTTGCACACCCCCTACTGGGAATGTGCATGCAACCAAGGTACATGCCCTTGACCGGAATCGAACCTGGGACCTTTCAGTCCCCAAGCTGACGCTCTATCCACTGAGCCAAACCGGTTTCAGCTAGTTACATAGTTTTAATATGCCTCCACACAAAAGCATTAACACCAAAGGAAACAATAGTAACTTCAAAGGGAAGAAGTCTGGCAGACACCAGACTTAATTCACTGATTAAAATGAACATTATCATTAGTGGGGCAAAGCAAAACCCTGCAATGGAAAATAATACACGCAACCATTTTGTGATATTCCTGACAATGGTATATCATCTGAATCAGACCACAAGTAAGTGCAGACAGATCCAAAGGGAGACATTCTACAAAATAACCATAAGTCTTCAAAGGAGTGAAAATCATTGTCAAGAAAAGTCAAGACAAGAATGTAACTGTTCCATATTAAAGGAAACATGACAACTACATTCAACTGTGAATCTGAACTTGAAGCAATAAAGAACATTATTGGGGGGGGGGGCAAAATTTGAATGAGGTCTAGGAATTAGATGGTAGTGCTATCATCGTAATTAGCTAGTTTATTAATATTAATAATAGAAAGAAAGCAAAGAGGAGGCCAGGTATTATAAACATGGCCATCTGGACAACTTCACTAGGAAGCTACTACATCGTACCCCAGGGAACCATGGGTCCATTCCCTATAGATCATTGGGGAGGGGGTCACACAAAGGGGAAGAGGAGTACATCGGCAGTGAAGTCAGGGTGACACAAGGAAGGTGTCTGTCTGTCAGTCTAGCCTGGGCACAATGGATTGGCTAGAGGGTGGACTCCATCAGAAGCACACAATATCTTTGAAAGTTAAAATCCCAGACAAAGAGTTCCAGTCTACTATTGCTTTAGGTCAGCTATTTTCAACCTGTGTATTGCAAGAGTTTTTAAAGCATGCAACACCTGACTGTGTGGTCAGGGGCACTGACATCTTTTCCCTTAGGTCATCAAATAAAAAACTGACAACAGCCAACACAACAATAGCCACCTGGTATGAGCTATGTAGGTCATATAATAGAGTTACATCTTAATGGTCATGATCTTAATAAGGTTGTGTCATAGGTCTAGGTTGGAGAAAAGCTTAAGCTCTTAAAAGTCCTCAAGAGGACAGGCTGAATTTTAACTTAGAGAGCATCAAGAAGGAAACTCGATCTAAAATTCTCTGAGACCCTAACAAGCAGCACCCACAAAAAATCCTCCAGCAACAAGTCCCAAACCGCTGCTCCACATGTCTCACCCTCTGCTGGCTCCATGCCTTTGCCCTCAGATGCCCTCTTCCCAAACTCTATTCTATTAAAATTCCAGCCACGAAGCCAAACAAGTGTGCTGTGGTCGGAGCCAGGCGGCCTGAGTCTGAGTCCTGCTTCCATCCGCGGGACCCTGCCCAGGTTCTTAACCCTCTGAGCCCCACCTTCCTCCCTCTGCCTCAAGAAAACCCCAATTTAAAAATCGTTATCACCTCCATATCACCCCCTCCTGGCTCTTTCCCATCTCAGTATCCCAACGTGTACTATTTCTATTAAAAATGAAACATCTCTGAAGTCACACAATTGCTTTTCAAAATCCTAAAGTTCCTTTAAGATCTTTACTCCCAGCAAGTTTTCCTTAACAGTTTAGTGGCCATCCATTCAAAACTCCTTGCCAATAAAGTTGCGGGCTCCATCCCCAGTAGGGGAGTGCAGGAGGCAGCTGATCAATGATTCGCTCTCATCACTGATGTTTCTATTTCTCTCTCCCTCTATCTTCCTCTCTGTGAAATAATTTAAAAAACACAAAAAACATACTAACATAAACAAATTTGTATTATTATATACCACTGGGTGTGGGAAAAGAGAGGGAACATGGAAAATGGATTTTTGTCCTCCAATTCTTTAAGTTGTTTACAGTAAGCACATATTCCTTTCATAACTGAAAAACATATATTTATTAATAATGCTATTAATCCACATTTTTTATGTTCATGTTTTCTATGAATCAGCTATAGAGATACAAGTACATTGAAGTCATTTCATTGTTATTTAACTCTGGGAGTGACATTATAGTTTTGTTACTTGGCATTAAGCAGAAACAAGTATAAAATGATAATGCTCTATGTACTCTGCCCCTTATTTTATTGTGGTTCTGTAAAGTCTGGAGGAATAAAATTTATTTCTTCTGTGTGCAGCTACTATAGAACATTATGTTCCTTTCTCTCACAGTATAGTAATAAATACTGCCAGTTTAAATTCACATATTTTTTCTCCTCAGCAATTCAAAGTGAGATAAAGCCTTCACTCCATCGATCTTGCAACATTTCTGCATGGTATATTAGCCTTGTAGTAGTTTGATATCAGGTAGTGTGATACCTCCAACTTTGTTCTTTCTCACTGCTGTGGCTGCACATGGTCTTTTGTGGCTCCATATGGATTTTAAAATTATTTGTTTTAGCTCAGCTGATGTGGCTCAGTGGCTGAGTGTCAACTTATGAATCAGGAAGTCAGGGTTCAATTCTTGTCAGGGCACATGCTCACTCAGGTTACAGGCTCAATTCCCAGTGGGGGGCATGCAGGAGACAGCAGATCAATGATTCTCATTACTGATGTTCCTATCTCTCTCATCCTCTCCCTTCCTTTCTGACATCAATAAAAAATATATTTCAAAAATATTTTCAAAACTTTTTTGTTCTAGTTCTGTTAAAAAAAAATGCTATTGGCATTTTGACAGAGTTTGCATTGACTAATCTATAGATTGCTCTGGGTAGCATGGGCATTTTTAAGGATGCTAATTCTTCCAATACATGAGCACAATATATCCTTTAATTTATTTATACCTTCTTCAAATTTCTTTAGCATTTTATAGTTTTCCAAGTTACAAGTCTTTGACCTCCTTAAATTTACTCCTAGTTATATTATTTTTTGATACAATTGTAAATGGGATTGTTTTCATAATTTCCCTTTCTGATAGTTAATTATTAGTGTATAAAAATACAACCAGCCGAAACTGGTTTGGCTCAGTGGATAGAGCGTGTGGATATATCCACTCAAGTGGATAGAGTGGATAGACTGAAAGGTCTCAGGTTCGATTCCGGTCAAGGGCATGTACATTGGTTGCGGGCACATCCCCAGTAGGGGTGTGCAGGAGGCAGCCGGTCAATGTTTCTCTCTCATCGATGTTTCTAGCTCTCTATCCCTCTCCCTTCTCCTCTGTGGAAAATCAATAAAAATAATTTTTTAAAACAAAACAAAACAAAAATCCAGTTTAAAAAAATACAACCAATTTCTGAATATTAGTTTGTATCTTGCTACTTTATTGAATTTATTTATTAGCTCTAACAGTTTTTTGGTGAAGTCTTTGGGGTTCTCTCGATATAGTATGTCATCTGTCAATAATGACAGTTTTACTTCTTTCTTTCCAATTTGGATGCATTTTGTCTCTCTTTTTTTTTAAATTATTGATTTTAGAGGGAGAGAGGAAGAGAGAGAGAGAAGGGAGGAGAGGAAAAAAGAAGGGAGGGAGGGAGGCAAGGTGGGAGGGAGGAAGATAAACATTTGCTGCTCCACCAGTTATGCACTCATTAGTTGATTCTTGTATGTGCTCTGACTGGGGATCGAACCCACAACTTCGGCATATTGGGGCAATGTTCTAACCACCTAAGCTACCCGACCAGGGATTTTATGATTTTTCCTTGTATGATTACTGTGGTTAGGACTTCCACTACTCTGCTGACGAAAAGTGGTGACAGTGGACATCCTTGCTCGTTCCTGATCTTAAGGAAAACGTATTTGGTATTTTATCAGTAAGTGTGATGTTAACTGTGGGCCTGTCACATACTGGCCTTTATTATGTTGAGGTATATTCCCTCTATTCCCACTTTGCTGTGAGTTTTTATCATAAATAGTTGCTGGCTTTTTTGGAATGCTTTTTCTTCATCTACTGATATGACCATGTGATTTTTATCTTTCGTTTTATTTATGCGGTATGTCACATTAATTGATTTTCAGATATTAAACCAGCTTTGCATACCAGGAATAAATCTCACTTGATCACGGTGTATGGTCTTTTTAATGTATTGCTGAATTTGGTTTACTAATATGTGGCTGGGGATTTTAGGCATTTACATTAGTCAGGGATACTGGACAGGCCTTACTCTTGACCTGTTACTGGGGTTGATGAGCCGGAAGGAGTCGCTCTGCACACCTCTGCTGTGGGCGTTCCAGAATTTAAATTTGCATTGGTGTTAGTTAGAGGCTATCAAAGCATCTGTCTGGCACTTGCAGGACCTGTGCACAAAAAGTAAAAGAACAGAATGCTTGGTAGTTGACCATGAATTTACCTAGCAGTGCCTAGAGCACTGACCTCAAGGACACCAGGCCTTCCTGAAGGCCTCAGAAACCATCTGATGAGAAATGAAGTGCAGCCAAAACCGGTTTGGCTCAGTGGATAGAGTGTTGGCCTGTGGACTGAAAGGTCCCAGGTTCGATTCTGGTCAAGGGCATGTACCTTGGTTGCGGGCACATCCCCAGTAGGGGGTGTGCAAGAGGCAGCTGATCAATGATTCTCTCTCATTGATGTTTCTAACTCTCTATCCCTCTCTCTTCCCCTCTGTAAAAAATCAATAAAAAAAAAAATATATATATATATATATATATATATATATATATATATATATATATATATTTTTTTTTTTTTAAAAGAAATGAAGTGCAAAGTATTTAAAGGCACAGCTAACTTGGGCAGGCAGGGATGGGCATCCAAACGTCATTTAATACCTATGTGATCTAGGTACGTTAACTTCTCACAACCTCAGGTATCCTCGTCTATACCATGGAGATAACCTCACAGGAGAGGACCTCACAGGTTGACATAAGCTTTAAAGATGAGGAGGCACGTTAAGTTCTTAGCACTAAGTCAGTGCAACATCACGACTGCTCTTTTATTATGATTACTGTAATTTCTCAGGCAGAAGCAACATGACCCCAAAACACAATCAGAGACTAATTCCAGTGATGACTTAAAAGCTTTCGATAATTTCAGGAGGAACAACAGAAAGAGATCTAATTCTCAATAATGGGCTCAAAAACAACTGGGATTGCTGGCGTGTCTGAAGTCATTTTGAGAAGAGTAATAAGTAGGTTCTGTAAGAAGCTTAGTATTAAGTTGACAATTCTCTTTGTTGCATGTACGTCATCAGCAAGAAAGAATTCTAAAAAAAGACCATTACTTTAAGTACATTTTAAAACAATGCAGCTATTTAAAGACTAGTGGTATTTACTAGAAAAAGTCATGTGACATTTTACTTCTCCTACTGGACCTACTTAACTTATGCCCATGGTTTTGTATCTTTGGTAATTATAATTTGTTACCAAGCTATTTTCTCACTTGCTATTTATTTAAATGAAAGTGAGTATCCTATCTAATAAAAGAGAAACATGCAAATTGACTGTCCTCTGCTACACCCACAAACAACACCCACCAGCCAATCAGAAGCGAGTATACAAATTAACCCAACAAATATGGCGGTGGCCACAGAATTGGAGCAAGCAGGAGGCTTGGGTTTCCCCCAGCGATGGAGGAGGCCAAGCTTCCCACCAGCCCTGGCCTTCACTCAAGGCTACAAAGTTTCAATTGTAGAAGGTAGGACTTCCACTACTCTGCTGACGAAAAGTGGTGACAGTGGACATAATCCCAGATACCAGGGCCTCCGCTTGGGTCGCAGGGGGGCGTGGCTGGCCTGCAAACCACCACAGGCCCTTCACCCAGGCCGCCCCATGCTCCAAGGGAACCTCCACCCTGATCTGGGACACCCTTCAAGGCAAACCAGCCAATCCCCATTCATGCACCAGGCCTCTATCCTTTCTAATAAAAGACTAATATGCAGATTGACCATCACTCCAACACACAAGATGGCTTCCCCCATGTGGACACAAGATGGCCAGCAGGGGAGGGCAGTTGGGAGGGACCAGGCCTGCAAGGGAGGGCAGTTGGGGGCAATCAAGCCTGCAGGAGAGAGCAGTTAGGGGTGACCAGGCTGGCAGAGGAGGGAAGTTGGGGGAGACCGGGCCTGCAGGGGAGGGCAGTTGGGGTAGGGGACCTGAACCTGCAGGGGAGAGCATTTGAGGGGGACCAGGTCTGCAGGGGAGGGCAGTTGGGGGTGACCAGGTCTGAGGGAAGGGCAGTTAGGGGCAATTAGGCTGGCAGGGGAGTGGTTAGGGGGCGATCAGGCTGGCAGGCAAAAGCAGTTAGGGGAAA
Organism: Vespertilio murinus; assembly: GCA_963924515.1. Lineage (NCBI taxonomy): Eukaryota > Metazoa > Chordata > Mammalia > Chiroptera > Vespertilionidae > Vespertilio > Vespertilio murinus. Next base: position 70,334,557 of record OZ004704.1, on the reverse strand, counting down.
TCAGACAGGCAGGCAAACGGTTGGAAACCAGCAGTCCTGGATTGTGAGAGGGATCCCAGATTGGAGAGGGTGCAGGCTGGGCTGAGAGACACACACACTGGCCTCTAGTAAATTTAATAAGAGACATAGTAACCAAAAAAGTCAGTTATTACATGAATTTAGTTTGGGTTTCTCCGTAACTAGAGCAGAGGACATGGATTTGGATGCAGTCATTTACCAGTATTTTGGAGGTGATCTTATGAAGGAGAGAATGGGAGGCATGAGACAGGGGAGGGAGTATGGGGGGGGCCTAATCTAAGAGCATTACTAAGGTCACTGCTATAGACTAAAGTACCTATGAGAAGCACTCAGAATATCTCCCAGAATTATCCATCTGAAAGACAGGAGGCCAGAGCCTTTATTCTGCCTGGCTGCCCCTGGGGTGGGAGAAGCTCGTTATCCTCACTGATCTTCCTGCAGGCTGTACTTGGTGCACAGGCTCAGCAAGCTCCCCAGCTCCTGTGCTGGGGAGGAAGCATCGGAGCAGAATGCAGACAGACTGGGCACAAGTGAGTTTGAGACAGAGCACCAGCAGTGGAAGGCGAGTCTGAATTTGCAAGAAACTAGCCACCACAGCTACAGCTGAAATTAGAGGTTGGCAAAGTGTGTGTGTAAGGACCATCTGCTACATGTGAAATACCAAGAAACAACTGTGTAAACAAGTCTTCCCCAGCTTTTCCAAGGATTAAATGGAAGTTACACTTATCTTGACCTTCCCCAAATTGTTCTGAGCGCATCTTTATCTAAAGCAGGTATAAAAGTAGATCAAATGTAGGAAAAGGAAATATTTGTGTATTCCTTATTGTGGGCTCAACAGTACCTAATTATACTCTGTCTCTAGAAAGAGGTGAAGCAACGTTATAGCAGCCAAAACCTGAAACAGCCCAACTATACAAAAATAATTGAAGAGTTAAATAAATTATAAGACTGTAATATGATTATTATGCATCCATTAAAATTGTTTTCAATAAAATATTAATGACACAAGGAAAGAGTCATGATAATGATACTTTGAAAGTTAGGCCCAAAACTATATTAGTTAGGCCTGTGTGGCTCAATGGTTGAGCATCAACCTATGATCCAGGAGATCAGGGTTCAATTCCTGGTCAGAGCACATGCCCAGGTTTCAGGCTTGATCCCCTCCTGCATGTAGGGGGCATGCAGGAGGCAGCATATAAATGATTCTCTTTCATTATTGATGCTTCCTTCTCTCTCTGTCTCTCCCTTGCTCTCTGAAATCATTAAAAATATTTTTAAATGTACGTATAATTTGCAATTTTATAACTTGTTCTTGCTTTCTTGGGAGAGAACAAATCTATGTAAAGTATACATAAAGTATACTGTACACTAAGCATGTCAAACTCAAAGGCGAACATGGGCCAAATGAACAAGGTTTAAGTTTATGTGGGCCACAAAAAAAGCAAAAGCTTCAATTTTCATTGGTTTATTTCGATAGAGACATGCTGAATACAAAGGGCTGAAATGAGTGAGTAATCGTTAACACAAAATAATTGAACATTTTAATAAAAGTTAATTTTTTTTCTTGAGCAGTAACTTACCAGATACTCAATAACTGCAAAATTAATAAGTGTAACGCAAATAAACCTATTTTTCTTATTCTCTGAAAGTGAAATATTTCCTGCTGCGCACACCAAACAAGTCAGTCCAAGACTAATGACGTGGCAATCGGCTGCTGAAATATTTGCTGTTAGTGTTAGTGGAGTGAAGTGGTGCGCCTGCATATAACACGCCTAAGGGAAGTGAATGCAACATGATTATAGTAATCAGTCATTAGCGAATGTTGTAGTTCGTTATTAATTATGTATGGCAGGATATTGTAAAAATTATTACAACATTTTTATTAAAACCTTTCTTACATACCGTTACATTGGCTGGGCCACAAAAATATTCATTGTGGGCCGCGTGTGGCCTGCGGCTGTGAGTTTGACATGCTTGATTGACATTGAAAAAATAGATATACATAAATGCATGGGGCATCGTTTATTTCTGTCTTCAGGCAAAGTGTACAAATGCATTTACAAATCCCTTTAATAACTTCTTCAAATATCATCAGCCTATTGCTCTGGACTCTGAGGACCCATAGACACGTGTGACTGACCCAGTCCCTTTAGAGTCAAAGCCTATTTTCAACATGTTTTACACTGTGTGGGAACAGCCCTTACTCTCACTGAACCCACCAATTGCCCACAATAATTTCTATTTCTCTTTTGAGTATTGTCATTGTAATTGTATTCGTTGTGGGCTGCATGCCACTTGTGGCCCGCAAGTTTGACCTGTACATGTCTGTACTTTTGACTTTGGCACATGTTGTTAAGAACAATTATGTACAAACGTGATTGTGCACAGAAAAAAAGACTAAAAGGAAAATATCAAAATATTAATATGGTTATTTCTTAGTGGTGGAATTATCAGAGTTTTTCATTTTCTTCTTTACTGAAATTGTAGTGGCTTAAATAAGTCTGCAGCTCCCTCAAGAAAATCTAAAGGCCAGCAAAAGAGATTAAGTCACTCATGTTTGAGGTAAGAGTCAGATCCAAATCAAAGCAAAATAAAGCTGGGCTCGATGAAAGGAAGGCCAGTAAGATTGAGAGCTGTGTTATCTCCTCAAAGCTGGTGATTCTGTTGGTAATAAATGGCCCAGCAGTGAAGAATATAGTCCCATTGGGAATATTGCACTAGAGACGAGATATTACAAAAAACTTCCTTGAAAGACTTTCAAGATTCATAGAAGCAAAAGGTACATTAGTTGGGATAGTATACATAATAAAGACCTAAAAGTCTGTTCCACTACTAATATTTTTAACAATACAAATTTTATTCTAAAAATAAGTAATACAACAACTGTTCAGCAAATCTATATTCAATGTAACCAAAGCAAACAAATACCTACCAAATTATATATATGCAAGAAACAAATGTAAAGCAACACACTTGTTCCACTATTATTTAAAACAGTAAATGTAACACATAAAATTCTCTAGCATGAGATAATTACAATTTAAGCAAAGCTGATTATTGGGAAAGGAAATAAGTTAATTAGAAAAGCAATTTGGAAATATGCACTAAAGGGAAAACACAGATATCAAAACACCCATTCAGCCGAAACCGGTTTGGCTCAGTGGATAGTGTGTCGGCCTGCGGACTGGAAGGTCCTGGCTTCTATTCTGGTCAAGGGCATGTTCCTTGGTTGCAGGCACATCCCCAGTAGGGGGTGTGCAAGAGGCAGCTGATAGATGATTCTCTGTCATCGATGTTTCTAACTCTCTATCCCTCTCTCTTCCTCTCTGTAAAAAAAAAATCAATAAAATATATTTTTTAAAAAACAAAAACAAAAAAAAATACCCATTCACTTATCAATTCCACAAATGTTTGCTGAGTGGGAACTACAAGGCACTACGGATCTACCCCTTATCGTTTTACATGTGTCCTCTGTGATGGCCTGTGCCCTCGTGGTGGCAGTCAGTTCCATAGGTGACTATTCACCACATTGGAGGGACTTGCTTTCCTAATGGCCATGTGATGACACCTGTCACTCACTGATCGCCAATACTAACATGACTAACAGGTGTCCCTCGTCTTCTCCCTCAGCACTCCGTACAGAGAGTGACCCTTCTCAGATGTGCCCCTGGAAGAAAAAGACAGCTTTTCACAAATAAGAGAAGACTGTCTTTCTTTGAAGAGTATACTTGTCCTAAAACCACTTTCTTTAAAGTACATATTTGTTTTAATTTGTTGAGACTTAGCAAATAATTTATTTCTAGGGCAATCATATTGTTCAGGGCTTTTATAAAATTCCAGCATCAAGTCTCTCCTTTTAGGTTGGCCAAATTCCCCAGAAGAGGCTCTTCCAATCTGCTTGGAGGATAAAATCCTGGAGGCCGACATTGTGCAATATGATAAAGATGGCTGGAGTCTCAATTTCAGCAAGCTAACTTTCACTCAATTATCCTGTGTCCCATAGGATATGCTAGTTCTCCACTGTGCCTGATGTCCCTAAGTTCAAAGAAATATAACTCTCAGATTCCTTCCAGGTAGGAAAGAGGCATCTGCCCAGCTGTACAGAGCAAGAGAGTTGGGGTTCTAATAGCTTCTTTAAAAAAAAAAATGTATTTTATTGATTTTCCACAGAGAGGAAGGGAGAAGGATAGAGAGCTAGAAGCATCTATGAGAAACATCGACCATCTGCCTCCTGCGCTCCCACTACTGGGGATGTGCCAGCAACCAAGGTACATGCCCTTAACCGGAATCGAACCCGGGACCTTTCAGTCCGAAGGCTGATGCTCTATCCACACAGCCAAACCGGTTTCGGCTCTAATAGCTTCTTGAACAGCTTTTTAAACAATGCTATGTTTAAAAACCCATGATTTACCCCATATTTATAGAGACACTTGTTCCATCAAATTCTAAAGTTAAGTGGAATAAATTGGTTGTTTCCCCATATTTATAGAGACACTTGTTCCATCAAATCCTAAGGTTAAGTGGAATAAATTGGTTGTTTCTGGGCTTTCCCCATGACGGCCTAATCATCAGTTTTCTGAACTGTGTATTAGTTGGGGTTCAACCAAAGAAACAAACTACTATGAGCGTGTTTGTGACTACACAGAGATTTCTTACAAGGACTTGGCTTTGAACAACTGTGGGAACTGGTTAAGTGGTTTCTAGAAGGCTGTCATCTGCATGTCTGATGCTATAGCTGAAGTTCACAGGGCAGGCGGGCAGGAAAGGAAGACAGAGACAACGCAGGGAGAGAAAAAACAAGCTAAACACCACAAGTATAGCCTGGAGCCCATGAAGATGAACTGAAATATGTGTCAGTCCCTGCTTGATCTTGATGACATTGGGATTCTGAAGAAGCTGCATCCTTTCTCACAAGCAACACACACATATCTGGCCCAGGAGTCAGAGAAGCTTAGAAAGATCCAGAGTAAGCCCTAACCGGTTTGGCTCAGTGGATAGAGCATCGGCCTGCAGCCTGAAGGGTCCCAGGTTTGATTCTGGTCGAGGGCATGTACCTTGGTTGCGGGCACATCCCCAGTAGGGGGTGTGCAGGAGGCAGCTGATAGATGTTTCTCTCTCATCGATGTTTCTAACTCTATACTTCTCCCTTCCTCTCTGTAAAAAATCAATAAAATATATTTTAAAAAAGAAAAAAAGACCCAGAGTAAGGTGGAGTTTCTCAGGCCCAGCTGCTGCTTCACACCAATGAGGTGTCATCAGATCAGCAACAAAGTGTGTTGGGGGCAGACAGATAACCTGTCCGTTTTGTTTCAAAGGCCAGCAGATGGAGGTGCTGTACTCAAAGGCCTGGACGTAATTCAGAGGACACGATTCTGGACTTTGAGTTGATGCTGTAATGGGATGAGACTTTTGGGGCCTTGATCGAGGGTAAATGTATTTTTGAATGCTGGGGGATGTAAGACATTAGGTGGACTACAGTATGTGATTTTTAAACTCAGTCCTCTAACATGAAAGATCCTTAACTGTGGTGGTATATACACAGACCTACATGTGATAAAACTGTACAGACGTATATAGAACTAAACACACACACACACACACACACACACACACGAGTACAAGCAGAAATGGAAAATATGATTAAGCTGATGGATTATATCAATGTTATTATCAACATCCTGGTTTTACTATTATATCAGTATTGTAAAATAATGCCTTTTGGGGGACAATAGGTGAAGTGTACCCAAATCTCTCCGTATCATTTATTACAAACTACCTGTGACTCTGCAATTATCTCCCTATTTCGATTAAAACAAAAAAAAGAAAAAAAGATGGCCCCCTACGATCCCGTTCTTGGCCTTTCCGCCGTTGTTAGCCTGTGAGCAGGACTCTGCTTCTAATAAATTTAATCTGGTGGCAGTGATGGGATTTCACTGCTGGGCTGGCCCTGCAGCCTCTCGGCTAGCATGCTTTGATGCAGCAAGCTGCTGTGCCAGAGCCTGAGGCCCATGTGGCCAGGGACTGAGTGTAGCCTCTGGCCACTAGCCATGGAGAAACGTAGCCCAAAGCTCATCCCCCTGTGAGAAATCGAATCCTGCTGAAGAAAACACTAAGTGAGCTTGGAAGCCTCGAGACACGATTCCAGCTCCGGCCAACAACATGCCTTCCGCCTGGAAACACCCGGAAGCAAGCCTGGATTCCCGACTCACAGAAACTGTGGGATTTTAAGCCACTAAGTTTTGGTGAGTTTGTTATGCAACAATACAGGCTCACTATCTGTCCCCGTTTCCTAGCTCTCATACTTTGCTGCTGGTGTCTCTTTTCCCAGTTTCTTTATTCCTGGGCTTATATGGCTTGTATCTCTTTTTATTCTAGCCCTGAGGCCCAGCACAAGTAGAAATGGGAAATATGAAATTGCCGGAGGAGGCACCCTGAGGGCCACCGCGGGAGTCAGCCAGACTGGCGCTGCGGGCAGCTGGGACCTGTGCCTGACTTCCACCCAGGCGCCCCCTGTCCCCGCTGTGTCTGCTTTGGAATTAGGGTTTCAGTGTATGGATTGCAGGGGAAAGGGGGGAGTTAACAAGTATTCAGTCTGTAACAGATGATTTGAGGGAGATTTCCAGTAAAAGGTTGAAGGTTCAACAAATGCATATGCTTTTCTTCCTCAAATCCTAACAAAACAAGAAGAAAGGGGGGGAAAAAAATATATATATATATATAGAGAGAGAGAGAGAGAGTTAATATGCAAATTAGGCTGGGACGCCATAACAGGTCACACCAGACAGGAAGAGGTTACGTGCACAGGTGAAGCCTAGAGCAGAGACGGAGACAGAGACAGGGGGGCCTGGATACCAATACAAAGAAACAGCCTTCAAACCATCAGCCCTTTTTTAATGGAGATTAAAAAAAAAAAAAAGAAATACATGCCTAGACTGTGAGGTCTATGAGATTCAAACAGAAATCACAGTGAGATTTGGCCCCAACTTCAAGAAATCCTCACTCACAGGTAAGCAACTAAATTACCCCTTTTGCTTCTCTATGAAGTTACTGATTAAAGTAAAAAAGTGAGTGTCAGAATGGTATCAGCATCCCTGGATTTCTCAGTGCTCCTATAAAATTCCCTGGCCTCCTGAAACATGGAAATATCTATATTATAAAATGCCGGTGACCGTAATGCTGTAACAACCGAACGACTGGTCACCAGGAGGTGCATGGAGCACCTCTCGGGCCCTCCCCCCCCCATCCCCCAACCCTGGGGCGCTAGCAGCACTGGTGGAGCACTGCAGGGCACCAGCAGTAGCCGTGGAGCGTGCAGGTGTCACGGGGCAGTGGACATGGCCTTGATGGTAGGCTAGGCCTAGGGAACCCTACACACACGTGATTTCATCATGCGCTGGGCCTCTAGTCCTATTTAATCAAGAGGGAATATTCTAATTGACTGCCATGCCCTCACAAGATGGTGGCACCAACAGCCACAAGATGGCAGCACCCAGTCCCCTCATCCCAAGGAGGGGGGGGGGGGAGGCAGGTCATCCAGACTGAGTCCCCGAGTCCCCTCAGCCCCACCTCATCCAGCCTCAGTCCCAGTCTCCTCAGGCCTGCCTAATCCACCCAGAGTCCCCCAGTCCCCTCAGCCCCACCTCACCCAGTTCCCGCAGTATCCAGTCTCATCCAGCCTCAGTCCCCCAGTCCCCTCAGCCCCGCAGAGAAAGGCAGTTGGGGACAATCATGCCAGCAGGAGAACAGTTAGGCGTCAATCAGGCCGGCAGAAGAACAGTTAGGGGGCTATCAGGTTGGCAAGCAAAGTGATTAGGGGCAATCGGGCAGATAAGTGGTTAGGAGCCAGCAGTCCCTGATTGTGAGAGGGATATCTGACTGCCAGTTTAGGCCTGATCTGGGACATCCCCTGAGGGGTCCCAGATTGGAGAGGATGCAGGCTAGGCTGAGGGCACCCCACCCCAGTGTACACTGGGCCTCTAGTATAAGATATAAAGATAAAGATGGTTTGACCCGGCAAATGTGGCTCAGTGATTGAGTGTTGACCTATAAACCAATGCTGCAATGGTACCCAAATTGTTGATCTGGTTGTTATCAATAAACAACTTTTTTTAAAAAATTTATTGTTCAGATTATAGATGTTCCTCTCCCCCCCCCCTTAGCTCCCCTCCACCTGATTCCCAACCCCACCTCATGCCCTTACCCCCACCACTGTCTTCATCCATATGTGTAAGATTTTTGTCCAATCTCTTCCCACACCCCTCAGACCCCTTTCCCCCTGTGAATTGTTAGTCCAATTCCTTTCTATGTCCCTGATTCTATTGTATTCACCAGTCTATTTTGTTCTTCAGATTTTTTTTTATTCTCTTGATTTTTAGATTCACTTGTTGGTAGGTATAGATTTGATGCCTTTTGGTTGTTCATAATTTTTTACCTTTACATCCATTAGGACGCAAACAAGACCTCAGTATAATTTAGTCTTACAGAAAAAAACCTCCTCAGAGGTGAGAGATGAATATGGAATCTTAGGTTAAAAAATATAATAAAAACGTGCTCTGGTCGGGTGGCTCAGTTGATTGGAGTGTTGTCCAACACACCACGAGGTTTGATTCCCGGTCAGAGCAGATACCTTGGTTGTGGTTTTGATCCCTGGTCAGGGCACATATGGAGTCAACCTACTAATGTTTTTCTCTCATATCAAAGTTTCTCTCTCATATTGAAGCCTCTCTCCTTCTCTCTTTCTCCCCTCAATAAAATACATATCCTGAGGTGAGGATTTAAAAAAAAAAAAAAAGAGTATGATAAAAATACTTCTCAAAATTCCCAAGTTCCGTTGGGGGCGAGGGGTGGGCATTGGCCCTCAATTCTAGCCCATCCTAATGAGATACTGTTCTCAAAGCTAAGTTCAGAAATCAGGGTTTGTCTCAGCCCCTCTCAGACCAACTCCGACCAATAGCTGATAGGGACCCAAGGATGTCCAAGGACCTAACACAGTATTTCAGGCCCAAAGATTTGATCGCTTTTACATCATTGTGGGCTCCCTTAATCATCAGATAAATGATTGTGCTAGAATATCTCTAAAATAGTAAGATTATTTGACTTTGGGTAATGAGCACACAGTGCAATATATAGGTCTTGTATCATAGAAATGTACACTTGAAACCTATATGATCCTATTAACCAAGGTGACTCCAATACATTTAATTTTTTTAATTAAAAAATAGCCTTTAATCTATAAATCTACCACTTTACTACAATACACAGAAATGTAGAAAGTGAAAAATGTAGGCTGTGTGGCATCCAGATTTATCACAACCCCTGAGCACTGGTAAGAAAAGGAAAAGTTTGCAGGAGATGCAAAGGCTCAGACTCTAAGTCACCTAACTGCATCCCTTCTTCTTCAGATGCAGGCACCAGGGCCCCAAAAGATGAAAAGAACTGCTAAGGGGACACAGGCAAGTAGCAGAGCTAGATCTAGAATTTAGATCTCTTAAACAGCAATAAAGCGCCTTTTCTATTTAATCACCAGAAATCTGCATTTCCCTCAGTGGAAATTGGTTGTTCATCAGCCTTGATCAGTGGTTGGCAAACTCATTAGTCAGCAGAGCCAAATATCAATAGTACAACGATTGAAATTTCTTTTTAGAGCCAATTTTTTTTTAACAAACTTCTTCTAACACCACTTCTTCAAAATAGGTTCACCCAGGCAGTGGTGTTTTGTGGAAGGGCCACACTCAAGGGGCCAAAGAGCCGCATGTGGCTCGTGAGCCAGTTTGCCGACCACTGTCCTAAATAATACATCCCTAAGTCCTTGTACAATGTGCAATTGCAAGGTACCTCCATACCAGGAAAACACTGCCCTGCAAATGATATACATTTCCAACTGTAAATTAACATTAACATTAACATGGTTTTAGCAGGAGGTATAAGTTTGGCCACACTGTTCAGGTCGCCCTAGGGCCAGCCCAGCCGGAGAACTGACTGAATCCTCAATACCACCCCCAGGTTTCAGCTAAGAACATGCAAAGGCAGAGCCACCGGCGAGGACCTTGGAGACAGCATTTCCTCAAAACTACTTCAGTACAAGACTTTAGTTATTCTAAAAACACATGCCTAAATACTTAACTTCAGAGAAAAAGAATAAAGGCTACAAAATTGCTTCCTATAGTTCAGATGTTTTCCTCTCACATAAGGCATAGAACCGAGGAGAAGAGGGAAGATGGCGGCTGAATAGACGGATGTGTCCTGAGCCTTGTACCGGAGCGGGTGGAGGGAGCAGCTGAAACGAGTGGAATTCAGCCTGAATTTGGCGAGGAGACGGAGCTGGTGAGATAGATTGCACCCAAGAAGGACAGAAGTCCCCAGAAGTAAGAAAACAACTCCGAGACCATGTGGATTCTGGCAACAGAGAGGAATTGACAGGACTCCTCCAACCATGAAGACAGAAGAGAAGCAGTCCAGAGATGGAAGTCGCTGATGACGCCTTACCATAATAGCAGTCAGCAGCTGTGTATCACTGCAGGTTGCCCAGGACCAAACCAGAGAGGGTTGGACATGCATTACCACCATTTGCCCACCATCCAGAACTGAAATATCATTGCTGACATGTACACATAAGGAACTGTTTGACAATGAAATTGGGTCTCAAAAGAACTGGTGGCCCAGAAAGAAGCTCACTACAGACTGATTCATATGCCTTTCAGCATAACGATTATTGCTTGTCTCATTTTTTATTCTTATAAGTATATTTCCAGTAGGACATGATCTCACTCATCTAGGGGAAATGGTGAACAACATAGACTGATGAGCAAGAACAGACCCAGAGATAAGGAGCCATGGGTCAGACTGTTGGACCTCAAAGGGAGGGTGGGGATAAAAGGAAGAGATCAACCAAAGGACTTATGTGCACATATATGAGCCTAACCAGTGGTCAAAGACAATAGGGGAGTGGGGGCATTACTGGGGGGTGGGGGATTGGAATGGGGGGTTGAGGACAAATATGTGATACCTTAATCAATAAAGAAATTAATTTTTAAAAAAGACATAGAACCCAGCTGGTGTCAACCCATGAACCAGGGTTCGATTCCCAGTCAGGGCACATGCCTGGGGTTGTGGGCTTGATCCCCAGGGTGGGGTGTGCAAGAAGCAGCCAGTGGATAATTCTTTCATCACTGATTTTCTAGCTCCCTCTCCTGCTCCCCTTTTCTCCTTGAAATCAATACAAACATATTTTTAAAAAAGACATAGAGCCAAAGAGGCAGAAGAGGATCAAAGCTGGAAGGGATTTGGAATGAAATGAAGTAAAACAAGTTTCACCTGATTTGACATTCAATCGCAAGCAAAGCTCAGCACTGAAGTAAAACTTCAAATTCTACTGTAAGCCATGGTATCCAATTCTGTTCTTGGACCACATAACTTAATTAAATATTCATCATTAAGAGTACCTTCTGCCAAAACCCGTTTGGCTCAGTGGATAGAGCGTCGGTCTGCGGACTGAAAGGTCCCAGGTTCGATTTCGGTCAAGGGCATGTACGCTGGTTGCAGGCACATCCCCGGGGGGGGGGGGGGGGTTGCAGAAGGCAGCTGGTCGATGTTTCTCTCTCATCGATGTTTCTAGCTCTCTATCCCTCTTCCTTCCTCTCTGTAAAATATCCATAAAATACATTTTTTTTTAAAAAAGAGTACCTTCTCCACTTTCACATTCTCCCCCACACCCCCAAATGAAGTGATAGCTGGTTTCTCTCTTTTTTGGGGGGAGCTGCCCTGAATGCAGGGGTCCTATATGCCTGAATGCAGGCATGGGTGTAGGACACAGCTCTCATGTGCCCCCCTTTCCACCTAAGTGGAAAACTATTACCCCTAGGAATGCTGCTAACTGCAGATGTCTTTGCTTTAGGAGCTGTGAGATAAGAGGAAGATAGGTGGTCGTAAAGGTCAGGTGGTCATAAAGGCCAGGTGGTTGTAATAGGTCAGGTGCTGAAGAACTTATCTGTCCAGGAACTCATCATGTTAGGAGAAACGGTCACCTTCATGACTGCCTGAAATAAACGGCCACCTGCATGATTGCCTGAAATAAATATTTCCTCCTTCAGAATTGTATTTAAAGGTTGGAAAAATAAAATTCGTGGCTGCAGACCTCGGGTCTGAGCCCTCCCGACGCCCTTCTGTTCTTGTCTGTCTTTTTTCTTAGCCTCACCCCCTCAATCAGGTACTGTTCGTTGCCGGCAGGTTCCGGCAGGGAACCTTAGATGTCAAGGACATTTAGTGCTTTTTAATCCAAAAGTTAAAATTTAAGCATTCTTCAGAGATGATAAATACTCAACCTATTTATTCTGGCACAACTTTTGGCTGATAAAGAAGAACTGACTGACTATATTCTAAACAACTGAATATATACTCCTCAACTGAAATATTTCACAGTTATTTCTTTTTATGCCAATTCAGAGAACAAAATAAAACTAACCATTTGGCTATGGAGAGTAAAAGGAATTAAATGAGAGAAGTGTCAATGTGAAGTTCTCAAACAAATCTCTTCTAATCAGGCTTCACTGGCAATGTGGAAAACCAAGGGCCCACATCAAAATTAAGAGAATTTTCCCAGATTTTCCTGTGATTTAAACTCACTCCAGAAGACTCATATTCAGTAGCAATCCTCCACCGCACCTGGCCTTGTCCCGGTCGGGGACACCGATCCTTCCGGGCCCCCTTCCATCTGGACTCAGGCTGAGCTGCTCCATCTTCCTGGAGTAACTCTTCAGGGACCAGTTAGAGAGCTGCCTTCCTTCCCTCTCTATAATGCCAGCATCTAGAAACCTGACAATATGCCCCACAGTGCCTCTCACAGCTCTTGGGGAAAGCTTAGACAGGGGTGGGCAAACTTTTTGACTCGAGGGCCACAATGGGTTCTTAAACTGGACCGGAGGGCCGGAACAAAAGCAACCTGCCCATGCTGGCACTCTCATCTTGAGCTGCTGGTGAAGGAGCGGAGGGGAGACCAAGAGAACCCTCCGCTCCTTCGGCTCTGCGGGCCGGAGAGAACAGCCGAACGGGCCGGAACCAGCCCACGGGCCGTAGTTTGCCCACAGCTGGCTTAGAACCTCATGCAAACGGGACACCGGGTAGACTGCTGTGACTTTCCTAAAGAACACATGCAAGCTGGACCCACTGTAACCCTCACAACAGAACCACACTTTTCAACAACCTGCCCAGAACCTACGAAGCAATTTTTAGGCACATACCGTATATACTCAGTGCTCAAAATCCACACAAACTGCATCCTATAGTTAATATTCTACTTTAGAAATTCTCCCAATACCATACTGGTGGGTCTGTTTTTGTTTTGTTTTTTAAATATATTTTTATTGATTTCAGAGAGAAAGGAAGAGGGAGATAGAAACATCAATGGTAAGAGAATCATTTATTGGTTTACCTCCTGCATGACCTCTACAGAGGACCCAGCCCACAACCCAGGCATGTGCCCTTGACAAGAACCGATCCTGGGACCCTTTAGTCTGCAGGCTGTATCTCTATCCACTGAGCAAACTGGTGAGGCTCCATGCTGCTTTGATTATCTTTGCTCTGTGGTCTCATTTGAAGTCATGTCAAAGGTAATATGACACTTCTGGCTTTGTTCTTGTTTCCCCCCTCAGAATTGTTTTGGCTGCTTGGGGTCTTTGGTAGTTCCATACAAAGCTAATGATATTTGTTCTAGTTATTGGGATTTTGATGAGGATTGTATACTGCTTTGGGTAATGTGGACAATTTAACTAATGGGACATAATCGAGAGCCCAGAAATAAAACCACATGTATATGGACAAATAATATTTGACAAAGGAGCCAAAAAACATACTGTGGAGGAAAGAAAGCCTCTTCAATAAACGGTGCTCAGAAAATTTAAAAGCCACATGCAAAAGAATGAAGCTAGGCTATAGTTTGTCTCAATGTACAAAAATCAATTTAAAAATTTAAAATCTAAATATAAGACCCAAAACAATAAATTACATAGAAGAAAACATAGGTACTAAACTAATGGACCTTGGCTTAGAAAAGATTTTATGAATTTGACCCCAAAGACAAGGAAAGTAAAGACAAACATAAATGAATGAGACTATATCAAACTAAAAGAAACAGCCAACAAAACAAAAAGGCAACCAACTGAATGGAGAAGATATTGTCAATAACTGACAAGGGGTTAAGATCCAAAATATATAAAGAACTTATATAACTCAACAAACACCAAACAAACCAACCAATTAAGATTGGGCAGAGAATCTGGACACTTCCCAAGAAGACATACAAATGGCCAACAGATATATGAAAAGATGCTGAATATCACTGGCAGTTAGGGAAATGCAAGTCAAAACTACAATGAGATACCAACTCACACTTGTTAGAATGGCCGTTATCAACAAGAGCAATAATAACAAATGTTACAGAGTTATGGAGAAAAAGACACTCTTATTCACTGCCTGTGGAAATGTAAACTAGTAAGGCAGTCTCTCAAAAAATTAAGAAGAGCTGAAATCGGTTTGATTCAGTGGATAGAGCATCGGCCTGTGGACTGAAGGGTCCCAGGTTTGATTCCGGTCAAGGGCATGTACCTTGGTTGCGGGCACATCCCCAGTAGGGGGTGTGCAAGAGGCAGCTGATCGATGATTCTCTCTCATTGATGTTTCTAACTCTCTCTCTCTCTCTCTTCCTCTCTGTAAAAAAATCAATAAAATATATTTAAAAAAGAAAATAGTTACCATATGACCCAGCAATCACTCATCTAGGCATCTACCTAAAAAATTTGAAAACATTTATTCGCAAAAATATATGCACACCTATGTTTACTGCAGCATTATTCATGGTGGCCAAGACATGGAAATAACCAAAACGTCCTTCAATAAATAACTGGATAAAGAAGATGTGGTACATATATATACTGGAATACTAATTAGCCATAAGAGAAGATGAAATAGTGCCATTTGCAACAACAAGGATGAACCTTATTAACCAATGGCACCCCAATAAATTTTAAAAGTACTTTCAAATGTTCCCCTATTTTTATATATCTCCCAAGTAAAGAAACTGAGGATAAGTTACTTTCTCTTAGAATTGAGAGAAAAAATACTTATTACTTATAGCATAATTCTAACAGTCTTACAATGAAAATCTTTTAAGAATATTCCTTCCTCAGAACATAAAAGCAATACAGATCATTGATATGAAATATATCTTAATTGAGGGGTACTTGTTCCTAGTTAAAGAAAGAAACAATTCAGTGAGCCTGCCACCAGATAAATTGGTTGGTGGTAAATTTTTTGGATCTGTACCACTAGAGGGAAGAAACACAAAATGTTCCAAACATCCTTATCTAAAATATGATAAGGCAGCTCTGAATACAAGCCATGTCTAAAAAAGAAAAACAAGGATTCCTATATGACCAGGCAGAGGAACAGAATAATGTATACTGAGCATCTACCACGTGCCAGGTACAATGCCAGGCCCTAGAGATTCAAATGGGATGTAATCCCCACCCTCATCAACCTTGCTCATCAGCAAAGCAAAAAGAAAGAAAACACCATTAAAATGTGATTTCTGCAGGCTCATCCAGGAATGAATCTGGGCAACACCAGTGAAGAGACTCAATTCAATTCAAAGCGAGTTGGTATCTATTTCTCAGTTTCTATATCCCAGACGAGAAACGGTGACTAAAAGGAACGTTATCTGTAGAACTCTGTCCAACATGCCTAAACCTAATGACTTTAGCTACTGCTTTAAACCAGAGCAAAGGGGGAGAAAGCTAGGTGTACAACTCAGATCTGTGTCTGCAGGGGGAAGGAAAGAACTTACTGAAGCTCCAAGCACTTCCTGGGTTAGAGTGAAGTGTTTTCTTCGGACAGACTCCCTTGAAAGTTATACCTAAAGGAAGATACATGCCAGTGGGTAGATACTGAGCTAGACCAGGAGTCCCACCAGTTCTGCCCAGAGGTTCTCTGGAAACATCAACCCTACTCATTCACACAAAGAGGAACCTACTGGGCAGGCATAGCCTTCGCTTTGAAGCAAAAACATAGCTGAAGACCTTATACTTTAGTCTCTACCTTCCAAAGAAATTTATAAGGGGATCAGTAGCTGTCATTTGGAGGACTATTAAAAGAATGCCACAATGGCTATGCACATAAAAATAACTTCAGAAGCACAATATATTCACATTAAAGAAAGCTAGCACCTAAAGTGTGAAACCTCACTAGGTCTATTCCTTCCAATCACTACATCTTTATGCTTTAAAAAACTTAAGTACTGTTACTACTATTATTCGATGGTTCTCAAAGCATTTTCCAAGAAATCTACAGAGGTGCCCCACGAACCTGTTAAGGACAGCCAGAGGACAGTCTGGAACCTCTATACCTTTCCTGCAGGTGTCCATTTTATCCATTTTATATTTGGGTTTCATCTAAACATAGCCCCTGAAAAAAAGATTCTACTACCTGCCGAGACCGGTTTGGCTCAGTGGATAGAGCGTCGGTCTGTGGACTGAAAGGTCCCAGGTTCGATTCCGGCCAAGGGCATGTACCTTGGTTGCGGGCACATCCCCAGTAGGGGTGTGCAGGAGGCAGCTGGTCAATGTTTCTCTCTCATCTCTATCCCTCTCCCTTCCTCTCAGTGGAAAATCAATAAAATATATATATATTTTTAAAAAGATTCTACTACTTAAATCTGAAAATCTGTTACTTCTAAGTTGTTTAGACCTTGTTAGATTCCTGATGGTTAACCATAATAATCACAAGTAAAATAGGGGAGAAAATAAATTAGTAATAATAATTCTGAAAACAAACTAACTTTAAAAGAGCAGTGCTAAAATGCAATTTTAAAAGGTCACTTTCACAGAGCATTTCTCAAGATAATCAGATTATCAAATGAAAAATTCCAAGAAAGAAAATTATCTCAATCAAGAGGATATAATTTAAAGTTTTTTAATGTTTTTCCTAGATTATTTTTAATTAGTTCAGAGTATCATCTTTTAGAAAATATAACTCCACTCAAGGATTTAGGGGATTTTATGTGAGAACCTAAAATGTAACTGAAAATTGTTATGTAGCAGCCTTGAGTAAGTACAAAGCTCACAAAACTCTACATGGTGATTCTGCTTTGCTTTAAATGTAAGGTTTAATCAAAGTTCCAACAACTACAATATTGTATGGAGGAAAAATAGAAATCAACCACTTCCTTTATGTTTCTAATCTGGAACTATGCATTTCAAAGTACAAAACAAAACTGTCACACAAGTTTCCTGACCTCAGAGAATGTCTACTCCAATTGAATGCCCAATTTGAGGTACAGTGAAGAAGGAAACTTTATTCAGTACAAGCAGCTCAACTGTGACACAGCATGGCTGTGAGGCCAGCATAGTAATGGACAAAATAGTGTCACAGCTCAATGATGAACAGTAAGGCTGTAAGGTGGCCTGGGGCAAGGAGGCCTGTGATGAGGTCCCTCTCAGGCTAGACAGCTCTGCTCTGCTTTGCTTCCTCACTTGTCTGCTCTGCTTTGGTCTCTGCTCTGGTGAGACATCTTCAGTGCTTCAGCTCTAGCAAGCAAAACTTATTCCTCAGTGGGAAGAGAAAATGTGCTGTCAGAATCAAAAGGGAACTGACATATCTACACTAATAAAAGAGGAATATGCAAATTGGCCATGCCTCCACAGCGCCCACCAGCCAATTGGGCGCAAGTATGCAAATTAATACAACAAACAAAAAAGATGGGTTAATTTGCATACTCAGGCACTGAGCAGCTGGGCGGGGCAGGACATCTACTATGCGTGGGAGAGCAGGGGCGGGGAGAGCTACAGGAGTGGCACTCGGGCTGGAGCAAAGACTGAAGGCTCTGGCTGGAGCGAAGGTGAAGGCTGTAGCCAGAGCAAAGTCCTGAGTCCCTGGTGCCAGAGGAAAACTAGTGCTGGCAGCCAGGGGAAGAAAGGCCTATTCTTGCATGAATCTTCATACAATGGGCCTCTAGTACAGACAGAAGTCCCCACCCCTGATCGCTGATTGGTTCGTCCTCATGCAAGTGCAGACTCCCAATCCTCGAAGTTTGATTGGTCTAAAAGGCACAGTCCTTGGTCAGAATGGAGCTGATTGGTCTGTGAAGAAGCTGATGGGGGATATAGCTGTGCAGCTCTATTTTGATGGAGAGAGCCTCAGTCTTACTGGTTTGAATAGGATTTCAGGAACTCCTTTACAAGGGCTGCCTCAGAGGGCAGAGACAGTGCAGGCAGGCAGTTCAGGGTAGGCTTTTCCTTGAGCTGTAGTTTGCATGAGAGGCCTGTATGGAAACGGAGGCTGAGTTCTGTTATTTAAATTTGAGCCAAGTGCCAAAACTGGTTTGGCTCAGTGGTAGAGCATCAGTCTGCGGACTGAAAGGTCCTGGGTTCGATTCCGGTCAAGGGCCTGTACATTGGTTGCGGGCACATCCCCAGTAGGGGTGTGCAAGAGGCAGCTGGTCAATGTTTCTCTCTCATCAATGTTTCTCTCCCTCTCCTCTCCTCAGTGTAAAAAATCATGGGAACATATACGGTAGGTAAAACTGTATACTTAACTAGTGCTAGAACAAGTGCTAAACTAGAATTTTTGGGAACATATAGGTAAAACTGTATACTTAACTAGTGCGAGAACAATTTTACCTATATGTTCCCAAAAATTCTAGTTCAGCACTTCTTAGTTGGGATTCAGGAATCTGTATTTTAACAACTCCACCAGGTGATTCTCATCATGAGAGACGTTTGGGAAACAGTGTAAAATGGTCAGAGTACCAGGAGCATCTCTTGTTCTAATGAGGCACCTCTGGGTGGGGGGTGGTCACCAGTAACCAGTAAGGCTAAGCCACGATTAGAAGCTTAGAATTTTGAGTCCACCCTGCCCCCATCCTTGGCAGAGGGGATGAGAATGGAGCTCATAATTGATCGTATCTACGTGAGGAAGCCTCTATAAAATTCAAAAGTATAGGGTTCTGAGAGCTTCCAGGCTGGTGAACACATCCACACCAGGCGATGACACACCCAATTCATGGGAACAGAAACCTTCACTTGGGACCCTCCCAGACCTCACCCAGCCAGTCTCTCTTTCATCTGTATCCTTTACCTTATCCTTTCATAAACTAGTAGATGTAAGTAGATGTTTT